>OY720681.1:123239888-123797670 GCA_963170755.1 Amphimallon solstitiale | reverse complement strand
CTCAAAACGTGGACATCTGCAAAAATTTCGAGGTCGAAAAATTTTCATCATCACAATACTTCCTTACACTACGTATAAGAAAGTAAAAGTCGGTGACGTCATAACATGAAAAACAAATGAAGTAGGAAATTGAAAATGGGATGAAAATATTCTCTTTAGTTAAAATCGCTATACCCCTTCGAGATTTTTTCAAAAAATTAATATTAACGAAGTTAATGCCTCTATCCGTGACTTTATTTCCACAGTGTATGTATGTATTCCTAAGTGCGAGTTAGATTTATAACACACTTGGCTGCATTTAAATTTAGCTAGCCTTTAGACTTCAAATAGAATAGGATATTTTCGTTGTACGTTACGTGTGTTTACAAGTACAAGGTATATTTGAAACAGTTGTAGCAGTTGAAGCAGGTCAGGAAAATGCACTGAACATATGCGTTCTTAAACAATAAAATGACGTATCCTTGAACAACATATTAAAGCAAACTATCCTATAATTATAAAAATATGTTAATATATAAGACATATCTGCTGCAAAAAAAAAATTAAATAATTAGATTTTTTTTAAATAGACAACTAAATGAACTTTGTAGAATATCAAGTACTTTTATTTTCTGTCTAAAAGGAATACAATACGCATATTTATTTTGATTGTTATCACCATGAGTTTTCTTGACATACTTTTGCAGTTATGAGATTTGCTTCTTACACTAATTACAGATCGGCTTGGAATTATAACTCGAATAAAATTAATAGAATCTACGGTTGGTTCTTGGTGAAACATTATGAATATTAAAACGAATAAAACACTTGGTTATATTGTTTCACTTAGGGACAGATTTATTATTCTCTGACACGTGTTTCGACCTCTCGGTCATTAACGAAGAGATTACAGACTTAAACTAAACTAAGAAAGTTACCAATACCTATTTATATGTATGGTCTAGTGTCTTAAGTACAGTGTCAATAATGGGGGTGTTTATGAAATCAAGTTGTGTGTTTGTGACATGTTTATTTGCTGTTGTAGCTGTTTTTATGTTCATTAATGCGATCTTGTACGGGTCTGCCTGTTTGGCCAATGTAGATTGCGTCACAATCACTGCAACCTATCTCATAAACACCTGATTTGTCACACAATTTTGCTTTTTCTTTGTTATTGCCTAGGCAAAATCTTAGTCACACAAAAATTAAAGCAGGCGAGCACACAACTGCCAATATCCCAACGCTGGGCGGAATCAGACAGGGGGACAGCCTGAGCCCATTCTTGTTTAACTTATTAATGGACGAAATTATACGGGAGGTCGCGTCGTTGAAGTTGGGCTATAGAATGAGCAGGAACAGAGTCAGTATAGTGTGCTACGCGGACGATGCTGTAATCTTAGCGGAAACAGAAGATGATCTACAGAAGCAGCTCTTTAAATTTTATCAAACAAGCCAACAGCTGAACTTGAATATATCCACCAACAAAACAAAAGCCTTGACAATCGCTAAAGAACCAATCCGATGCAAACTTGTAGTGGAAGATAAACCCATCGAGCAAGTCAACCAGTTCAGGTACCTCGGACTTGACATCTCCAGTGGTCATGACCCAGCCAAAGACCTAAGGAACCAGATTAATAAAGCGACATCGCTATCAGGATGTTTAAGAGAGACAGTTTGGTCGAATCAATACGTGCGAACAGACAGTACGATAAGAATCTACCAAACCTGTATAAGGCCCGTCATGATTTACGATATAGAAACGCGCGAAGAAGCAAGCAAAACCAAGAACATGCTAAGAGTTACTGAAATGAAAACACTACGAACTATCCTTGGCAAAACCAGAAAAGACCGTATAAGAAACACACGCCGACGGAAAAACAACAGCGCGTGAAATGTTCCCGTGCGTTTTTGTACTTATTGAGTCGAATTGCTACTGGGGATGAAGCTTGGGTTAATGATTATGAACCTGAGACAAAGTAGGACTCCCTGCAGTGGCATGAACAGAGGCATAACAACACCCCAAGAAGTCGACCACAGCATTGGTATATCGGTTATTAGAAGACATAGAGGAACGGTTAAATGGGGAATATTTTACATAATTCAATGCTCGGAACAAATTTCAATTCAAATTCATTCGGACTTTTTACAATTTTGAAATATTTTGAAAAAACCAATATTTGTCGAGTTGAAAACTCGATAACGCCTAATGCGATCGCTTTAAAACTCTAACATTGTTGAGACACTTTTTTAAGACAAATTTTTTGGTGTTAATAGTAACCCTCGATTTTCATTTCTTTCCAAGTTCTGAGCGCTATCTTTTGTTTTTCTTATGGCGGCCATATTGGATTTCTAATAAGTTAGATAGTCCTTAAAAATAGCATTTCAATAATGGACAATATGCCTAATAAATCTTTATTTTTATTTATATGAGAGATATAAACATTTGAATAAAATTTCACTCTAATACGAAATTAGTTGTCTATGAAATTAAATGGTACCTATATAGTGTAAAACAGACGATAAATAAGCTCTGTCATTATTGACATGTAAAAGTGCAGTGAAATTGGTGGGAGATTTAAAACTTTGTGTAAGTAATTACCGTTAAGCATGGAGATTAATAAGAATTGATATTGGCAAACAAATTTTCAAATGAAGTAAAGGTTGATATGTTGGAAGTTTATTTCAAAGTAAATAGAATCTCTGAAAATGCTTGCACAAGTTAACAATGCTGATATACTTCAAAATAATATTTTACAATATGTTATGAACAATCCAAGTACATCAGTACGGGGTTATTCCATGACAAAAGTTACCAAGAGCTCAGAAAAAAAAATAGGCTTATGAAGTTAACCTTAACCTATTTTCATAGAAAACAATGCTAGTCTTCATACTTCAAAAAGAAAAAAATATTTAATTCAATATTTTCCATGTTTTACCTAACTTGAAAGCAACGTTTAAAAGAAAAGCTGTAATGGTAATTTACACATCTAGATCTGGCAACCCTAAAAAAAGAAAGTAACTGTCATCTGTCACAACTTTCCCACAGTTATTTGAGGTTAGTTATTGTATTTTCATGATTGGTCTTGAAAATTAATAAAAAGCATGGATAAAGCTGTTTTAAGAAGAATATTCTTCACTGCGGCATCAAAGTAACACCCGAAACGAGAAAGAGGTAAAAGTTTGTTTAATATATTGCCTACGTATTCTTCATCAAACATTTTTTGCTAAGTAAGGGTATTGTGGTTACCTAATGAAATATCTAAAAAATATTGCTTTAGCAAGTGTTCTCATTATATTTTTAACATTTGAAGTTGTGTAACACCCGAAACGTTTCGGGTGTTACACTTTTGTAAAGAGAGATTTACATACAGATTTTAAGTAGTTTACTTGGCACCGCAGCGTCTAATTTATAATGCATGGGTGTTGTTATTTGTAGGTATGTCATCATACCGCCAGTACCAGTAAAAGAACTGTTAGCGAAGCTGAGAGAAAATAGAAAGAAAGATCTTGAAAAATATGCAGAACATCTGCGGAAAGAAAAGATTAGGGACGCTATTAGACGGAAAAAGCTGAAAGAAAAGCTATGTACAGCTGAAGATCTCAAATTCGAACATCGTCTAAAAGTGCGTGACAGAGTGCGTGCGCATAGATCAAAGAAAAAAGCCGCTAAAGTTGCTTGTGATTCTCCAATAGGATCTTACAAATGCTTGCAAACCTTTTCGAAGGCTGTCAGAAAAGTTAAGAAATCTCTGCCAGATTCGCCACTGAAGAAGGCTGCTGTTGTCAAGAAAGTGATAACTGACATTTTAGGAGGGGACTATGAAATAAAATCTTCCGAGTTTTTCAAAAACAAAGGTTCAAGACTTACAATGGACGTCCAGGAAGCGGTGAAGGACTTTTTTTTATAGAGATGATGTTAGTCGTCAAGCCCCTGGGATGAAAGACTTTAAAACCGTAAGAGAGTTAAGAAGCAGAAACGTACAATGGTTTTGACTATTCGAGAAGCTTATCAATATTTCAAAGACATCAACCCTGAAATTGAAATCGGAAAATCGTCCTTTTATAGTTTAAGGCTGACTGAGGTTCTCCCGGTATCCGAAACACCCCACAATGTTTGCGTTTGCATGCAACACGCAAATTACATAAACTTGTTGGAGTCTCTGCAAAAACATCTGCCTTTACCAGAAAACCACAAGAAACTAATGGAAATGATATCCTGTGACATCACAAATGAGGTTTGTATGTCAGGCGCCTGTGACAAATGCCCAAAAGACTATTGGGATAGTATTGATACTACTGATTTAAATACAAAACAAATATCATGGAAACAATGAACTTCTTCTAATAACCACCCTGAGCTGACTACAAAAACAACTACATGTGCAGAAGCCTTAGAAGATCTAAAAACCATGACTGACAATTTCAGATTTCATTTTTATGTTAAGCAAGTACAATCCGGCTACCTCGAGAAAACAAAGAAAAATGTACAGAAAAACGAAGCTGTCTTCCAGATAGACTTCGCCGAAAATTACTCACTGATACATCAGGATGAAATCCAAAGCGCTCACTGGAGCCATAAGCCTGTGACGATTTTTACTTGCTGCATCTGGCTTAAAGATGAGACCAAATCAGTTGCCATTATCAGCGATGACACTTCACACACCAAGCAAGCCGTTTGGACTTTCCTGAAGAATATTGCTGACTACATCCGAATTCTGAGCAGGAATCTAATAACGACAATCACAATATTTAGCGACAATTGTGCAGCTCAATTTAAAAACTAATACACCATCTCGTCATTGCACGAGCTGAAAGAGCTTGCAAAAGCCAAACAGTTGCGTTGGCATTTCTTTGCTGCTTCTCATGGCAAGGGAGCAGTGGATGGAGTCGGCGGTACCATAAAAATATTAGCCTGGATGGGTGTTAAGTCCCGACAGATAATTTTGCGTAACGCTGCAGAATTTTATACCTTTGTCAAATTAAGACAAACGGGCATACACGTTATGTACATTGACAAAGACGATATTAAAAAAGAGGACCAGTTTTTAGAAGACCCCTGGGATGATGTACAAAGCATACCCGATCTTCGGAAGCAGCATTATTTCGAGGTACTAAACCACAGGCGGATCATCGTAGCCAAAACATCCGAATCCATTGCAGTTCAAGTAGTGGTGGTAAAGAAAGAAATATGGGAGAATGAATTTGTACAACCTATAGCCATGATATTGAAAAAAAAGCATGACGAAGTTGCTATGTCTGATGTCAGAAATGAAGCCTCAGAGTTGACTCCTCTGCTTGGTTTCGCAGGCGATACGCAGACTGTTGAAACAGTACAAAACAATGTCAGAAGTGGTTCTAGTCCTGACTTCGAACCTGCGCCTGGTTTCTCAGGCGACCTTCAGGTTGTTCAAAAATAAAAAAATTACTACGGTACTCTGAAGTCTATACCGATTCAGAAGAGGATGAACCAAACGGATCAGTGCACGTGCAGAATGTCAAACCAGGAACATTTCTTCTAGTCAAATTTCTGCCTGAAGGCAAAAAGAGCACAGAATATCGTTATGCAGGAATTTTCCAAAGTTCTGTTTGCGATGATGATGGGGGGGGGGGGTGCAAGTTATGTTTTTAAAACTAGTTGGAGAGAAAGCGAGAACCTTCAGACCTGATGAAAACGATGTTAGTGATGTTCGCTACGAGGACATAATCTGCGTATTGCCTAGTGCTAATTTGAAAATAAAAGGTGATCGCACTTATTACGAATTTCCAAGAGAAATAGATGTATTTGAGAAATAAGTTACTTTGCTTCAATAAATATTATTGTTTTAATGATAAATCTTAATTTTATTATTATTTATGACCTATAATTTTGTCTAAATGTGTTTTGATTTCGCACTCGTAACACCCGAAACGAATCGTTTGTAACACCCGAAATAGATAATTTTGTTCATTAAAATGAAGGGAAAAGCGATACAAAGTTTTAGTATACTGTTTAGAAAGGCTACTGAAACTAATTTGACATATAACAAATGAAACAGGAGATCGCTAAAGAAAATTCGCAGAAATATGCATATTGGGTCAGATAGTCAAAAGGTAGAGGCAAATTCGTGTAACACCCGAAACGGCTACTTATTCATAATTTTCTCGTTATTGCTCTCATATTTCAATAATAGAAGTTAACAGTAGGAAAATATTATCCAAGCTGTAAACAATTCGATAGTTTTAGCAGCCTAGCCTAGCCTACAACATCTAATAAAACCTTATTTAATGAGTTCAAATGTAACACCCGAAACGATGGAATGTCCCTACGTCGAGTGGCTCGAGAAACTGGAATTCCGAAATCTAGTGTTTACAAAACGTTGAGAAAAACAAATACCACCCATACAAACCAACAATTGTGCAGGGTTTAAGTGACAATGACTATCAGGGGAGATTACAATTTAGGTGGTATCTACAAAAATGTGAAGATGATACTGATAGTATAGTATAATAAAAGTTCGTACCAATCAAACCACACCAGAGAATAAAACCAAATAGAACTTGAAATCTTCTTTGATTTACCAAATGTGGATTTTCAGTAGACCAGTGATGATAGTTATATGCCTATTGAACACTACACAGTTGGTAAACCGTGTTTCGTCTGTCCAAAGTATTTTCCTAAGAAAATCAGTATCATCTTCACATTTTTGTAGATACCACCTGTTAAATTGGAATTGTATGGGTGGTACTTGTTTTTTCTCAACGTTCTGTAAACACTAGATTTCGGAATTCCAGTTTCTCGAGCCACACGACGTACTGATGTAATTGGATTGTTCATAACATATTGTAAAATATAATTTTGAAGTATATTAGCATTGTTAACTTGACAGATCTTTTTTGTTCGAAGCATCCATAATTCACTAAATTTATGATTATTCCGCGAAAAATTGTTCGGTGTGGTTGTGGTCTTTCTGGAAAACGCTGAGCGTAACTTGTGCAAGCATTTTTAGAGATTCTATTTACTTTGAAATAAACTTCCAACATATCAACCTTTACTTCATTTGAAAATGTGTGTGTCAATATCAATTCTTATTAATCTCCATACTTAGCGGTATTTACTTATACAAAGGTCTAAATCTCCCACCAATTTCACTGCACTTTTACATGTCAATAATGACAGAGCTTATTTATCGTATGTTTTACACTACCATTTAATTTCATAGCCAACTAATTTCGTATTAGAGTGAAATTTTATTCAAATGTTCATATCTCTGGTATAAATAAAGATTTATTAGACATGTTGTACATTACTCAAAATGTATTTTTAAGGACTATCTAACTAATTAAAAATCCAATATGGCCGACATAAGAAAAACAAAAGATAGCGCTAAGAACTTGGAAACAAATGAAAATTTATTGAAAATATTGTATTAATTTAATATTGGCATTCTCTGCTGAGTGAAAATTGCATATTTCTTAAATTATTTTTTTTATTGTTTTTGAGTATTTATGGGCTACTTGTCTAACATTTAACATTATAAAAACTTTAAAATGCATTGTAGTTAAAATAAAATAAAAAATCATTCATATAACTCGAAAATAAAATAATTAGCAAAAGATTTATTCTAAATATACCAATTAAGGCAACAATAAAAAGTGTAGTAAAAAGGACTTTTATATTGGCCAAATTCCTATGGTATTATTGAACTACAAGTTGGTATTTTAGAACATCTTCTATGAAAAAATCAGTGATTTTTATTTTCTTTTAATGATAAGTTTATATATAAAATAAAGTTTATAAAACTAATTTAGCTGTTTTTGTGTATTCATTATAATTCAAGTATTTTTAATCCCAGTAAAAAATTTCTTATAAGATTTTTTGTTTAAAAATAAAAGTTCTAGCAGAAAATGATATAATATACAGGGGTTTCCATTTGAAAAAAAAATATTTTTCGGCAAAACTCGAAAACGCGTTGCTCATTTGTTTTTTTTATTCTTCCATCTTAAAGAGCGTTAAAAGTACTACAAGTTTGCTAATTTAAACAATCTTGTATCTTTAATAATAACAAAGTTACTAATGGTGAACATTTAATTTGGATTGCCCTGTATAACTATTTTGACACTTATTTTTTATTTTAATTTCAAATCTGTATGCCAATATAGTATGTACGTATATATTACATCTTCATATGAAATAATTAAAATTGGCATTAGGTGCAAATACATATTTTAGCTTCCGTTATCGTAATATATTATTATTATAAATTAATAAAGAAGATATTGTATAAACGTTTAGTATAAACATGGCGGCTTAGCCACATAATTCGTTATTTATATAAAGTTGACCTACTTTTGAGTTTTTTTTATCACAAATAGTCATTACAAATTCAGATGAGCCGAGGCAATGACATTAAAAAAACACGCGGAACATAAGTAATATTTGAGCGTATGTAATACATACATATTTAACAACATTTTGTTCAAATATAATTACCTGTTTTTTTGATTAGGCTACTTTTTCCTTTCTATATTCAATATATAATGTAGTGAGTGTATTGGGATTTTATATATCACACCTCACAGTGCTATATATTGAGAATTATTTCTCGAACGGTGTGATTTATTTTTTGCTGTTCTTTTATTCCTTAACATTAACTTACACAATTACTTATAGTTTTATAGATATTTAACAACTGGTTCTTCCAATAACTCCGAAACTACGGAGAAAAAATTCAGCAGGTGAGCAAACAATTACCGGATCTGAAGTAATTAATAGTATATGTAGTAAATCCGTATTAGGCTAGGCGCAGACATGCAATTTTCAGTTGCGCAACTGTTTTGCAACAGTTTGATTTGCCCTCTACTAAACCGCGCACATTTGTGCAACTAAATAGTTTTGTCTGCCGATGTGCGCACACAAGCAACTAATAAATTTCACTGTTACTATGGACTTGGTTGAGTTGACCGCTGTGTGTGCTCTTGAGCTAAGGAGAAGAAAGAAAATTAAAAGAGAGAAGCGATATTGGGTGCATCCCCTTACAAGCTAACGTTTGAGGAATGGGGAATTTTATAAGTTGCATGGAGAGCTACAAGGTTATCCAGAAAAGTTTTTTAATTTTTACCGAATGAGTGTCAAGAGCTTTGATGTTTTCTGGATTAGATACGGCCTTATATCACATACCAAGATACTAAATGGAGAAATGCCGTTCCTCCAGACGAAAGACTATCAATTACTTTAAGGTAAGGATTAAAAAAACGAAGAAAGTAGTTGGGAAATAAACGTTTCCTTTAAAAATAAACCAAAACAAAGTACGTAATATAATTAATATAAAGAAACTATAATGCGAAACATGTTATCTTATATACCCATATAATATTATTTAAATGAAAACAGTCTATCGGAGAAACTGAATCCATAGAATTACTACATTGTGAAGTATCGCTTGGCATGGGCGTCGACGTTGTCGGTTGTTCGTGTGGGGCAAATTGTTTGGGATATAAATGCCCATAGAACATAAACGATTGAATTTACTGCAAATCCTTGAAACTGTTAGCCATCACTTCTTCCATATGCTGCATTGCTTCCTACTGGTTGGTTAAATAAACTTTTAAAATCACAAAAATCAAAATCCAAAAAGCCTTTCCTACCTTGTGGTTCGGGAGAAGACATGTTTTCTAGCCGGCTGCCGAACGTTACTGACTATTTTGACGCAATTGTTTAGTTGCAGTGAGCGAGGACCTATTTAAACCTATATGACACAAATGAGTTGCATGAAGTTGCGCAATCGTTTAGTTTGTGACAAAACACAAACTCTTTGGTTGCTGGAATTTATAGTTGCACGTTAGTTGCATATGTGCGCACTTTCATATAAATGCTTTACAGTCACTCAGAGGACCAAATTGTTGCGCAAATGAAAATTGCATGTGTGCGCCTAGCCTTAGTGTCGAGTCTTGAGGTTATTCTTGTCTAGGGTCTCCTATCCTTGTTCATCGCTTCTTGTGTTTCTTCGGGCAACTGGCATATAGACAAAATACTGGCGGCAATTATATTCTTTGAAATATAATTCTCGAGTTGTTCGGCGTACATATCAAATTTTTCTACTTTTATTCTAAATCCAGAACTTAAATATTCAAATATAATGACAAAGAGTTTTATTAATTCCAGTTAAAACCAGTTATTTCGGCCGTTTTTTCTGCATTTCTAAAGGATGCACAAGCAGAATTGCCGTCAATGATGCTGTTACTTTGTTGCTTAGGCATGTCCACTAATAAACCATGTTTGGCCCTGAATTTACTTTGAGTATGATATTGTTTTATTCTCTACCCCTCGCACTTGCCATAACTTGACCTCAGGTCTGTAGAAAATGTGAAGCAAACAGTCGAAAAAACGTATTCACGCATGCAAAGGCTACAATCTAGGAAACAGAGTTAATATTTGTTCATCTATTTGCTTGATTTCCGAAGTAATAGTCTCAACGGTCATTTTGACAAAAATTAACTTTACGGGGACGGCAGTATCTAACTGATAAAGGTGCGGAGTATTGCCAAGCAATTAGAATCGCCTTCGCTATAAATCAGCAGTGTTAACATGGAGGTTCGAAATAAACTTTCGCCTGTATATTAAGACTCCAGCAAACTTCTGTCGGTACCTAAGTTGTTCTGCGCAGTGCACCGCTGAATTTTCTGACAAATACGTCTGTCACTGTAAAGACATTATGTTCTAACTGAGACAGGCCCGCAGTTTCTGTTGAATGTATTCTACAATTGCTCCGATCCTTTCATTATTTGACATCGTGCGCACTAAATCAAAAATATATTTTCTGGTATCTCTCTTTCTTTTAGTTTTTTTTTATAATTCAAGTTTCTGTCGCGTTTTTGGTTACGTTTCTTGACTATCTCTACACACTTCTAGCTACTTTTCGTAATGGTCCTTTTACTTGATTGTTGCCTTCGTTTATTCGGTCTTTTCATGTCTAGACTAACTGCAAACTAAAAGCAGACTATGTATGTAGGTACATACAGAAAATAAAAAAATACAGAAAAAAGGTCAAAATCATTTGTCTGAAATATTTCTCTACGTTTTGAATAGGTAAATGAACAATGTTTAAATTAAACAAAACGGCAATGCTGTATAAAACGGTATGCAAAACAAAAACCCTCTCTACATTTGGAGAGCCATGATTGAAAAACGTATTGTTTTATAAATTTATTACAAATAAACTACTTATCTTAAAGGGAAAACGATGTTGCAAATATATTCTAAATAAGTATAATTAATAACAGAAATACAGAAAACTGGCTACAGTATACTGGTAATCACACAATTCACGTAACAACTTAACTAGAGAAAAGATACGTTACGACTAACAGGAGGTACTTGATCTTTATACCTACTGTATTTATTATTGGATCACCTTATTAATTTTAAACTAATGTTCCCTAGTATTATGGACTGTCAACAGTATACAGGGTGCCTCACCGAAAACGAAACAGATTGAATATCTCGAAGGAGAAAACTTTTTTGAAAAAACGCAAAAACTGGTCGATTTTTGATCCAAGGGGGACACCCTTCCATCATATCTTAAACTGTGATACGTCATTCCCCTCCCCTCCATCACTCTAACCATTACAATTTAAATAAGGGAAGTACTAAATACGATACATTACTGAAAAGATAATTGTACGGAGAATTCAGAAAAGTGATTTTTGGGGTGCGCTATTTTTGATTTTAGCGCCCTCTAGCGAAAAAAAAACGGTTACGTATTCCACAATGTAACACATCATTTCAAAGCTACTTTTATTAGCAATTTAATGCACAATTGAAAAAAATTTAAATATTTGAAAAACCTTGCAGAGCTCTAATATTAGAAACTACGAACTTATTACATTACAAAAGGCCCTGACAGTCTGTACTTGACAATGATGACAAATAAATGTCAAAAATATTACGTATTTAGTTGCTAATTAAATTAGCTTTGAAATGATGTGCCACATTGTGGAATACGTTACCGTTTTTTTCCCGCTAGAGGGCGCTAAAATCAAAAATAGCGCGACCAACCATCACTTTGCTGAATTTTCCGTACAATTACCTTTTCAATGATGTATCGTATTTAGTACCTTCCCTATTTAAATTGTAATGGTTAGAGTAATGGAGGGGAGGGGAATGATGTATCATAGTTAAAGATATGATGGAAGGGTGTTCCCCTTGGATCGACCTGTTTTTTCGTTTTTTTAAAAAAGTTTTCTCCTTGGAGATATTCAAGCTGTTTCGTTTTCGGTGGGGCACCCTGTATATATTAGCTTATTGTAATTATTCGAATGTTCCTAAAAATCACATTTGTCCTTCTAGATTGTCAATATATCGCATTGTGCATCGTAGCCATGGATACCGATGTATAGAGTATAGGCGCGACGAATCCCCATACCAGCAACAGCGAAGGTATACTTGATCAGCTGAAGTAATTCCATTATATTTTAACACGAAAGAAAGAAATAAAGAAAGACCGTCTTCAATGTTTTCGAATAAAAGTATGTGTTTTTATTAATTTTATGCTTTGTTAAAATTGTAATTTTTTTCGTGGCGATTTGTATTTGGCTTAGATGTGGAAGCTTTTTAATTATAATAGGAATGAGCAATGTTTTATGGAATACTAAAATATGATAAAAACAAAGCTGATTTACAAATCAGCTTCCTATAGCTTTCTATAATACATTATAGAAATATTTATACTGTCTAATAAGAGAATGTTTTATAAGTTCTTCCTTAAAGGAAAAAAGAAACTCTTACTAAGAGTAATAAGTATATATTAATGTCAGAGTCACAAACATAATGACGTCTATTATGTAAAAAATTGTACTCATGAATATTAAAAGAAAGAATGTACCTGTCTTTTCAGGAATAACTTTACAAATAAACCCAGATAGAGACTGATAATTAGCAAACTTGGTTCACAGTGCTCAATCAATCAGGTCCACAACATGTGCTCGATAAACAACAGTTCAAAAAAAAAATGAGGTGTGGCCACCACACGACTTTCTTATACGTATGAAAGTGTTACTTCCGGTCCGAATTTTGAAATTTCATTTATACAAAAAATATTCCAAATCCAACTCTAAATACTTTTGTACTCTTCATAAATATATATAGAATGCATAATTTACGACATATTTGCAAAAAATCGCTATTCGATAAGAGTAAAAGTGGTACTTCCGGTCTAAATTTTGAAATTTTTTTATACAAAAGATATTTAAAAGTATGTTCTAAATACTTTTATACTCGAAATGTACCTGCCTAGAAAGCATGACTTGCGAGATATTCGCAAAAAACTGATTTTCGATAAGAGTAAAAGACCTACTTCCGGTAGGAATTTCGAAAAACTTTATTAAAACAATTTTTCTAAAATTGAATTTTTAGTACATTTGAATTCTTTATAAATTTGTTTAAACTTAGTAATTGACGAAATATTTGCAAAATTCGATTTTTTCACTGAAGTAAACTACTACTTCCGGTCTGCCGATTTTGCTCAAAATCTAATCAGTTCTCAAGAGGGAGATTATATTCGTAACTACAAAATTTGGAATTGATATCTACAGCGGTTTGACCGCTATCGTGGTCACACACACACACACACACACACACACACACACACACACACACACGCGCGGACACACAGACATTTTTTAAAAACCACTTTTTTGGTATCAGGGGACCTCAAAACGTGGACATCTGCAAAAATCTCGAGGTCGAAAATTTTCATCATCACAATACTTCCTTATACTAAGTATAAGAAAGTAAAACTACAGAAAATAATCTATCCTAAAAGGATCCAGTGTTTAACAGTTACTAACGAAAATTAATTAGGTATAATAGCTTGAAAAGAATACTTGACTAGAAGAGTCTTGACATTTAATAGACAATGCTATCTCGTAAATGTCAGAATGGACAGTGACCTAAATCATCTTCAGAACGCAGTCCGGCGATAGATAAGAAGCAGATTTGATATGTGCCTGTTGAACATTAATTACCGAGTGAATAGCTCCACTTCAATCGCATAGATGGCCTGGCGGCTAGATTGACTTAAAAATATTCAAGGAAATATGCAGCGCCTGTCTAACTTAGAGTTATGGCAATATACAGTGCATGCTCAAAGGAAATTAACGAATTTTATAATGAAAATTATAGCGTTCAGTAAAATGAAATAGACAAGTTCATGAGCGGTGCAATAAGAAATAACTATTAAGAAAATAAATTAATTAATATACCGGGTAGAATTTAATCCCTATCACAATTTCGCAAAACATGCAAGCAGCACAGTTTCCGAATACAAATTTACGCGATTAACAGCTTTCCATCCTATGAATTTTACATAGAATTCTTCATTCCTATTTTTCGATTTCGCTGTCAAAAAGTCCGCATAAGTTTTCTGAGCATGATTTAGAAATACGGTGGAGTATTGAGAATATCTAAATCACCTTCTAAATCGGAATAGAGGAACACAAAACTTTCAACTTAATATGTTCACTATTTTTGCTTGCTTTGCAATCATTTTTGTTAAGTATCTTGTTAAACGTTTGCAAGCCATCACTCGTTGCGTTTTATACAAACTAGAGTTACAACTGGCAGTTATGATACAATGTAGAATGGCCTTATCGGTGAAAAATATTTTAGTGAAACAGTTTTTGTTTCTTCCGAGATCATAGGAAAAGGTTCAAGATATTCACTATCTCTCATATTGTCTTTATATCACAATGAAATGCCCTTATTTTCAAATTCTACACAATAGACACATCTTTTAAAATAATGTGATAGAAATGCCTGTTTATGCCAGTTCATCATGGAAAATTGAATTATCTGTTATCGTTTCACCGATATTGCATATCGCCAATAAAGCCATATAATCTAGCGATGCGATAAAGATTAACCACATAGATCAGTGGGATTCCGAACACTCTACACGACGAGCATCAACGCTCCCTAACGGAATGTAAGGAGGCCGTGGTAGTGTTGTTGCCAAAGAAGTCACTTTTAGGCCGATCTGCTAGCTCATCGTCCTGGAGAAAGTGTATGAACATCTGATAACACACAAACTTGAAGGAGGCCTAGGAAGGAGACCTGGCGAGCTACCACACAGGCAACTCAGATTTATAAGAGATAAATCAATATTGCATAGGATCAAAGAACTGACCAGAACGATTGGAGTCTAAGAAATCTTCATCCTTACGTTTATGACAATCGCTAACAGGCTGAAGATTTGGTGTTCACTCTAAGTGTCGTGTCGAGAGTTTGGAATCCTACTGCAGCTATTGCAAAAAAAAACCTACTTACATAGACTTGAGAGTTAGATAGACTTGAGAGTTAGATAGACTTAGATAGTAGGCCAATTTCTTGGCAAAGCCCTCTAGTGGATGAAGGTTTCTATTGTCTTTATAATCATACGATAGGTCCAAAAGTAAACATGACTATTATTTTATGCAGTCACACTACGGAGAAGGCCAATGTTCGCGTCGGTACAATATACACATACTCCTCCTACCTACTAACTCGCCGTATTTCTCTCTATCTTTTACTGTTAGATGATTCCTTACAAGACCTGTATGTAAAACTCGTACTTATCCAACCGTGGCTGTCTTTTATTGATATTGCGCTGACCTTATAACGATGGTATAACCGAGAGACGGCTGTGACTCAACCAACTGTGTTAAGAACGATAAAATAATCGAGGGTCTGGAACACCTTCGAAAGATTTAAAAATAAAATAACATCTTCTCTCATTGTGTTGTAAATTTCCTATATCATGTAATAAGTAGATTTTGTGTAGATTTTACTGGGACGATACCACAATAGAGGTAGACTTTTAGCCAGACAGTTTATTAGTCAAGAACTTAATGTGTTCCTAATGTAACAAAAATAGAAGTTTTGCAAATTTTAGTTTGATGTCGGTAATTCTTTCTATATACAGGTTTCGTTTTTATTACTTTTAAAGGACTGATAAATATGTTTGTAACAAAACAGACATTCATTAAATGCACTAGTGCAACAGTAATATACTTCGATATATTCCTCAACAATGAGCAAGGTATCCATTAATAGCTGTGAATTATATCAAAAATTTTGTTTATCGGAAACGTTATCAAAAATTATATAAACATTAATTTCCTATGTCTATCTGATCCTAATTACTTAGTTGTGTATGAAAGAATATCATAACAAAATAAATACTGTTTTCTATTTCGGTACTATAAAGTTCACTTTAGGACACCCGTTTTAGTTGTACCAAGTCTTACTTTATCGCACGCTAATTTCATTTTTTTGAAGTTGGTGACAACCATATTTAAATGTTAAGTATAAACGTTTTAATGTAACAACCATGTACAACAAAGTTGAAAAATAAAATAAAAGAGATACATTCTAAAATTTCATTTAGACAAATTAACAATATAAATCGTTAAACAGACTGGGTTGGTAAAATTTCTAATACTAGTAAACTAGTATTGAAAGATACTTCTCAACACCACAGATATTCATATATTTACAATGTTCTAGTTCAAAATCAGTGTAACCAACTTAAGAAAATCGAATTTCTAAAATTATCGACCAAAACATGTTTAATAAATCCGTGAGAAGAAAAAGTGTTACTTCTGGTCCAAATTTTTTTTATACAAATTACTCCAATCTATCTCTATATACTTTCGTACTGTTGAAAAACCTGTATGGAATTCATAATTTGCGAGATTTTTGAAAAAAAGTGCTAATAAAAAGAGTGAAAGTGCTACTTCCGATTCGAATTTTAAACTTCTTTTATTCAAAAATTGTTCCACATCGAGCTCTAAATATTATTGTACTGATAAATCAGTCTAGAATGCATAATTTGCGAAATATTTGCAAAAAACCGTTATTACATAATAGTGGCAGTGATACTTCCTGTTCGATTTTGATTTTTTTTTATACAAAAATCATACAAAATCAAGATTACTTAATATATCTGTTTATAAAGCATAACTTGCCAGATATTCGCAAAAAACTATTTTTCGACAAAAGATCTATTACGGTGGAAATGTCCCTACTCCCTGTCATCATTTTCCTGCGCCGCACGGGAAAGTATGGGAAGGGGGAGGGCAGGCAAACGTCAAAAAACGCAAAAAGGAGAGAAAACAGTATAAAGGTTGACTTCACATAATTTCAATTTGCAATGTATTTTCTTACTGTTTTTCATATAATTTCCTAATACATAATTGTAAAAAAATAGATGAAATAAACTACAATATTCTATAAATAATTTCGACATGAAAACGTATTTTGTTACTGGATTTCGTATAATTTTCAAGTAAAAAAATTTAAAATAATATTATTTTAACCTACAGTCTACTTAGTATTTAAGTTCTATTGTAAGAGAAAGTAAATTAGAATGGACTGATTCTGACGATAAAATTTGAGATTATGGTCTACTTTTGTGTACATGATGTACTGAATTTAAAAAATGAGGTGTGGCCACCACACGAGTTTCTTATACGTATGAACTATACAATTTTAAGAATTTTTTTATAGAAAAATTATTCAAAATTCTATTCTAAGTACTTCCATACTCTTAATAAATCTCTATAGAATGCATACTTTGCAAGATATTCGAAAAAAAGTGCTGCTGCCTAAGAATAAAAGTGTTACTTCCGGTCCGAATTTTGAAATTTCATGTATACAAAAAATACTGCAAATCAAGCTTTAAATACTTTTGTACTCTTGGTAAATATATACAGAATGCATAATTTACGATATATTTGCAAAAAATCGCTATTTGGCAAGAGTAAAAGTGGCACTTCCGGTCCGAATTTTGAAAAAAATTTTATAGGAAAGGTGTTGAAAATTAAGTTCTAAATACTTTTATACTCGTAACGTATCAGTCTAAAAAGCATGACTTGCGAAATATTCGCAAAAAATTGATTTTTGATGGGAGTAGAAGACCTACTTCCGGTAAGAATTTCGAAAAACTTTTTAAATAAAATTGTTCTCAATTTTAATTTTAAGTATATATGAATTCTTTATAAATTTGTTTAAACTTAGCAGTTGACGAAATATTTGCAAAATTCGATTTTTTTCACTGAAGTAAACTACTACTTCCGGTCTACCGATTTTTACTGAAAAGCTAATTAGATCTCAAGAGGGAGTTTATACTACTAAATGCAAAATTTGGAATAGATAGCTATAGCGGTTTCACCGCTATCGTGGTGACACACACACAGACAGACACACAGACATTTTTTAAAAACCACTTTTTTGGTATCAGGGGACTTCAAAACGTGGACATTTGCAAAAATCTCGAGGTCGAAAATTTTCATCATCACAATACTTCCTTATACTACGTATAAGAAAGTAAAAAGTACAAATTTAACTTAACAAGCGAAACAGACAATAATGTTTGTGATTTACATAATTTCAATGCACTCGGTACTTAAATTATTAATTATTTTCATTTCGGTACTTGAACGCCAATAATTTTCTTAATAAAATTTGTTCCATTAAGGTCATCTATAAGGGGCACTAGTTTTTTTTTTGACAAAAATCGATTGTTACTTTGTAATTCAGTTTATCCAAAAATCAAGATAAGGGAAAAAGTGCAAAGAACTAATTCAAATGAAGAAAATGGCGACAGTATTATTAGAACAAATTACAGTTGCAATATGTAATTTAGATCAAATATACCTACTAACATATATGTTGCCAACTTTTTACAGTAAGTGATTAAACACTATTCATATAGCCAAATAATTCTTTTTATTTTAATTAGTCGTAATGAATGATGAAGTTAACCAAGCATTTGAATCGAAGTTGCAAAAACCGGGCCTTTATTTTAAATTATAATATAGGGAATGTGTATTTATAGAAATAAAAAAAAATTACCCAAAGGACCTGACATAGTATAGTTAATAAAAATGCAAATATTGTGTCGTAAAAGTAATTCTTATTTAGGAATTAAATATCATTTCTACTTACTTCTTGATTGAAGTCCGATTCACTTGGTGCTGAAAGAGGTTCTGTCGAAATTTTGCTTCCGCTTCCGCCCCCGTGAATAGCTTGGTAGGCAGATGTGGTGAGCACTAGGAGTTCATGCCATTTATGTGTCAACAGCCTGGTGTGAACCTCAACAGGCAGTTCTAGATAAAAAGGTAGTCGTTTTGTCCACTGCACCAACTTATACACTATTGAATCACCTATTTGACAAAGTTTTTCGCTTAAGTCCGATTTATGGTCGAGGAGATCGTCCAGATTTTGCAACGTCGCGATATCTTGGAATTCATCACAGTCTATTAGCGTTTGTATCATCGATAACGTGTAATCGATTGAATAATTACGGTCTCTGCTACTACTAACCGCACTATCCAGTCTCTGTCTTAAATGCACTACTTCACTGGGGTTTGTTAATGCTGTTTTTAATATAGTACCGTTGACTAGGTGGGCTGGTATTGTAGTGGCAGGATGTTCGGCCTTGAGCTGGGGCGAGAGCATCGGCTTTTCTGCCGACTTCGTTGCGGTCTGTTTATTCGTGGCCTTCTTATGTTTTTTATATTTCACCTTGTAAAGGTTATATACTGCACCGCTGTTGCGACCGCCTGGCATTCTGTCTTCTCGCACGGCTATAAAAATGAATTTCATATTTACATTATAGTAATGAGTAAATATTTGGCTAATGTAACCTAACGTAATAATGTTAGGATTACAATATATAATAATATATAAACTAAGTTAATTATAAATTAAAATTTCCATAATAAATATATTCTAAATCCTGTTAGTATGTATCAATAGTTTTCTAATCATAGTGATATTAATAAATAATCTTAAACAATGCAAATCTTTACAAGTAGCTATTACTATGTATTAAAGAAAAGATCAAGATATACTAAAGTATAAATGTTTCATGTACTTTTTTTTATTTAAAACGGACGATCCTTCAAAAACAAAACTTTGAAATTATTCAATAATATGACATAAAATTAACTTGCCAAAAGCATCCCTATCATGATAAATAGGGATCCAGTGATATTTCATTTTTAGATACTCAATGCTCATGACTTTTCAGTGATATAGCTTTTATTATGAAATTTATTCCGTCTGGGATTGAGGTTTAACATTAATACGTGGATGGATTAAAATTGTGTATGAAGATGTAGGTATGTAAAAGTAAGTAAGTCACAAACATATTATCATTCTAAAAAAGCTTTATTTATTATTACCTACTTGAATAGAATTGATATTAAAACAAATCTTATTTATGGTTTATGTGCTATATCTGATTATATCTAGGTTTGTGTTAGTAATGAAGTTAGGAAAGTAGGTGAATTTATTTGAAATGGTTACCGAAAGAATCAATAGGTGATTTTATAAAAGAGGAAGAATTTTATTTTATTTATATGCAATTGTGTTTCTCGTTCAAAATTTCTGGCAATGATGTCATACTTACTTCCTAATACTAGTACTAGAACTTGTGTTTTTGCCTTCCAGATTTAAATATACATTTAAAACACTATTCCTCGTATTTGTAAAAATTGCCTAAATCTGATGGACTAGTTAAAGACCACATAAGATTTTATAATCCACGTAAAATGAAAACCCTTTTTCATATAAAACTTAATAGTATAGAAATAGAGCGATTTTGTGCAATCTGGGGGCGAACAAGTATATGGTGAGATGAGGTCGAAGCGATTGTTATTAAATAAAACAAAACATACTGAAGACACAATATATCTTTCCGAACCTGACCGTGTTTCGCTGTGGGCTGTATTAGCTTTAAGAGTATATGTAGCAATTGAGGTCATTAGAAATATTAGATTTGCCTAGTCGTTGATAGATGCATCATTCTGAACTTAATATTCGACATATATAAACATATATTGAACAAGTTTAGCAAAGGATTGGAACACACTAACGAATTAAGGAAGGGGAGGACGGAGCTTTCTAACACAAATTCACATAAAACTTTAGTAAGGAATGCGACAAACACAGTGGCCATCTCTTTTTAATGCGATTTTTAAGTTATGTTCAAAATTACGTCTTTATATTATTGTTGTTTTTAATTAATTATTGAATATCGTGTAAATAGCTGTTTATTACTTCGATAAGTTAATTTTAAGTATTACATATTTAAGTTTTCTCAGAAGTATAGTTGTAACTAGAGTGGTAGTAATATTGGTTTGAAAAGAGTAAGGAAAAAACTATTTTTTCATAATTAATTTATGACCTGCGGGAAACATTAATTGGTTACATTCGCATTATTAACTCTCCCTCCTTTATATTATTATATCGTTGGAAAAAAAACGTATTACGTACATTTATGAGATGGGTATAGACTAATCATGGTAAGTGTCAACCTATCAAAGACTTTACTACTGGATGACAGCTCTGCCAAAAAACTCATCACAAATAACAAACACGGACGAAAGGAACTTTATTTATCTATTCCTCTATGAATGTTATTAAAATGACGATTATATAATCAAATAAGAAATGAAGAAACATATGTTATAATATATCAAACAAAACTTTTTACAAACAAACCCTTTTTAGATCGTAAGAGGAAAATTTGTAAGATGTAAGTAGGCATATAATATCATTTGCTTAGTTTATCATCACTGTGAGTTCATTTAATAAAATAAAGCAAATAAGCTGAAACATTATAATATTAGAAACTTGGTTTCAAATGTATTTTCCGTGATGTCTTTAGATAAGTTAATTCTTTGGACATCTAGCGCACTGTACTACATTTTTATTATTTGAAACAAATTTACTCGTCTTGCTGAGCATCTAACATTTTGTAATTTACACGGTACGGCAAATGTGATAAGTTTTCTATATACACTTTTTATTCGAATTATACTTAAACATCGTTATTACCATCTGGTCAAAGTATCGTGTTAGACATTTTAAAGACGTGCAAGCCCCTCTAACATGATCTTACGACTACTGAAATAGCCTTAACCGACGACTTATGTGCCCTCCAAAGCCGAGCAACAGATTCATAGAAGTTTTTATATATAAAAAATTTCAGATAAAGAGATAAGAAATCGAAACCCAGACATGTACGTTGACAAACTAGTGACGAACTACTAGACCAAAACTGCTATAATAATAGTCGAACACCATTTACGTGACAATATATGAAATTTTTATAGCCAATACTATTCTAAACAGAAATGTAAAATCGGCTACAGTTTTCGAGATAAGCAGATTATTACCCTGCTCTCTCTTTCTTCCTCTTCTCCCTCTCTCTCTATATATATGCATATATATACGTGTGTGTGTGTGTGTGTGTATAAATTTCTTCTTAAAAACCCCGAATTTTTTATTTTATGTGTATAATGTGCGCTTATAAGTTTGTATTAGTACAAACATTAAAACATATACAGCATGTATCAATTTTCATTAGCCATAGGCGATTAATTCATACAGTACGTGGCAACATAGTACCCCTTCTTTCCTTTCCAATGCCAGCACGACCGATGCATGTTCGTAAATACAAGTTAGCGTGGTTAGCAGTAACTATTCGACCACCGGCTTGGGTGTTTGTAATGCGTTCAGAAATAATATTTACGAGTTGCAAGGATTTGTTTTTCTTTTTCCTTTCAGTAAATGCAGAGAATTATTAAGCTGCGTTCACGCTGCATGACACAAACAAAAGCGTAATTCTAATAAAATTAAAAATCAGGTAAATAAAAAAGGATTCTGAAAATAATAATAAACTACTAGATCAGGAGATCGCGGCGCCCATTTGATGTTCCCCTTCCAGTAATAAGACGGCTTTTATTGCAGACTAGATCGCAACGTGTTCGCAGCTAAACATTGAATGTAAAATCTGGTGGGAAGATCGGAGAAAATCGTTGTGATGTCGATTGTTGCCGGGATTGGTGACGGACAGTAGGGGTGCCACGTTGCCATGTATTACTTGTATACGTACAAATCGCACGTAAACACTGAATCCCTATACCTAGTGAAAATTGACACATACGGTATATTGTTACATTCACTGGGAACCGTAATTGACATTTGCATATTTTTAAAAAATTGCTGAAAAAAGGTTAAATGCTTACACAAATGTATTAATAATAATAAGCACACGTCGTGCACGTAAAATAAAAACTGAAAGTTCTTAAAAATAACATTACCAACAATAAATAGCAGTATTACTGTTACAATTGTTTTTAATTAAAGAGCAGCCCACTTCTCAGATATATAAAGGTAAAACACACATCTACCGACTTTTGTTGAAACTATCATCAAGACTGTATTGTAGATATCACAATAGTAGTTGAAACTACAAGCAACTAGCATCTCTGAAGAAACTTGACGAGTGCTTAAAACTTATTATATAATTGAGGATGTATTGAAAAAGATGATAATATGATAGAAGATGAGTACTAAACCGAAATTAAATTTTCAAAAACACGCAAGGAAATAAAAGGGTTGCTGTAAAAAATGTTTGATTCATGTTTTGTATTGGTGGAATCTAATCATTGGAATAAGGATGATGCAATATTTAAAACGTAAACATTAAATGTATGAATTGATAAAGAAAAACTACAGAAACACAGTGACGGTCGGTTCATCGGCTATAGCTGCCAAAGACGAATAGAATATCCCGCTAATTAATAAGAGTTGAATTTTTCAACCTTGCCCACGAATTTCTTCTAACTATATTGACTGCCTCCTAATCTATTGACTTTATATATTATATGAAACGAACAAGCTATTAAATATTTATCTATTGTCTGTTTCTTAACAGAGCATTAGTGAAGTAAATAATACAGTGAAAAATTTATGCGCTAATAATATAAATGTACATAATTCAAAAATTTCATAACTTGGATGAGATGAGTTTGCTTGATAAGACTGGGTTTCAGGTATGTTCATTACCTTGCGTTTCATTTTTATGTGGTAGTCAAATAATTTTATTACGCATATAATGTTTTAAATGTATATTTTGTTGCTACTAGATTCGAAGTTTTAAATTAATACTACATTCATAAAGTTTTACTTAAGTTTTGAACCATTGTGTAAAAACTTGTTACATTGTGATGTCTTTATAAATATGTTAATATTTAATAATAAAAATATCTAAATTAATTTAATTCGATATATTTACATATATTGATATATTACAAACCTTGCAAAACCATGCCTTGTTCAATGCACTTCTTAAATCGGCAATACTGACACCTATTTCTTTGGGCTTTAGTTATTTCACAATTACCATCTGCCACACAGGTGTAAACCCTTCTATTCTGAACAGTCCTCTTAAAAAAGCCCTTGCACCCTTCACACGTTATGATACCATAATGTAAACCTGTTGCTTTATCCTCGCATATCATACAAATCATTGGCTGTTCCTCCTCTTCCGGTGTTTCTTGTTGTGTAGGTGTTCCTTCCCGCAGACCAGTCACTTTTACATCGGCTCTGTTCTCATAGATTATTGATGATGGTATAAGTGTCGGAGTAGCAGAGAGATTGACAGCGTGTAACTGCTGATTCATCGGAAGCTGTGTCAAATCGCCGGCCCACAGCCTTTCCATATTAAGAGGCACGTTCGTAAAAGGAGATGCGAGAGTTGTTGTTGGCGACCTGACACAACCTACAGTTCTTACAGTCGCTGAACGAGGTCTATCTTGACCTAAGTTTAGCAACATTTGAGCGGCAGTATTCTCCTCAGGATTTGAAGCAGTGGCAGAATTTGAATTGATTCCGATAGCAGTATTCCAATTAGATGTAGTGGGAATAAGTTGAGGTTCAATTTTGGTAGCAGCTTGTGCGACGGTGAGAGATGGTTGAGACCAGATCATAGTCCTTACGCCGCCCGCTTCGCCCATGATTACAGTCGGAGTTTGTCTAACCGGAGTTGACCTGTGCGTCGTGGATGTTGAACCTTTTATATCTCCAGCCTGACCCAATAGATTCCCGCTGAAATTTCCACCAATCAGTTCTGGTTTGACACCGTTTATACGTGAGTTATGCAACCATAATTGGCTTTGGATGACCGTGGCTTGCTGACTGGTGATGACTCCTTGAGAATTACGCGTCGTCAATGATGTCGATGATGATGATGAAGTGGGATGTGCTAACGGGCTAGTAGGTGGTGGGTGCTGTGGTGGTGGTGACATAATCAATGGACTGTGTCTGATGACTGGACTTGTGTTGGCCGGGCGTCCAGGTGAACTGTGAGGTCTTGGCGGTTGAGCGGGGCTTGTCGCGGGGGTGGGTCTCACGGGCGGACTATAGGATCTGCTTACTGGGAGCGCCCTTATAACACTGGTACCTCCGCTTCGGTCCTGAAAACCTCCCCCATCAAAGACTCCGGGTTCCTCTAGGCGTGTCGAAATTGGATCTTGTGGTGGCTCGAGCTTTACCGATCTTCCTGGTGTAGAATCAGGACTGGGCGGATTTGGACCCACTTCTGACATTTTAGGCGAAGATGGACTGATGAGATCTGGCGAAGAAGTACTAGTATCGGCGACCGATTCGCCTAGAAGCGGACAGAGACATTGCCTAAAAGCAGATTGTGCGGATGGCTGCCTACTCTAATGTAGGTGTTGGTAGGACTTTTAATATACGCTATTTTTGTGAATATGAAAATATGCTTCTGTTATAATAGAAAAAAATGTGAAATTTGTGAAGTGTAGTTGTTTCTTGATACAACGTTAATTGCTATGTTCGTTAGACTTGTGTGTTTTTATTAAATACTGGGATATATGTGAAAATAGAAAAAAATATAGCCATGATCAAAAACATGTCCATTGTAATTTTATTAATCAAACTGGAGTTCTAGGTGCTTATGTGTTTCGCATGTTAGCTATTTCTTTGAATAATTAGGTTATTTTTTGAGCTTATAACACAAAAGTGACAGATAGGTGTTGACCATTCCCTCTATATTTAAATTAATATAATTATACACGTTACGAGCATAATATATTGCACAATGTATATAAATAAAATTAAAAATTAAATACGTTAGGTATTCAAGAAATATTTATTTGTTCTCTCCATATGTGTACTAAAAACTATCAAACACGAAATATTATACATGTATTCAATATTCTACGGCTCATTGAATAGCTTTCGTACAATGTTTTATTTTGTCCTGAATAAAATCAAGATTTGTGAATATAGTAAAATATTAACCCTTCAACGTACATCAATATGTGCAATACAATTTATAAAACCCACAGTGATGTTGCAAGCGAAGTACTAAAAAAGAAAAGATACGAAACGAGGTGGGAAAGAAATACCTATACAAGAACGGGGATAAAAACGAATTTTGAAGAAAATGAACTAACCAAGAGACTTACAGCTTATATTGAGAACTGAGTATCATTCCACTTAGATTGTTCCTCCTGCAACAGAGTGACAAAACAGTATAGCATGGAAGTATCATAGGCACATGGAGACAAGGAAGATTCTGAAGATATTGGCTGGAAGAAATTGCGGAAAAGACACAAATATTAATAAATAACTCTCTCTCACTCTATTAGGGACCAAAAAGCTAGAGCAAAAATATGAACGCCTTTAATGCGCATCGTGCTGAATATGGAATAAGTATCAACACCTTTAAAGACATGTATTAATTATCATATAGTTTCATTATAAACCAAATATTTCACTAGGAGACTTTCTAGAATCAAATAAGTTTACATTTAGTTAAATAAATGCTTGTTTTAAATGATAGGAATGAAAAATTTGTTTGGTTGAAAATTGGCTTTTGATCCAAAAGTATCTTCTTTTAGTCTTTATATTTTAAGGAAATATGGCAAGAAAATCGTCTTGTCTCTAGCACTTTTTCTCTCTGTTGGTGTGTTTAGGTTAAATAGGAGTTTTGATTTTCTTTTTTTGTGAATAAAATAAGTCATATAACGTTCTCCAATAAATAATGCAAATCAATATTATATGCTGATCCGGCTAAAATAGTAAATGAAATATAATGGTAATCTTCAAAAATTTAATGCATTGCATCTCAGAAAATGCTTTGCAATGCTAGTAATATTTTGAAAAATAATATATATTTTAATTAAACACTGCCAATTAATAGCGATATATTATAAAACATCATTTGCGATAAGATTTGAACTTATACCTCATATTTTATTGGTGAATGTTTTCCCAATAAAGCTATATTGCCTCTTGTGCAGACAGATATATCCCCTTTATCTTATCAAAGAAACAGATGTAATTTAAAGCTCATATTAAAACAATTAATTAATTGATTAGTTGTTTTACAGTACTATTAATATTTTTAAAAATGCAAATTTTCTACTTAAACACTCTTAATTCACACTTTTTGTAATAGGGGTTTGTTATGAATTGAGAAGTTGTAAGTATAAACCTTACCGTAGGCGAAATTATTACAATAACTAACAGTGTTTAAGAAACAGATTGTATTTTTCAATTACCTATATCTTTATTAATAATAATCACTTAAGCGTTTATTGTACGAGGGAGGGACGACAATTACTGAATATTTACGTTGGCGGTTCTATTATCCAAAATGACTATAAGTTGCGGCCAAAGTTTGTGATTCGAGTAAAATTGCTGTAGGTTTGTGTAGAACCTTATTTTTGAAGTACGAAACGAAGAATGTCACCAATGTTTAATTAGAACGTTCGACAAGTACATGTAAAATGTAGACCACGAATTTTTTTGGAAGTATGTTATTTTATAAATTAAGTGCCCTCACAGAAAAGCATACAGTACAAAAAACGAGATAATATTATAGTGGATAATTGCCATCGAAATATCACTGACAAGAGGTGAAATTATCTTAATAAAGTTTAGACCGTATCCGCCAACAGAATTAAAATGATGAGCGATCCAGAAATATTGTCATATTTCGTTTTCTCCAGTAAATTTTATTAAATTCTGCCTATACTTGGATTTGATTAAAAATTGAGCACGTCACGTGACTCATTATGTTTCCGGTATAAATATATCTGCGAAATATTTGAATTTGCTACGATACAGTATGGTAATTTATGCTTATCGAATTTTAATGATTAAATAACTATTCCTCCTTCATGTTTTGATCCCTTTTGAATACTGTTTTACAAATATTTTCTTTACTATTATATATATATATATATATATATATATATATATATATATATATATATATATAAATATATTAATTCTGATGTTTTCGCGGTTGTATGTTGAAAAATTGCTTTCTTGGGTTGCATCCCGCGTCCGAAGTGAATCCGTGTTAAAAACCGGATTAGTAGATACTCGACGTTTCAATGAATTCTTTTTCATTTTCTTCAGGAGTATGTTATTCGATTAGAGTTAGATCGTCAAATGTGTCAGAAAATGTTTACAGTATTTTTGAAACATTTTCTGACACATTTGACGATCTAACTCTAATCGAATAACATACTCCTGAAGGAAATGAAAAAGAATTCATTGAAACGTCGAGTATCTACTAATCCGGTTTTTAACACGGATTCACTTCGGACGCGGGATGCAACCCAAGAAAGCAATTTTTCATATATATATAATATGATTTTTCTGCTTTGTACTGAGTAATTAATTAGGTAAATTAAATTGGAAAAAGTTACCCAGAGTTAGATTCGAACTTACTCCTCCCAATTACTAGTCAGGTGCGCTACCACTACGCTACCTGGGCAGTGAGTTCGAGTTTTTATAATCGTCTTGAAACATCTTAAGAAACAGATCTAATTATAACACTGCGAGATCAAAAATTATGTTGATAAAGGTTTGCCATGGAATGTAAAACGTCTGTCTTACGTTATATCATTAAGTGTCATACTGTCTTAATATTAATGATGTGAATATTTTAAATAATTCGAAAATTCGTTTTTCGCAGAGTAGAAATGTCTAATATGATTGTTCTGCTCTGTACTGAGCAATTAATTAGGTAAATTTAAAAAATAAAAAAATCCAATTAAATTTAC
The DNA here is from genome assembly GCA_963170755.1 of Amphimallon solstitiale. Classification (NCBI taxonomy): domain Eukaryota; kingdom Metazoa; phylum Arthropoda; class Insecta; order Coleoptera; family Scarabaeidae; genus Amphimallon; species Amphimallon solstitiale. The sequence goes on along the minus strand of OY720681.1, from coordinate 123,768,777 downwards.
CTAATTAATTACTCAGTACAGAGCAGAAATGGGTAAATTTTTCCAATTAAATTTAAATGATATTATGAGACAGCATTGCCACACACAATAATTAAGTGCTAGTAGCACTAGGAAATGTTACAGGAAAACATAATGTAAGAAACAGATACCTAACGCATATCTAGATTTATTTAGAAGGAAATAAAAAAACAACTTCTAAACAATGCTTTGTCATTTTTACGTCTAATGTAGTAGTGTTCCAAGATTATTTTGAATGGTCGGATTAAACAGATAAAAATTGTTTACTGTATTTTTAATATCGGAATAATGGTACCAAGAATCGCCTCATTATTTATGAACCTGTTGTTCATAAACGTTATACAGGTTGAGTCATTAGTAGCCGCTTCTTCGGTTGCTCTTTTGTGTTTTAAATAAAAGAAAAACCAATTAGTGGCAATCCATGGTAGCTTGTGGCGCATATTGTAAAAATACTTTAAGCTCTGACGCACTTCCTGTTTCACCGGAAATGCACGGAACTTAATTTTTTTAAATGACTCACTCTATATATTTTTGGATTTTCTTTTACTGCTTTAAATTATCTGTTCAACTTTTTTTTTTTTTTTCAAAATTGAGCCAAAAGTTTTTGAGTTATTAATTTTTCTTGAAAATATTTGACCATAACACGTGTTCAGAAAAAAAAAAATTTCACATTGTTTTTAAAAATAAAAACATTAACTTTAGTGGTGCTTGTAGCCAAGAAAATTCTGCATCATTTGGTAAAGTTGCACTCGACAATACCTCAAAAAACTATAGCCTACTTCCTGAAATTTTCACATACCAAGAACTTATTTTTTTTAAATGGAACACCCAGTATTTTATTGAGGCATTTTGTTCCTTTTTATATTCTCTTTCATTTTTCTTAACAATGTCCTATACCTGTCTTTTGTAATTTCTGAGATAATCACTATAGGAGCAATTAGCGGTCCATGAAAGAACTACGAGCGCTGTTATGCACCAAAATATTCGTTCAATCAATGGGAGGCAGGAATGGCGCCCGACTTTCCTAGTCAACTGTCAAACATAAATGTTAAATCCAACTATCCCAAAAGTAATAATTTTACAGAATGAATAGCATCGCATTTCAATTTTTAATTCCGGCAATGTCCAGTTGCAGTATTTCATTTTTGACACTGTTGGTTAACATCGAAATAAAATAAAGGTTATGTTTACTGACATATTTGAAGATGTCTTCAAAAAGTTTTGAAAATCTGTCCGTAGATAGCGAAGATACTCTCGTCCACTAACATTTTCATCAAAGAAATAAGGTGTAATTATGTAACTACCCACTATTCCTCCCTACAGTTTTAATGACCAACGATTTTGAAAGTTTACAAGTGTGATAAGTGGGGGGTTTATGTGTTATAATAACGGAAATTGTGACTATGAACGTATTCACTTTAATAGAAGGTGGCTTCGTTGGTAAACAACAAAAAATTGAGAAAGCCAGGATAATTTATCTGCTGCCAATTGACAAAAATATAAGCGATTCTGAAAATTTCTTTCATCTAACCCTGTGTATGAATATGTTACGGGTAAATTTCATATTTCCTAATTATTCTGGATTCTCAAATTTGACTTACATATAACTGACGACTAATTTTCGTAGTACTAGTATGGGGGTGTTCGACTACACTCGCAAGTACCATAAACGTCTTATCATCACCGGTTATTGCTTTTCCGCTCTTTCTTTCATATTCAATACTTTCTGTTCGCTCAACCCGCCCCTTTATACTTTCGAAGGTTTCTGGTTTCAGTTGACTTCTACCACGGATCGTTGTGCATAAAGTTTGGATGCTAACAAAAAGTTTCTTTCAGATTCACCCGAAACGTCAATCATATCTATTAACTCTTCATAAGAATAATTCATTTTGATGATAACTATAAGCGATGCTTTTATAAATTTGACATAAATGTATACCGACTTTCTTTAACAGTTGACTCAGGCGCATTCCAGCCTTTATTGGACGAATATTTGGGTGCAAAGAACAGCGCCCGTAGTTTCATTAATTGACCGTTAATTGCTCCTATAGTGATTATCTCAAAAATTACAAAAGATAGGTATAAGACATTGTTAACAAAAATGAAAGAGAATAAAACAAGGAACAACATGCCTCAATAAAATACTGGGTTTTCAATTTTAAAAAAATAAGTTTTTGGTATGTGAAAATGTCAGGAAGTAGGCTTTGAAAAAACAAAACTTTTTGAGGTATTGTCGAATGCAACTTTACCAAATGATGCAGAAATTTGTTGGCTATAAGCATCACAATAGTTAATGTTTTTACTCTTAAAAACAATGTGAAAATAATTTTTTTCTGAAAAATAATAGCTCAAAAAGTATTGGGTCAATTTTGAAAAAGAAAAAACACTTGAACAGACAATTTAAAGTAGTACAACAAAATACAAAAATATATGGGTTGAGTCATTTAAAAAAATTAAATTCCGTGCATTTCTGGTGAAACCAGAAGTGCGTCAGAGCTTAAAGTATTTTTACAATATGCGCCACAAGCAACCATGGATCTTCCACTAATTGTTTTTTCTTTTATTTAAAACACAAAAGAGCAATCGAAGAAGCGGCCACTAATGACTCACCCTGTATGACTGATTAAAAATGGGACTGCCTTATTTTGTATCTTAAATATTAATTAATTTGCCTTATAGATTAGTTGTGTCTTGATATAGAACACTTGACATATTGAGAGTAGTTATAAGAAACAAGAATGAAATAGTTTTGATAATTTCCTATTCTCAGATGGATTTCATAAGTTCGAACGTACAATTGCGAAATCATAAAGTGGGACAGTTTAGGTTTACTAGTATAAAGTAGGCTTTTTGATATAAGGGACCATCGTATCTTTGTATTGATTATACATGACATAATTATTATTAATTATTTGACAACGAATTGACATGATACTTAATAGCTGCCAAAAAGTACGTCCAATACCAAAATAACAGTGTTTCTAACATGTCCTCTGCTTTATGATCCCGCAAGTGTACATCTCACTTTATGCTACTTTACCAATAGTGATTTGATTCGTATCTAATTTCCAACACAAAATATTGCCTGCTAAGAATGCATTTACTGCTGATAATATTTCCTTATTAACAAGTATGACATATGTTTACAGAATTGTCAATCGCAAACTTCTGGTCGCTGAATTATTTTTATTAAAGAAACTGTTAGAAATGTTAGTCCTCGCCTTGATAAATATGAAATAAAGCCGTTACAACAATTGATCTAACAGCTATTTCTGAACGTTGTTCGACATGTTTCTGTACAAGTATTATTAAAATGTTATATACATATGTGTCTTCAAGTTTATCGTATGATAGGTAATTACTACCATCTACAAAAACTATTAGTCCTGCCAAAACTTAATTTCAATGACAACCAAAGAACTATACATAAAAAAGCGACAAAAATTGTTCGAAATCTAGCTATAGATACTTTTGTACTCTTGATAAACCTCTGCAGAAAGCATATTTTGCGAAATATTCGACAAAAAACTATTTTTCGATAAGAGTAAAAGACCTATTTCTGGCAGGATTAAAAAAAAAAGTATTTCACATGTGCTTTTGAGTACATTTGTGTTCTTTAAAAGTATGCATACACCTAGTAGTTCATAAATTATTATTAAAATTTTATTTTTTCACAAAATAAACTACTACTTCCGGTCGATCGATTTCGCTGAAAATGTAATCAGTTCTCAAGAAGCGAGATTATATTCGTAAATATGAAGTTTAGTACTGATAAGTTTAGCCGCTAGGCTGCTATTGTAGTCACACACACACAGAGAGAGAGAGAGAGAGAGGGGGGGGGGGAGAGAGAGAGAAAGAGAGGAAAAAGAAAACCATTGAGAGGGGGGAGATAGAGGGTGAGAGGGGTAGAGAGGGAGAAACGGAGAGAGGTGAAAGAGGAGGGGGAGAGGGAGAGTGAGAGGGAGAGTGAGAGGGAGAGAGGGGGAGGGAGAGGGAGCGACATGGAGACAGAATGAGACAGAGGGAGAGAGGAGGGAGAGAGAGAGGGCGAGAAAGAGAGATTTCAAAAAACCACTTTTTAAATGTCAGGGAACGTCAAAACGTCGACATCTGCAAAAAATCGAGGTGGAAAATTTTCATCACAATATTTCTTTATACTGCGTATAAGAAAGAAACAAGCATGTAGTGAATTAAAGGCAGGGACAGTTTGCAATTTATATACCTACTAAAGACGGAAGGATAAAAGGAAAATATCTGACGAAATATCAACCATTATTCCATTTGACAAGTAAGTGAATTTGTCAAAATATTTATTTTTATAAGAAGATTAAATTGGCCAAGTATGAGTACATAATAAACAACACAGCATGAATTTTTGAGTTCTATACTTGATTCTTCCAGGCTTTGATTTTAATCTTCTACTTTGTTAGCTTGTTAAATATGTTTCCACACAGAAGCATGAAATAGAAACTAAATTATTACTTTCCTTATAAATCAGTTTTATTATATTTAAATTGCTTATGTTAATTATTAATTACTTATAATAAAATTATTAAATGATTTTCGTTTATTTTGTTTATAAGTGTACATTTTAAAACAGTTTGTAAAATAGCATTCAATTAAACTTTCAATTATATTTATTAAAGACATTTTATTGTCAATACCTTTAATGTAAGTACATAGAATTTGTATAGATAGTCCAGAGAATGGATTAATTTGAATCATGCGGTCGCGAATTATTACTGTGTGATTTTATTTTCAATTATTTCGCTAATTATACAGGGCCCTAGAATAGTGCGTCAGGCTTCCATAACTCCTTTACGAATTAAGTTAGGAATTTCTTTCATATAGCAACTTATACTGTATCTTTTAGGCTTTGTTTCAGAATTTTTTTTAGTTATGGCGAACTACATACCAAATTTGTTATTTGAAATGAAATGAAACACCCTATGTATTCATGTACATGTGAATTCATTGTTGAATTTAAACTGTACCTTGTTAGGCATACATTGGGTCTAAGTCGTACAGTTTCGAAATTACATGATGTTTTTCGAAAAAAATGACATTTGCAGGGTCTTCGAAATTTGGAAATATCTCCGAAATTGTAAAAGTTAGAAAGATGCGGTTTTAAGTTTCCGCTTAAGAAGAGCGTTTACCCATCGAAAACAATGGCCCCATAAGGCATCGCCGTTTTGCGTTTTTTAAATTTATTTTGTAATTTTAGAATCTAACATTTTGGTTAGCGATGCAGAAGGCATAAATTTATAATGTCAAGTTTTTGTATTAATTTATTTTCTTAAAAAAGTTATTATGTGTTTTAGAAATAACCACAAAAATGCATAAATTTGATGAACGATATAAAAAAAAAATTAAATTTATGTAATTATATTTGAAGATAAAAAAATTAAAATACTAAACATTTTGACACACAAAATGTCGTAAATAGCCACTTCATGTAGAGAATTATATAAATGTGTACATCGGTTTGAACTGGTTCTGCCCTAATTTTTTTCCTTCAGAACGGAGCGCCTTTGTCGCGATCTACATTGCGACAGAATCTGTGAATAAAACCGAGGCGCTCTGATAGAAACCCGAATATCGTCTAGCTCCACCTACTCGCACACCCTTGCGTCTATTGTCCGGCTAGTAATACAAGTTGCGTTAGTTTCGATTCACCCGGATACAGTTGGTAAATGCCCCTCTTAAGTATGAAAGAGAGAGAAAATCTCTCTCGCGTTTAAATTACAGGTTATAAATAGGGATCTGTAATTATCGAACTCTAAAATCATGGATAACTTAATTTTTTTAAATAAAATGGTATAGTAATTTTTTCATAATTGGACGATATACGTATTGCGAAACACCGGCCACCTATTTCACCATACTCGGGACTGGCAGCAATAATACTGGCATGCTTAGAAAGTGGATAACAAAACACAACAGGACCACTAATAAACAAAACGGTCTGGGAGATACTTGAGATGTTTAATAAATAATAGGCGTCTTTAAAGTTACAGTAGGCTTTGTTTACTATGTTAATTCAATAAGTAAACAAAGTTCTTATTTTTATAGATGTTCGAAATGTCTTCCTTATTGTTCAAGGCATTTTTCAATTCTCACATGAAAAACCCTTTTCACATTTTTGAGTATGGCAGGTGTAATAGGATCAAACGCGGGCATGAAAGAACATTCATGTGTTTAATGACGTAAATTTTGACATTTCTGGTTCGAAATAAGTAGGTATACTTAAACGGGTAATATTTAGTTAAAAAGAAATGAATTTTTCAAGAGAAGAACTCATTGATGTGTTTTTTCGTATTGGGTGAGAGCGACAAAAACTGTTTTCTTGGAAGTAGAATTTATGTGACTCGGTTTGCCGAAAGACGACATCCAGAATCGGCAAAACTTCTTGAGCGCTTTGTTGAAACAGGAAGCGTTGACTACATAAAAATAGAAAGAACAAAGGCAACAACAAACGATGAAAATGAGTTGGCAGTTTTATTGACAGTTACAGAAAACCAATGGTAGGGCAGGTAGCTGGAATAAGTGGGCGGTCAGCCAAAAGAATTCTAAAAAAACATCAATTTCATGTATACCACACCACGTTCAAGTTGCGTCTCCAAGAAAACCTTTTTTTTTAAGAACGTACTTTTTTCTGACCAAGCAATTTTTCACAACACTGTCAATAGACATAATAATAGTTTGTCAAATAGATCCACAACAATGCTGGTGAATAAGCGTTTGGGGAGCAATTGTTGGAGAACATCGGGTGGGCCTAAATTTTTTTAATGATCACCTTAACGGCAAAGTAAAAATGTTTAGAAAACGAGTTACTAGGATTACTGCAAAATTTACCTGTAAACATCCAGGCACAAAATATGTGGCTACAGCAAGTTGGAACCCCGGTCAATTTTTCGCGACAAGTCAGAACCCTGTTAAATAATCAGTATGAAAATCACTGAATTGCAAGAAGAGAACCAGTTCATTGGCCTGCAATGTCGCCTGACATAAGAAAATTAGATTTTTTTGAAGTGTAAACTTCTTTGGGCGCGTTGTGTTGATTGTGGGCACTGAACAAGACTGAATCGTCACGCTCGGCTATGTAACGCTCGTTCGGGTAAAGTCGGCTCGAGTCGTCTAAGGGAACAAAAGAAATATATCATATAGAGGTATTAAATTTCAATTAAATTGAAATTTAAATGAATAAATAAATTCATGTGCCCGAGCTGATTTGATCCCGAGCCGCACGGGTGAGAAGCCGGCATGTTAGCATCAGACCAGGGCGGGACTCGTAAGCGAGTATTCATATCGTCTATTTATATATATATATATGTATATATATATGCGTTCGAATCGACCCAGAAGCGTATCGGAAAATCTCTCCGTCAAGGAACCCTTTAAAGTTGTTCGTACACCCACGCGATTATATTTCGCGGCCGCTTCCATAGCAACGGCCGCGAAATTGTATTTCGCGGACTGTGTTGCGTCCGCTAATTGGTAACTTCGCGGACGGTTAACCAAAAAATTTGTTGTGTGTGTATGAGACATTATCTCATTTTTATTAAAATGATATGGATGACTCGGAAACTGATCAGTATATTCCGGGTGTTAACTAACGTCCACACGCATTTACTATAATTTGTATACCAATGCAAAACAGAAACGTTGAGAAAAGAGCATTGCTTTAATTGCTCATTATTTACGAATTTATAAGCATTTAATTCTTTTCTGTTACACAGGATGGATGAAGAAAATCAAATCGATGACAAATTAAACGAAAAATGGAACTGTCTAATGCGCGCGTGAAGAAATATCGTCAAAAGAAGCACACTAAATCTCAACAACTGAATTCGTCGATGCAGGATGACCCTAATGTAATATAGAATGAAAAAAAAGTTGGATTTTGTATTATTAACCTCGCCTTGATGAAGTTTTCACTTCTGCCGTGTGATTTTAAGCACACCCATTTTTTTTATGGGGGTATGAAAAAATCAGGTTTATGGGAAACTTCCAACCACTAAACAAAATATGCAACAAAGAATTGTCGACGCGTTTACCTCTATTACACCTGTCGTACTCAGAAATGTGGAAAGGTCCTTTGAAGTGAGAATTGATAAATACATTGAACAAGATGGAAAACATTTCGAACATCTATAAAAATAAGAACTTTGTTTACTAATGTTAATTCAAATGTAATTTTCCAAGTCTACTTTAACTTTAAAGATGCCGTTTATTTATCAAACATCTCAAGTATTTCCCAGACCGTTTTGTTTATTTGTTTCAAGTGGTCCTACTGTATTTTAATGGTCACTTTCTAAACATGTTAGTAATATTGCTGCCAGTGCCAAGCCTGGCGAAATGCGAGGAAAATGTGGCCGGTGCTTCGCAATACGTATCTATCGTGAAAAACTGAAAAATCGAGGAAATCTCCAGAACCGTTGGATATAGACACAATGATATCCATATACAGCAAGAGCGCGCGAGGTATGATCACCCGATGGTATACGTAAACTCGCATCTAAACGTGGTCCGATAACACATATTAGAGTTACGGCACAACATACTAGCATTGCCTGCTCATATTCGAACTCATAGTGATCTGATTATTTTTTCGCAGATTGACAAAAAGAATAAATTAAATTTTCTCTTTAAGTGATGACGATTGCTTAGATAACTACGTCGATAATAACGCGAAGATTGTAATACTTATAACGTAATTATGATTATCCTTATGAAATTAAATAATAATGTAGTTGTGTAAAAAGTTATAGCAGTACAACTGGGTTTTAGAATGAAATAAAAAACAACCCGCCTGAAACATCTGCAGAATAAACTAAGATGTCTAGAGAAAAATAAATAAATAGAAATTTCATGGTAAAAAAAAACTATAAATAAGTATAACAGAAATACCATAAAATAACATAAAAACCTATGTGCATTCCTCTTTGCAGCCAGCACGCAACATAATAGTAAATATCTATATCTGGCGAACACAGCTGGCGGAGATCAATTTTCCGAATATACGTCCGAAGAATATCGACTGGCATCGGGTGATCATACCCCGCGCGCTCAAGCTGTATAATCAAAATTTTACATCCAGTTATTTAAAAATTGCTATATTATTCTAATTAAAAAAATCAAGTTATCCGTGATTTAGAGTTCGAAAATTACATATCCCTATTTAATAACCCTGTAATTTAAACGCTTCGATTTTCTAATAAAGGACGTGCGCTTTGAAGAAGTTGCAAATGTCACTTTTTAAGAAAAACATGCCTAACAAAGTACAATTTAAATTTAATAAAAAATTCAAATGTACATTAATACATGTGTTCCATTTAAAATACCAAAGATGGTATCTACTTCCGGTACAACCGGAGTCCGCCATTACTATAGGTATTTACGAACCAAGTGCGGGAAGACTATTTTCCCGCATGAGCGCACATTGTAAGCACGAGCGACCGCAGGAAGCGAGTGCTTTTAATTGCGCGAATGCGTGGAAGATGTCTTCACGCAAGTGGTTTGTACAATATTTTTTGTACAAACATTAAATTAAGAAAATATTATTGATTAATGTCATTGGTATCATACCTAACCTAAGATAGATTACCTAATTAATTTAAGCATTTCATGTACGTAACTATTACTCACCTTTCCCTAAAATTAAGTTATTATATTCTTACTCATGGCAAACATGAGGTATTTATTCTTATATTTATAAATTTATAGTACATTTATTGCGTTTTTTGGTTTAAATACAAACAATTCCGAACTGCCAATATGAATGTCGATGTAGTTCAAATAGATGGCGCTTGAATCTTGCTTAAGATATCGCTTAAAATATCGTCATATAGATGTCGCCACAATTTTTTTGGAAGAATTTTTAATTATTACTCCTATTTCCCCAACTTTTAGTGAAGAATAGTGGAGGGAAGTAGTATTTTATAGACTAAATTTTATTACTACCAAGTTAGATTTTTTTAAATGTCCCAAAGTGCACGTGTTTTTTTCAATTTTTACAGTCGCCTTAACCGGGAAAACGTATTTCCCAGTCGAGCTACACATGCGCCAAATGTCAGTTTACAGGCGGTGAGTACCAAAAAAATATTTTCCTATAATACAATATAAGTTGCCATATGAATGAAATTCCTAACTCAATTCGTAAAGGAACTATGGAAATCTGACGCACTATTGCAGGACCCTGTATAATGGATACAAAATTCGATTCACGCATGATATCGATATTTTAGAGAACGGTAAAATGTGTTCGTTCGTGAAACTAATGTGAAATCAATGACTTGGGAATCAAACTATATCTACATAGGTATCTAGAATGTACAATATTGTTAAGCACACAAAATACTGAAAACACGAAATTTTTGGGAGGTATTTTTCAGTATACGAATATATCGAGTCGTAACAATATTACTGAAGACAGCTGTTGTTTCTTCAATTTTAGGTAGGTACCTATTTATAGTATTGAATGCATTCATATTGTTCTTGTAAATTACTCTATGTATTTCTTAATAGATAGAGTAATTCACATTACTGATCTCTTGATCATAATCCAACTAAAAAAGTAAGTTGACCAGGGAATTAAAACATACATAAGGACTAATTGAAATTAAACAGATATATACCTATTCGAAGCGGACAGGTTTTAATGCTAACATGGCCTACTATGGTTTTCATTCAAAAAATATTAGATGAAATGTGAAGTGCAATTACAAATTTGATGATATTAAAAGATTTCGTGTAAAAACTTCATTTTCTTACCTCTCACGATAAGTAAGACATAAAAACTTTTCAAACCATAATTTTTGTGTCACAAATCACCGCGCAAAATGGCTGCCGATGCGAAATATTTTTGTTTAGAATTGAATTGGGTGATATATTGTCACGTATATCTACCTTATTTTAATATAAAATGCTAGCTTGCATATTCTATACACACATAATCTGGTCCCTGTACCATGGTCTCGGATATGATTCAAGAGTTTAATTATCCATTCTCTAACATTTCGATTGGATTGCCGATTTGCTCAGCAATTTTATCCAATAAAAATCGATTCACAAACGATTTAAATTTGAGTAACACATATTTTCAATTCGTGAATTCAATTTTCTAAACCTAATACATATTATATTAAATTTTTTAGTTACGTTATACAGGGTTATGATAAAGTAACGCACAAAATTCATAAAACGTACAATGTTTATTTTTGAAAAAAATGCAAAAACACGTCAAACAGTTTATTTTATTCCGCGTCTTTTAACATAAGTCAAAAAATAAAATGTCAAATTTGTCAAAGTTATGACGTCATCAATATTTTTTTTAAATATGAAGCTCAGTTTTTTTTAACTTTATTTGATAAAGCTTGTTTTTCTGCATTATAAGGAAATAATTGAAGTAGGGGTCACATAAGAAAAAACTGAGAGAATTAATAAAAAACAAAATAAACATTATTATAGTAATAACATTTAAATTAACTAAACAGTCCATTAAACCAAAACGATTTCTTACAGGAATTGTTCAAACTGTGTCCCGTTCACTATCTGACATAGGCCAAGACGATGGACGACCTGATTTACAGAGTCTTTGATCATCTGCGGAGTTATACGAGTCCTTTCATGTCTAATTCGTTTTTTTTTTTTTAGTTTTTTCTTATATGACCCCTACTTCAATTATTTCTTTCATCTTCATAATGCAGAAAAACGAGCTTTATCAAATAAAGTAAAAAAAAACCAAGCTTCATATTAAAAAAAATATTGATGACGTCATAACTTTGACAAATTTGACGTTTTATTTTTTTGACTTATGTTAAAAGACGCGGAATAAAATAAACTGTTTGACGTGTTTTTGCATTTTTTTCAAAAATGGACATTGTACGTTTTATGAATTTGGTGCGTTACTTTATCATAACCCTGTATAACAATTTTTGTGTAATACGTAACGATTATTAAAATAATTGCAAATGAGCGGCAAACGTAAGAGTATTTGTATGAAAGCGATATGAACAATATTTCTGGATCACTGAATACTTGTTCGACAGTGGAAATATACAGCTGGTCTTTGAAATCCTTTTTGTTAAAAGATCTTCAAAGTAAACGTATTCTACAATTCCTAGTGATAAATATTGGAAATGTGGCGATTATTAAAGTTTTGGTATACAAACAATTGAAAAATGGAGCGAATTAGAGAGAATAATTGTGTTCCATCTGCAGCAATAATAGTAAAAAAAAGAGGACGATATTAGATACTGTTATAGAAAGTGCTATGAAGATCTACTATACCGGGTTTTCAAACTTAAGTCGGCACTATTGCTATCTTCGTTATTATTGGAGCTACGAAGTCGGTTAAATAGGCAAACTAGTAGGATTTTTTTCCCTCATTACGACGGTGAAAACGGAATAAAAATTGAACATCGCGTTCGCGACTTATGTCAAAAAGTTAAATTTTTTCAAATGGAACACCCAGTATAAAATATCCTCAATCGATAGGAAATTGAATTCTGAACAAAATGTGTTCTATCACCTTTTATGCTAATGTCAAAAATGACAAAGCTATTGATGACTTTTCAAATTCGTGGCTGTCTTAGCTGTAACTTTGTATTAGCAATGAAATAAAAAGCAAGGGGAATATCAATGAAGTATTGTTTATTTTAGGTAATCATAATAGTAATAATAATAAATCCTATAAATATTTAATAAATACAACAAAACTTAAACTAGATGCTCAAAAACACCTCCATCGATTGAGAATATTGTATACTGGGTGTTCCACTTGAAAAAATTTAACTTTTTGACATAACTCGCGAAAGCGATGTTCAATTTTTATTCCGTTTTCACCATCGTAATGAGCGAAAAAAATACTACTAGTTTGCCTATTTAAGCGACTTCGTAGCTCCAATAATAACGAAGATAGCGATAGTGCCGACTTAAGTTTGAAACCCCTGTATAATACTGATAAACAAATGATTGAATTTAACCAAAATATGCAACTCATTATATATTAAAATAGTATGCCTCTACTAATAAGAAATGTGATGTACGATGACTGCTAAATTGTTTACAGATAACTTTCAGCCTAGCAATGATTTTTCTTTAAAAGAATGTAATGAGCTGATTTATTATCATCAATGAATATAACATGTAACTTTATTACTCCTTAAACATAAACCTACATTGATGGTTGCGAACAGAAACTGAATACATACCACAAAGTTTGACATTCATTTTCTAGCGTTTAAAAGAAATTTTTTAATTGTTATTTTTCGTCATAAATATAAAGAATAAATAGAAACATTCAGCTAATTTATTGCACTAAAATGTTCAACGAAAAAGCCACCTTCAGAACATTTCGATTATGTATACAAATGAACAATTTTACAAACAAAAACAATTTTCAATTGTCATGCTTTGAGAGTGCATTCCACCTTCAAAATTAAGTACTGTTATTTTACTCCATCAGATTATGTTTTCTAGGTCACTGCGCCCACTAATAAAAGTAAGTACTCTAGATAAAATAGTAAAATATAGTTCAAGTGTATAATCCCAGTATAGCAATAACATTGTTATACAATGTAAATGGTTATTTATTATACGCTAAATTTTAGTAAAAAAAAATTGGTAGATTTTAGTTTCAATTTGGGTTTCCAATGTATTTCCAAGAAAAGGAAAAGTCTGTACTTTTTCCTTCATAATAAATTGCCTTGTGCATTTCTTCAAAGTTTCGGCATAAAACGTGTATTTGCTTAGTAAGTGTATTGAATATTGAGGAAAAAAACACTCAAGTGGTCTGTGGAAATGTTGAATAATTATGAAAAAATGAATTTTAGAATCCAAAACGAACATATCCTACTTATATGTATAGAGTATGGTGAACTACTGAAAACAGATCAGATGGATTTTTAAGTCTCTCAATAAATTTACAAACGAAAATATTTCAAGGTTTGATTATTAACTAACTAATTCAATTATCATATAATTAAATAAATAATGTAAGGAAAAGTTATTTCGTTTTGCTCATTCTGAAACATTTTGCTCATTCTGACATATATGCAGAAGACATTCTATCAGAATTACTGCTTTTGTTCATGTAAATTCATTGTTTAAATGATCAAAACAAAATAAAAAATTGATTGAATTAAAAAAAGAATTATTGGAGAAAATAAATATTGATATAATTTACAGTAAATGCTCTTCAGGTCCTTCCAAGATCCATACTGTACTTTTAAAAATAAGATTAATGCAAAAGGGGGAGAAGTGAGTGTTACAGAAATAATAGATTTTTCAAATCAGGAATGTTTTTTCTATATGATCCCAAGTAAAACAGAACTATCGACTAATCATGTAAACTTTTGTATGTCGGAAAATTTTGTTTTAAAGAAGACAAGGCAAATATGGTATGAATACACTGGATATCTATAAACCGAGATTATGCGAATATATAAACTACCTACTCATGCCATAAATTCTATTTTCAACCGCCATGCCATTTTGAATCACGTGTTGTGTATGAAAAGGTATTACTATCAGCAGATAGGGTCAGGTTTAACGATTTTTCAAAGTCCTACACGTAAACAGAAAACCATAGCGCCGGAATTGAAAAATTCGATGAGGAATGTGTCATGTACCAACAACTTGGGACTTAAGCTCTTAGACACTCGGTGAGATATTTCCTTACATTTCAACTTACGGACAATAGACAGGTCAAATCAAAACGGTTATTGAAAAAGTCCAGCAAGAATAAGCACACATATGAGTATTGTTTTACAATTGAGGAATATTTAATAAACAAAATAACAAAATGTATACGGGATGCGTCAGAAAAGCTTCACGTATTGCTCCCAAAATTAAACGTGGCATCACCTGGCGTCGAATGGTATGATGGAGTGTGATCCATTTTTACGAAAAAATAGTGAAAACATCGGGCAAAGCATACCAGGAAACAGTTCTGCCTTCTAGCTAAATACTGTTCAATACAAGATTTTGCACCCTCTCATAAAGCCAAAACCACAAAGTTAAAAATAATGTGTCAGATTTTATAGCTCATGAAGATGGACTATCCAGAACTCAAATCCCCACAACTATGAGATACGACCGAAACTTATCTAAACGTCATTTTAATTTGCAGTCTCTCATGCGCTCTTTCGAACAAGCAGCGTCAAAAATGCAGTGAATTCAGACAATTTTAAAGAGAAGGTGTGCTGGCCCGTGAAATCAAGTAATAATAGTGTGCATGTTGTTTGGGTTATTGAAGACTATCACAAAAGGAAGGTTAAATGGTAGGGACACTCCAAGTAACTGAAGGGTAGGTAGGCAGGCAGTCTTTTTCGATGAGATAGGCTTCGAAACGCGCAAATTTTGATTTGACAAAGATCTTAACACCTGTTTGATAGGACACCTGCTTGACCAATGTATTGGCTCGAGGAACTTCTTGGATCATAATCCGTTCTAGACTTCAATATAGCTTTCTGAGAAACTTTGTTGTTAATTTAATGAACTTCGAGTAATCAAACGTCAAAGTATTGGTCACTAGTGCAAAATGTCACTTCATTTTAATTTTATCAAAAAATAATTATCGATAAGGTAAAAAATTTATAATCCATATCGTATTTTGCAAAATGTAATACACATTGGTGAGAAATAATAGGATGGTAATAAAATTTTAGGGTAATATTCCTAAAAAAATAGCATAGAATGAAAAACCAATGACATTGTACAGTGTTCATAAATGTAATTAATTGTACTTTTTCATTTCTTTTGTTTAGTGTTTTTAATATAAAATAAATAGCTTTTGCTAGCGTTTAGGTGGAGATATATTCCACTTATGTATAAAAAAAGTGTATGTATGTATATGTATATATTTATTACACGATTGTGTATACATTTTGATTCGTTTCATGTTTCGATTGATGATGAATTTTGTTGAAGTTAACGCTCATTACAGACGTGTGCATGTGTGTTCTATAACAGATTATGAGGAAATGAAAAATGGAAAGTAAGATGCTCTCAACGTGCGAAGAGGATAGGATGCCACCTGTCACCACTTACCGTCGCTGCTGCATCTGGAATCTACTTTTCTCCGTTTCAATTTGAGGTCTTGGAAGAGGCTCATCTTGTCGAGCTCACACGGGGGTCGCGTTAGAGTCATAATTCCTGCAACAAATAAGTGAGAAAAATAAGCTTCTAAGATTACAATCCAATAAATACATTATCTAAATTGCAGTTTTATTGTCGGTAATATGCATATTTAATTAATAGCCTTAGAAGTAATCCTTTCTGTCCCGTACTATCTTTTTATAAAATAACGCATACAAAATGCGGAAGATATGATATTATTAAAGCGATTTACAGTGACAGTGTTAAAAATAAAAAATTCACAAAAGAAATTTTATGAAATATTAAAGAAATACAACAGTACACCTGCTTTTACCAAAGAAGTTCATGTTTGCCGGAGCGAACGAGTTCAATGATCTACATAGTGAAATGATATTTTGACGACAAGAAGAAAGTGATCGGATAGAATAGTGATGTAGTTGAGAATTTAATACAAAATATGATATTTGTTGATAAAATTGTGTTATTTTACTTAAAATGTTTTAGAAAATTATTATTAGATAATTACTTATTTTATTTTTCGTTTTGTTTCCAAAGTTCCATAGTTTACTCGAAGGTTTCATAAGGTGATGAAAAGATAAAAATTCAATTTCTATAACACTGGAACTTATAAATACAGATATGTATAGATAAAAAATTATTGTTATTATTAAGAAACGTATTCACTTACACTTTCAAATTTAGTTGGGGGAGCTCTTTAGGTCCAACTGATCGTTTAATATTACACATATTTTACAAAATTTATTTATTTCTAAAATTTCAAAGTGGTTGTTAAATTTATGGTTCGATTCCAGGCAGTGGTTAGGAAAAGGCTGAGTCTATTCTTTTATCATTATAACTTCTTTCATGTTTCTCTATTCTGGAACCAAAAGTCCTCCCCGGCGTCCGAAGTAGTCTTTTTTACAAGCTTCACAAGTTAAGAGAGTTCAATTTTTTGTTGGTTTTGTCTTTGTTCTTGTTAGTGTAGAGTTCTTAGTATGGAGTGTTAGTTTTGAATGAAATAGATTCGTTATTAGCTTTCTAAATTATAGTCCCTTCCCTACTTTGTTTGAAATGTTTCCTAAGTATGTGACGGGATTGTAATTATTAGATTTTTTTTGTTAGGTAAAATGCCATTTACCATGTCTTTCGAATACACATTATTATTGACAGCTATCGTGAAAATTCTGTTCTTTTGTAATTCGATGTTTCTTTACTCATGAGGATGTAAATTTGTGGATCATAGATTGATACGCTGATAATTTGTCAGACATGAGATAAAGCCAGAATAGAATAGAAGAAGTTATAATGATAAAAAAACTGACTCGACCTTTTCTAACCACTGCCTGGAATCGAATCGAATCATTATAACTGTTTTATTATTTATATTTTTTTGTATCATTTCATAACCTGCAGCCACAGTCTGATGAAACATATGCAGTGTCTACATTAAACATTCTTGAAAGTAAACATTGTATTATTAATTAATTAATTAATTATTGAAATAAACTTTCAATAAGTATCCTCCAATAAATTTGTTATTTGAAATAAATTTAAAGTGTCCTTAATTTAACAATCAAATAGAATTGGAAACACGT
Organism: Amphimallon solstitiale; assembly: GCA_963170755.1. Lineage (NCBI taxonomy): Eukaryota > Metazoa > Arthropoda > Insecta > Coleoptera > Scarabaeidae > Amphimallon > Amphimallon solstitiale. The sequence goes on along the minus strand of OY720681.1, from coordinate 123,751,063 downwards.
ATATTGCTATTTAAAAACAGAAAGAGAGGAACAAGAGAAAAAGAAATAGTATGCTTTCGTAAAACCTACTTATGCGGTATTTTTTTGCAGGAATATTATTTGTGGTTACCTGCGACTTTCAATTTATCTGAAACAATTAAAATATTTAATTGAAGAGTCTAATTCTGAATGGAAAGGTAGGTACAAAGTACAGCTAATTCGCAATAAAAACTGAAATACACTTTCGAAAAAAAATTATATTTAAAATAAATATTACGTGAAGGTTTAAAATATGTTTTCTTTAATAAGTTCACGCTTCTAACGAGCGATCAAATAAATCCGGAGTCGAAGTAGGTTGTGCCCGAAAAAACGTATTTGTAGTGTGTGACATGTCTACGTTGACAACTAAGTATCAAATGATAGCGTTGCCAATTATGTACGTGTTTTAATATTACAAATGCGTAAGTTAGAAAATGCGTTTTTTCGTGCACAACCTACTACGACTCTGTGTTTATTTGATTGCTCGTTATTTCAATCTAATAATTTTCCTAACTGATCTTTTGAACCGTCATTTGACAAACTGTCTTGTGGCCTAAAGGTTTGCGTCAAACCATACCTGTGGCCGTGGCCGCAGCCAGATTTTCAGATTATCAAAGCTTGTTTTCCTCGGTATATTATCAACCGAATTCTTTTAAGTCCCTATCAATCTTCTACCAATTCATTGGAAAATGCGTGTGCATTTGTAAATTTGTTTTGCTTCATAGGTATCCGTGTATGCTTAATTTCATGTATCTCTATATTTCCTTCATTATTTTCATTTCTTTTGTTTGTGAATCCTTCTGTTCATTCGTAGCGACTCGCAAACGAGTACCGACTACCACATTTGCAAGCATGCAACATATAACTTTCCTTCGTGATATGAGGAACATTGTACAACTAGGTAGAACTAAAAATAAATAGCTGTTAAATAAAAGTTGAAACGTTATGGAAAGGGGCGAGAGTATTTCATAGAATTGTTGGACAAATATGTAATATACCAGGGAGTGATAAATGAGAAGACAGAGCATGGAAATAAGTAACAACAGCAGAAAAAATAAAAAAAAGTTTCCGAACACGTCCGAAGAAGATCGGATATGGTAAAGTATATGGAAAATAGCACGAAAGTGATGCCGCTGGAGTTAATGGAGAAAGTATCAAACAAAGCCAAAATGTCCGTAGATTGAAAAGTAGCTGCAATTTTACCAAGCTATATGTAACGTGGTGCAAACGAGATCCCTTTTACTTTCTTATACGTAGTGTAAGGAAGTATTGTGAAAATTTTCGACCTCGAGATTTTTGCAGATGTCCACGTTTTGAAGTCCCCTGATACCGAAAAAGTGGTTTTTAAAAAATCTCTCTCTCTCTCTCTCTATGAGCACGATAGCGCTCAAACCGCTGTAGATATCAATTCCCTATTTTGTATTTACGTGTATAATCTCCCTCTTGAGATCTGACTAGCTTTTCACTAAAATCGGTAGACCGGAAGTAGCAGTTTACTTCGGTGAAAAAATTGAATTTTGTCAATATTTCGTCAATTACTAAGTTTAAACAAATTTATAAAGAATTTAAATGTACTCAAAATTAAATAAAAAAAGTTTTTCGAAATTCCTACCGGAAATAGGTCTTTTACTCTTATCGAAAATCAGTTTTTTGCAAATATTTCGCAAGTTATGCTTTTAGACAGGTACGTTACGAGTATAAAAGTATTTAGAACTTAATTTTCAATACCTTTTGTACAAAAAAAATTTCAAAATTCGGACCGGAAGTAACACTTTTATTTTTATCGAATAACGGTTTTTTGCATATATGTCGTAAATTATGCTTTTTATTAATATTTGTCAAGAGTACAAAAATATTTAGAGCTGGATTTGCAAATTTTTTTGTATACATGAAATTTCAAAATTCGGACCGGAAGTATCACTTTTACTTTTAGCGAGTAGCACTTTTTTTTTGAATATCTTACAAACTATGCATTCTATACAAATTTATTGAGAGAATAGAAGTACTTAGAATAGGATTTTAAATAATGTTTGTATAAAAAAAAAAAAAAAAATTCTATAATTTGAAACGCTGATACGTTTAAGAAAGTAGTGTGGTGACCACACCTCATTTTTTACTTTCTTATACGTAGTATAAGGAAGTATTGTGATGATGAAAATTTTCGATCTCGAGATTTTTGCAGATGTCTACGTTTTGAAGTCCCCTGATACCGAAAAAGTGGTTTTTAAGAAAGTATGCCTGTTAATTTTTCAGTAAAATCGGTAGACCGGAAGTAGTAGTTTACTTCAGTGAAAAAATTGGATTTTGTCAATATTTCGTCAATTACTAAGTTTAAACAAATTTATAAAGAATTTAAATGTATTCAAAATTAATTTTAAGAAAAATTTTATTAAACAAGTTTTTCGAAATTCCTAAGAGTCTTCCACTTGCGCCTTGATATAATACAGTTATATTTTTATGAAATTAAAGTAAAATTGCTCAAACTTTACCTTACCTAATTGTGTGTGGTTATGGTTAAATGAAAAACAACGTGTAAAGAAGCAATTCTATGTAAAAGTGGAGTGATTAAATTTAAAATTCCTGATATTCAAATTATGCACGTTTATCATAACTAAAAGATATTGTACGGAATATATTACGGTGATTATACATGGGCGAGAAAGGAGAAGTGGAACAGATTTCACTCAGACTAGACCGACTCGTGTTTTGTCGGCTCTCGGGGACCGTATTACAGACCGGTTTCCCCGAGAGCCGTCAAAACACGAGTCGTTCTAGACTGATTGAAATCGGATTCACTTCCCTTATTTCGCCCATGTATAGTGGAGATACTACAATTGTGCCGCGGTGTAGAAAAACCGCTCGTGATACAAAAGGATTCTTCATATTGAGCCAACTACAAGATTTCAATTTTCGTGAAACATGGTTGTGCTTATTATAAGTACCGTAGATATATCACTTCTGAGAATTCAAAACTAAACTCTATTTAGTAACTACACGCTGTAGCAATCTGATCGAGATCTCGCTAGATCATTTCTCAAGATTGATAGAATAGTCTGGGACTGAAAGAGTGAAACAGTTGTGTCTCGCGCACATACATTTTAATGTCACATCTAATTACGTGCTTTGTTAAATAAACTGCTGGTAGGTATATATTAAGAATATTAGTTGGCAAGGCTGGATCCCTGCGGAGTACTTGAACTCAGTTGAACATTGCTCGATATAATATTTTCAACTTTAACAGCTTGTGTTCTATTCGAAAGGTATCTATATATAATATGTGAAGAAAAAGCTTTGTACACCTTTTTAAGAAAATTGCGCTCACGGAGGAGTATGTGATTTGGCAAAGTTAAAGTTCACATAGAGGAGTGCGGAATGATAAAACTTATGTATAATATGTGTTACAAATACATTAAATTAAATAAAATAGAACATCCATATATATTAATACGTGAAGAAAAAAAAACTCATCGGGTGAAATATAAAATGCGTCAATGCGAAACACATATTAGTCTGTAGTCACAGTCGCACATAGTAGGGATTGTCTTTAAGGAATTTATACGAGTATATAGTACCTATGTATTACTAATACATAAAATAAAGCATTCATTGTTAAATATCTATATATTATGTGTGTGAGATTTGGCAAAATTAAAGTTCATATCGAGGAGTACAGAAAGATGAAATTTATGTATAATATGTGTTACAAATACATTAAATTAATTAAATAAAAAGGTCGAATTTCGACCACTGGGCGGTCACTAGTTGCTTTAAAAACTTACTGGAGGACTCACCCAGTCCAACAAAATGTAGAATTGATAAGATAATGCCGTTACTAACAGTGCCAAATGCTTTACTATACTAAAATCAAGTAGACTAAGCACTTTCAGTTTAGGTTTATAATCGATTATTGAATGAGTCACATTCAGAAAAGCTGATCCACAGCGGAATCCCGAACAGATCCATATTAATATCCAGGATGAGATAAGAACATTTTCTTAAACTTGCGTGGTTAAGAATTCTTTTTGACAAGACTGAAATCATGTTGAGAGGTCTCAGATCCCAGTAATTTGTTGGCTCACGTCTTGTTGCTAAGGGAATAACAAATATATTTTTCCATAATGATGGGAATTCTCTTTCTAGTACATAACTGTTGACAGTGTGAACAATATATATATATATATATATATATATATATATATATATATATATATAAGTATACCGGGTGTCTGTTTAAGTTCGGCCACCGGCCATATCTCGGCAACCGTTTATCGTACAACCTCGCGGAAAAAATCTTGATAGTAAAATGGACGACGGAAATTACAACTAAAATATTTTTAAGTTTCCAAAATAATCGCAAGGGGTCGCAATTCTCGAGATAAATTAAAAATTCGATAATTATTCATTAAATTCTAGATTAAGATAGATTGAAAATTTTTCTAGCAAAATTTTTAGACGTTTTTATACAACTTTCATTTGAAACTTTTTGATCTAACTCCCATACGAAGGGAAGAGGGGAGGGGGTATGTCTGCGTACAAAAGTCGGTATAATTTTGGTATGCACAAACGGATTTTAATGTTTCTGGGCTCATTAAATAGAGACTCTTACAAAGAATTGAAGCACATGTTGCACGAAATTACGTGGTTGTCAAAGAAAATAACAGGGGGCGCTGTTCTCAATGTATGTATATTACTTGTTTTTTCTTTAAAATTTTAAATGGAACGGCAATATAGTAATATTGAAGCACATAAAAAACTGAAGAGGATGATGAAAACCGGAAGTTGCTACCTTTTTTCTTGACGAAGATATAGTCATACGAAGACATTCCAAAAAAAAATAAACAATTTTTAATATAAATTTATTTATTTATTGTGAGTAATAACTTTATTTTAATTTTAAGTGTCACTAGACAGTGTATAGTTCGCTTTCATTTGAATTTTTATCATAGTCTTCCATAAATGTATTTATTTCAATCTTCTCACCGATTTTTTAATTCTTGCATATGTTACATTAGATTCTCTTCTTAAATGTCTCTAGCTATTTTTAAATTTCATGTCTTGCCTTTTTAGACATTGAAATAAAATAATAATAATAATGATAATAATAATAATAATAATAATAATAATAATAATAATAATAATAATATATCTTTATCACTCAAATGATTTAGGTAGATCTAATTATAGGAAAACAGCAAAAATAATGTCCATAACTCATGAACTAAGTAGACAATAACGAGAAAAAAAACAATATAATATAATGCATTAGTTATAATCAAATCATTTACTCATTAGTAACGAAAGGGTACACAAATTGATATCTAAATCATCCCCGCCTGAAATGAAAGTAAATAAAAGAACTTAGTACAATACCATAACATAAATAAGAAAATATATTGACCAAGTAATATAAAGGAAAAGAAAATATACTTAAATCAGAAAGTACAAAAAAAAAACAAGAAAAAACTTCAACTGAACAAATGTTCAAAGTGTTCACCTTCATTTTCAATACACGTTTACTTGTCGATTAGTAGAGCAGAGTTACTTCCATTTCGGAGGCAGCAATTGTTGTACTCGACTTTTTGTGATCACTATGTCTTATATTCTGCCCCATAAATAAACATCAAGAACATCTGGCAAGGTGAATAAAAACTCAATAATGTCTTCTTTTGGGATAATTTAGGGAATATTTCCCCGAAGCAAGAATGCATTTTCAAAGCATTGAAAATACATTCTGTACATGTCATAAGCTTCAACGTTAGAATACGATATTTTACAAACTTAATAATTATATGCAGGTGTCCAAAAAGACTTAATTTGCTAAATACGTACAAAAAGTTTAACTACAAGTGACACTAATATCTTTACCTTGGAAATCTCATCATAATGTAATTTAGTATCACTGTGCATGCCATGTTGTATGATAAATTTTTTTAAAAAGAAAGTAAACTATACTGTTCACTATTATTATTTTATTTCAATGTTGGAAAGGATAAGAAATGATATTTAAAAAATAATAGCTGGAGTATTTAAAAACGTTTAAAAGGAGAATCTAACGTAACATATGCAATGAATTAAAAAATCGATAAAAATATTGAAATAAATACATTTAGCGAAGAGTATGATGAAACTTCAAGTGAAAACGTACTATACACTGTCTCGAAACCCTATTAAAATTAAAATTAAATTTTTACTCCCAATAAATAAATAAATTTATATTTAAAGAGTTTTATTTTTCTGGATTTTCTTCGTATGAGTATATCTTCGTCAACAAAAAAGGAAGCAACTTCCGGTTTTCATCATTCTCTTCAGTTTTGTATGTACTTCAATATTACGATATTAAAAATAACCGCTCCATTTGAAATTTTAAAGAAAAAACAAGAAATATACATACATTGAGAACAGCGCCCCCTGTTATTTTCTTTGACAACTACATAATTTCGTGCTACATCTCCTTCAATTCTTTGTAAAATTCTCTATCTAATGAGCCCAGAAATATTAAAATCCGATTGGGCAAACCAAAGTTATACCTACTTTTGTACGCAGACATGCCCCCTTCCACTCTCCCCTTCGTATGGGAGTTAGATCGAAAAGTTTCAAATGAAAGTTGTATAAAAACGTCTAAAAATTTTGCTAGTATATTTTTTAATCTATCTTAATCTAGAATTTAATGAAAAATTAACGAATTTTTAATTCATCTTGAGAATTGCGCCCCCTTGCGATCATTTTGGAAACTTAAAAATATTTTTGTTGTAATTCCCGTCATCCATTTTACTATCAAGATTTTTTCCGCGATGTTGTACGATAAACGGTTGCCAAGATATGGCCGGTGGCCGAGCTTAAACAGACACCCGGTATATACCGGGTGTCAACGAGATCATGTATCAGCACGCCATTTATTTATTAGTTAAAATAAAACTTTGAAATTCGGACCGTATATATGAGTGATTGGTGGGTTTCTTCAGGTACACTCAGTTTTTCTATAGCACTTCCGGTCAAACCGGAAGTGACGTTAATTTTGAATTTTTAAATACAACATTTATTATTTCTGTGCATATTCTGTTTCTTCTAACAATTTGCCATCTAGTGCAGGTTAACTTTTGACATTTCTGTCAAAGATGGCGGTATCTGTTAAATTTATCCATTAAAGTGAAAATGCTTCGCAACAATTGTCGAAATGCAAAAACCATCAAAGTTAGCATTGAAAACAATTAAGAAACGTATTTTTCACATTTACACGCATTGGCGAAGGAAACATGTATTTCACGTTGAAATTACTAAAGAAAATAAGATATTTTTTTTCATTTTCAAATGACAGGTACTCGTTTTCTTTTTTAAATAGTAACACCTATTTTTCATTACAGTGCCGTATTGGCATAATTTTTGCTTTCAAGTGATATAAAATATGCTGTGGTTTAGTGGTAGACAGGTAGTACAAAATATAAAATGTTTTAAAAGTAGTCTAATTCCAAAGCAACGGAGCAATTACACGTCAAATGAAAAAAACACAGTTATCATAGGAAATAAACGTCAGCTGTAAACAACTAACAGGCTGTGAACTGTCAATGCAAGTTTATTGATAGTTCACGTTATTTTTGTGTATTGTTTAAAAGTTACTTTATAGTTGTACAGTAAACAATACATATTTGGTAATGTATACTCTAAATGAAAAAGTTGATATTATTTTAATTTATGGAGAATGCCGTAAAAATTCAAGAGCCGTTGCAGCGGTCTATGCACATCGCTTTCCAGACCGATAGCACCCACCCCCAAATTATTTTATAAGAGTAGAATCTCAATTCAGGAGCGAAGATGACGATCCACAAAATAATAATGTAAAGCTTATTGTTTACGAAGCAACAGAAATTAATGTACTCGCCTTAGTTGAAGTTGATAAAACGGTTTCCCTCCGACAAATCGGTCGCGAGTTAACTATTAGTTATGAATCTGCGCGAAAAATTCTAAAGAAACATAACTACAAATCTTTCAAGTATCAGATCAACAAACAACTGGGCTGTAGATAACATCCAAGGAGACAGTAATTTTGCTGGTAATATTATTTTTTCCGATGAATCAAGATTCACAAATCTTGGATTATTTAACCGACAAAACACGAGATACTGGGCGCAGGAAAATCAGCGATTGTACAGACAAGGTAACCATCAAGTGAGGTTTGGTTTTAATGTTTGGCTGGGAATAATTGGGGACGTTCTTTTGCCTCCTATAATTTTTGACGGACATCTAACTTCCGAAATATATTTGGATTTTTTAAATAATGAAATTAATGACTCTTTAAATTATTTACCAAGGGAGCAAAGATATGCTGTATTTTTTCAGCAGGACGGAGCACCTGTACATAATTCACGACTCGTTAGGGATTCCTTAAATCAAACTTTTGGTGACCTCTGGATTGGTACCAATGGGAGAGTCAGGTTGCCTCCTAGATCACCGGATTTAACACCCTTAGATTTCCATATCTGGCCATATTTGAAAGAAAGAGTATACACTGTACAATCTGCTACTCGCGAAGAACTGGAAGCACGAGTGAGGCAAGCAATAAATAATATAATCAGGCACCAGTTACATAATTGTGTGAGGGAATTTATACGACGTGTAATTTATGTAGAGATCAGGAAGGGCGACATTTTGAACATTTATAATAAATACCTAAATAATAATAACTTACATCTAGCTCCTTTCAATAATACTCATAACATAGTTTTTGTAAATTACTGTTTCCGCTATTGTTGTGTTACTAATAGTTTTAATGCAAATATTGAACATGTGTGTATCTTTGTTTAATATCTAGTAGTTGATTAAATTTATGGAAGTCGTTTATTTCCTATGATAACTGCGTTTTTTTCATTTGAAATGTAATTGTTCTGTTGCTTTGGAATTAGACAACTTTAAAAACATTTTATATTTTGTACTACCTGTCTACCACTAAACCACAGCATATTTTATATCACTTGAAAGCTAAAAATTATGCCAATATGGCACTGTAATAAAAAATAGGTGTTACTATTTTAAAAAAACGAGTACCTGTCATTTGAAAATGAAAAAAAAAAATCTTATTTTCTTTAGTAATTTCAACGTGAAATACATGTTTCCTTCGCCAAAGCGTGTAAATGTGAAAAATACGTTTCTTAATTGTTTTCAAAGCTAACTTTGATGGTCTTTGCATTTCGATAATTGTTGCGAAGCAGTTTCACTTTAATGGATAAATTTAACAGATACCGCCATCTTTGACAGAAATGTCAAAAGTTAACCTCCACTAGATGGCAAATTTTTAGAAGAAACAGAATATGAACAGAAATAATAAATGTTGTATTTAAAAATTCAAGATTAACGTCACTTCCGGTTTGACCGGAAGTGATATAGAAAAACTGAGTGTACCTGAAGAAGCCCACCAATCACTCATATATACGGTCCGAATTTCAAAGTTTTATTTTAACTAATAAATAAATGGCGGGCTGATACATGATCTCGTTGACACCCGGTATATGCTAGTTACATGACTGCCGCAGTTTGAAGAACGGCTAAAACGCACTTTTGCCATAAACTTTGAACCACAATATCTTGGAATGCACTTGACTTAGGTCAAAAAATTGTATGGTTTCATAACTTAGTTATAGCAACTTGTAAAAAACATACAATATGGTCGACGTTAGTGATGAGAACGGCAAGACATAGAAAAGAGATATTAAAGCAAATATAGAATCTTATAATGCTTACAGATTTCTATTGGGCACTAAGAAGGAAGGCTGTGAATGTTGTTTATAAGATTACGTCACATTAAAGTATGTTATAAACAGAAAAATCTTTTCATTAAAATCCAAACCAAATTAGAGCTAACTTAACCATCTACCTTTCATTAGGTTTAATGTTTCGGTTTTCTATGCATATTAATATACCGTCACTTCATAGCATAACTTAGAGTTGAAATTTGTCAATCAGTGTAACAGCAAAACCCAAATTTATCCTATTTTGAAATATTACGATTTTAATATATATTCCAACAATGTACTAATTTTCGTTAATTATGCAAGTGTAAAAAAATGGCAGCATTTATAGTAGAGCGTTTTTAATTTCGTATTACTTATTTCAAATAATTAATGTTTGTGAAATATTCCTCACTAAAGCGATATCATGTACGTCCTCAAATAACAAAGTATGATAAATTTCCCTTAACAAACATCGATAAGTAATATCTCTCAAGTGTTGTTTCGATATTCAATGTTAGATCCTTGAACATTATGCATCTAACCTTAACGAACGAGAATTTACTTATGTATGTAACATACATACGTATGCCTGCTTCCTTATTATCGACATTGATGAAACATTCTGGCTTTTTTATACAATGAATGTTCAGTGATTTATCAAGGAAAGATATAGGCTATCTTTCAATTTATTTGAAAATATATTCTTCCTGGTTCTAACTAATGCAGAAATAATACTTTCCACTGAGAAAATAATTTTTATTTGAATGAAAAATATATGCCATATATTATGTATATATATAAAATATTAATTGATTAATAATAAGCAGTTTGTTAATACGAGTTTATGTAGTTACTCTTGATTTACCTATTTCTTCATATTATTATATGTATTTTACAGCAATAAAAAAGATTGGTTATTTTAAGAAAATACAAAATTAATATTTTTGCATGCAATCAATCAATAACGAATTCGGCATTCCGTGGATTCAAGCTAATTTCAAAAACAATTTGTCTACTTATTGACATATTTTTGTTAAGTTAATATCAAACAATTTAATCTAATTTATTCTTAAATATAATTACTTATTTTGACTGTATGACATGTTAATTTGTTAATTTTCTAAGGAATGTATGCTAAAAGGGATAAATAAAAGAATAAATAAATATTAATATGTATTTAATTAGCCATATTGCTACTACTTCCGTCTGAATTTCTGTTAAATTAAGAAGTTAGATACAATTCAAAAGCATGTCAATATAATTATGACTATTTTGATTTTAACAGAATGCATTAACATAAATATCTCAACAACTCTACGTTTTAAAAGTTTTTACTGCCGTCTGTAAGTAAACAAATTATTATAATGCTACCAAATAGAGTTGAGTCCCGGGAAATATGCGTAATATTGCTTTACTCACGGGCGCTTCTTTTATTTTTACTTAGACAACCGTCAGCCCAGTCCGTATGATTTGCTTATTCTTAGTTGATTTTTGGGTTTCATCATAAATATTTTTATTTTGTTATCCCATTTTCTCGTTTCTTCCTATTCTAAATTATATTTCTGAAGTTTTACTTAAATAAATCACTTTCAATTAGTAATAGCGTTGAGGTAACAAATTTAGAACACCACTTTTTGTGTCTTTAACTGGTGACACAGTGGCAGAGTAGCTGTTGGCACAGTAGCAAAAAGAGATCCTCAAATGCAATGAGTTTTGATTAATGCCACTTAATTATTGGTACAAATATTATGTATATACAGTGAAACTTCCCATAGGTGGACATTGTTGTGCCCGTTTATCAGAAGACAGAAAAAATTAAGTAGAAAAGCAAAGCTAAACTTTTATTTGAACACACAGTGTAAATTATGGTTAAATGGTTATGTGCACATTTATATATACATATAATAGGAACATACATATGTACAGATATGTAATAAATATACACTTTACATACTATCTTAGAAAGTAGTCTAAAATGGAAGTTTGCTTGTGTGTATTACATGCCAATTTTGCCTCAAAATGTAATGGTAGCTCAGTAAGCATACCAAACGCTTGTATATAATCTTTTTCAAAACAAAATTGTTTTTTATTTCCAGTGGACCATCTTTATATGATACTATTCTTTCTCATAATCATCAGTTCTAGGAATTTCTATTTCATGTTCTTCATCATCACTGTTTTGACTTTTGTTTTCTAAATTATCGGGCAAAATATGATCTGGATTCTCGTATACAAATTGGCGTCAATATTTATAAATTCCTATACGTTATTAATTCCTAATTTTCCCATTAATGTACATATTTGAGCCACTTTAGATAAAGGAATTTCATCTTCAGGATCCAATTGATCACTTTCAAACTCCTCACTTACTTCTTGAAATCTTATTTTCTTGAAACAATTTTTAATTGTATGAGATGAGACATCATCCCATGCTTTTTTTATAAAATAAATCGCATCTAATACGCTAACAGAATTGGTTAAATTATGTCCCGAATCAGAACTCTCAAACTTTGATAAAATGTGTTTTAGTATTAAATGTCGGTACCACGTTTTGAACATTTTTATAATGCCTTGATCTAGCGGTTGGCATTAAGCTGTCGTATTTGGCGGTAAGAAAACGCGTTTAACATTTTGCAACTGTACGTCCTTAGGATGGGCAGCTGCATTGTCCAAAAATCAAACTTTTCTGTTTTGATCGATCATTTTCCAATCAAATTCATGCAACCGCTCTGTCATAATAGAATTAGTTATCCAAGTCTTGTTATTTGAATAACACTGGACTGGAAGAAGAGGAAGCTAAGATTTTAAAATGTGAGAGGGTGTTACCATTGGCCCCCTTGCCAATATACGTATATACGACGTTGTCTCGCAGACACGCCCAGATCCTTGTTCGGGGAGTATGTGAACCCCGATTTATGACGCGGACGAATCAAAAAGAGCATGACATCAGCGGGACCCAATGACAGTGCGGTAGATAAGTGGCGTGACACGTGCAAACCAATAACGTGTAAGAAAGTATGTGCGCGTCGGTGTAGTGACGTGTGAACACCAATAACACGACTGCTGACATCAGCAACTACCAATCCGCGGGCCCGACGTATGCAGCCCGTATTAATGAACTAATATAAATTAGGGTGCTGGGTCCAAACGAATTCATTCAGTCACCAGCTTCTTCGAACAACTTTAACTACTACTAGCAGCAGTTTCTACAAGAATCTTCCACCAAGAAGCCAACATTATAAGGCCCATCCAGGACGGCCCGACGCATCATTAGGCCCAACATTATAAGGCCCATCCAGGACGGCCCGACGCATCATTAGGCCCAACATTATAAGGCCCATCCAGGACGGCCCAACACAAGGCCCGACGCATCATCAGGCCTTCAACGAATCTAGGCCTGAAACCAATCCAGGCCCAACGCCTTCAGACGCAGGCCTTCAACGAATCTAGGCCTGAAACCAATCCAGGCCCAACGCCTTCAGACACAGGCCTTTCAACGCATCCAGGCCTGAGACCAATCCAGGCCCAACGCCTTCAGACACAGGCCTTCAACGAATCTAGGCCTGAAACCAATCCAGGCCCAACGCCTTCAGACACAAGCCTTTCAACGGATCCAGGCCTGAGACCAATCCAGGCCCAACGCCTTCAGACGCAGGCCTTTCAAGGATCAAGGCCCAAGACCAATCCAGGCCCAACGCCTTCAGACACAGGCCTTCAACGAATCTAGGCCTGAAACCAATCCAGGCCCAACGCCTTCAGACGCAGGCCTTTCAAGGATCAAGGCCCAAGACCAATCCAGGCCCAACGCCTTCAGACACAGGCCTTCAACGGGTCTAGGCCTGAAACCAATCCAGGCCCAACGCCTTCAGACACAGGCCTTTCCACGGATCCAGGCCTGAGACCAGTCCAGGCCCAACGCCTTCAGACGCAGGCCTTTCACGGATCTAGGCCTGAAACTAATCCAGGCCCAACGCCATAAAGGGATTACGCGAGTGCTACGCAAAGTGACCCACGAACATAGTGCCGAACGATATAAAGGGATTACGCGAGTGCTACGCAAAGTGAACCACGAACATAGTGCCAAACGATATAAAGGGATTACGCGAGTGCTACGCAAAGTGAACCACGAACATAGTGCCAAACGATATAAAGGGATTACGCGAGTGCTACGCCAAGTCACCCACGATCACAGTGCCGAACGATATAAAGGGATTACGCGAGTGCTACGAACAGTGCCCCCTTCCCCCCCCGTTCTTTATCAGTGCGAAGTAACGCTAACCCCCTTAGTGCAACAGACACTACGATCACCCGTTGGGACTAATTTTTATCTTTGTTACTGTTTTATTCTTTGCGTACTTTATTATTAACCTTTTGTTTTATTTCTAATACTGTAAATAAAGTTTGTTTGTGTTTATTTTGATTTTGTGTTTTGTTAATTGTTACCACTGCCACTAAAAGTGAGTCTCGGCCGGCCCCTTGTGAACACCCTAAAGTGGTAGGTAACAATTTTGGCGCCCAATAACGTGGGGCTTTAAGTGCAGTGTAGTGCTTAGGACCAACCCCAACAATGCCGAAACCAAGAAAAGGAAGACGGACACAACAAAGCAGCGACGTGGAGATGGACATCCCAACGCCGCCACCTCAGACTCCTAGCAAAGCCTCAACACCAGCAGCAGTTAAGACAGAACTTCAGCTGGCAATTCTGATCGAAGAACTCCGCCTCCTGGGAAGGCGATTAACAACTCTGGAACAGGCTGCCGCCGCCCCTACAGAAGGAACTACGGGATCACGAACAAACACTACCGATCCCAACATTCCTCAACACAACTCCACACCAGAACCCAGGCCTCAGTTAGAAACCCACACAAACATTATCCTGGAACAAATTGCCACTCCTGAACCTTTCATATATTTGGAAGAAGACGCCGCCAGTGTCACCTCAACCAACCGTGTGATACCTAAAGAGAAAACTCGTCCATACACGAACCATTGTTGCGGAGCTTGTCGTCACGAGACCCCTACCATCACGCCGCCAAGATCTTTTAGTGGCCATCTGGTTGAAGACCCAGAAATATTCTTGGCCCGGCTAAACAAATACCTCCAAAACCAAAGTTTAGAAATACCAGAGGATGTGGATGATGCGGTTAGGCCATACCTGGTGGGCGAGGCAGCAGCTTGGTTCCGCAAGAACGAAGGGGGTTTTGGAACCTTAGGAGAATTTTGTCACAGGTTCCGCAGAGAGTTTATGGGACCACAAAAGAAGCGTGCGTTGCAATTGGCATGCGACACCAGGCAAAAGGGTGATGAAGACCCATCTACCTTCATCACCCGCATGAAACGCCTGTGCTTGAGGTTAAACCCCCAATGGCCAGAGGCCGAATTGGTCAACCACATTACCACACTAATGACGCAACAGTATTGCATCCAGATCTCGCAGAACGAGCCCCAAACTATGGACCAATTGCAACTATCATGCGAAAAATGGTCCACCATCTACGAGAACTTTAAGGGCAAACAACCGCCAGTCAAGAAGGAAGCAGAACCCAGTATACCAACAACCAGAAAGAGGGAACAGCCGCCAGGAAGGTCCCTCCCACGCTGCTGGTTCTGCCCCGAAAGACATTATAATCGGGACTGCCCGAAACAGCCAGCCAGCTTTGCCACCCGCCACCCACCAGCTAAGCGGGAATCGGGGGAAGAAGAAGGGGCCGCTCCAATCAGAACGCCGGAACGGCCCTAATTACCACGGCAAACATAGGACAAACGGCATCCATCCAACTACACGTTCACGGATGCCCGGTGACGGCGCAAATAGATAGTGCCGCCACCAGAAACCTTATAAGACCCAAATGGACGTCTGGGCCCACAACAACCATAAAGCCAGTCCAATTTACTATGGCCCTGGAGGATAGAAAATTTACTACCAATCAAAGGGGCAGGTTGATGGCAGTCACAAGCAGCAACTACCGGTTCGAATGTGAAGCACTAATAGTAAATGGCCTCCAGGCGGAGGTAATCCTTGGCCATCCTTGGTTGAAACAGAACCACGCCATCATCGACTATGTCCGGGGTTGCATACACATAGGGGTGGAACAACGCCATACCGTCTATTTTGACACCACCCCTCCAGGACAAGCAACCTGTAGCCTCGACCTAAATGCCGTTCCAGTCGACACCCAATCTTGGTCAGAAGTACAAAAGAACTCCTTTCAAACAATCATGCAGGAGTTCCAAGGGGTATTTCAGGAAGGTGGACAAATCACCACCACCGCCACTACTAGACATACGATCCGTCTAAAAGAGGATACCCCTGTGCGAGTACCACAATACAAATACACACCACAAAAGAAAAAGGTGATCACGGAACAAGTCGAGGAGATGCTGTCCACTGGGGTGATACGGCCCAGCCACAGCGACTACAACTCCCCAATTGTACTGGTAACCAAGAAAAACGGCGAACCACGATTCTGCGTGGACTTCCGCCGTCTAAATGACAAGACAATAGACGAGGTTAGTCCATTGCCGCCGATCCAAGAAACACTGAGAGACCTTGGGACGGCAAAAGTATTCAGCACCCTGGACTTGCGCAGTGGATACTGGCAAGTGGAATTAAATGAAGACTCAAAGAAACTGACCGCCTTCACCACCCCTGGAGGGGCGGCCTATGAATTTAACGTAATGCCTTTCGGCCTAAAAGGGGCCCCCACCACGTTCCAAAAATTGATGGTTCAGGACGTATTGGTGGGGTACCTCCAAGAATTCACCATAGCATATCTAGACGATATAATCATATATTCAGACACACTAGAGGAACACTTCTGCCATCTCCGGTTAATATTGGAACGAATTCAACAACACGGCCTTAGACTGAATCTCCAGAAATGCCGTTTCGCAGACCAACAATTAAATTACCTGGGCCACGTGGTTACGACAGAAGGTAACAGGCCCCAGACGGCTCATATACAGGCCATCCAGGAGGCGGAACCACCAAAAACCCGGAAAGCACTGCGACATTTCTTGGGTACTGTAAACTGGCTTCGGGATTACGTTCCACGTTCCTCCGAAATAATGGCCCCCCTGACGGACCTGCTAGCCACTGGAGTGGCTTATCGATGGACACAACCTGCAGAAGAGGCCTTCCTAGCGATCAAGGCAGCAGTGGCCCAACCCCTCTTCCTGCATCGTCCAGACTTCAGATCTCCATTCATCCTACAAACGGATGCCAGTGCTGTGGGGGCGTCCGCCGTACTGTATCAAGGGGAGCATGACCAACGCAGGATTATTAGTTACGCCAGCCTGCGTTTCAATAAAACGGAAAGAAGGTACCATATAAACGAACAGGAGTGCCTTGCGGTAATCTGGGCCATACGCCGCTACAGGCCGTATCTGGAGGATCGGCCATTTACTCTGCGAACGGATAGCAAGGCACTAACCTGGCTGAATAGTTTTAAGGATACTAAATCCAAGTTAACACGTTGGTCATTGCTCCTGCAAGAATTTTCGTATACCATTGAGCACATCCCAGGCCGATTTAACGAACTACCGGACGCCCTCTCACGTCACCCAAGCACAGAAGAAACGCCTCCGGAGATAGAAGATTGGGACAGGATGATTCCCACAACCACACCAACGTTTAACAAAACGAACCAGGAAGAAAGGATATGTTTGATGCAGGAGGAAGAGCCGTTATTTCATGCACTCCAAGATGCGCAGCAAACCGATCCGGTAATTAGGGATTTGGTTCAACAACTTCAAGACCCAGCAAATGGGCCACACCCCGAATTCATTTATGAAAATGGATTTATTCGCTACAAAGATGGGGAACATCGGCCCATACTGGTGCCACAAGCTGCACGAGATAGAGTGCTATACCAATACCACGACAGCCCTACGGCCGGACACCCTGGAATGGACGAAACTCATGGTGCCATTACGCGACGATTCCATTGGCCAAGCGTAAGAGCCGACATAGTGGAATACGTACGCGGATGCAGACTATGCAACGCGTTTAAGAGGGGACCCATTCAAACCAGAGCCCCACTCCGACCACACGCACCACGAGAACCCTTCGAAGTACTCTCAGTGGATATCGTGGGCCCTCTTACTAGATCCCGAAAAGGAAACCAGTTCGGCGTGGTGGTGATGGACCTCCATTCAAGATGGATAGAGGCACGTGCAGTCCCTAACACGAATACACATACCATCGAATTGTGCCTCGAGGAAGTCTTCCAGCGCTTCGGCTACCCCATGGCCATTATAACCGACAACGGCCCCCAGTTCACCTCCGTCGGCTGGGACACTGCACTGCGACGTTGGCAGTGCATCCACTGGACAACGCCCATATACCACCCCAGGGCGAACCCAGTCGAGCGGAGGAACCAAGAGTTGAAGAAAGGCCTTAGACTTCAACTGGAAGGCCAGACGCCGGAGCGCTGGGATGAAAAGTTAGATCAGGTATTATTCAACCTGCGCTGCCGCCAAAATGCCGCTTCTGGTTGCTCCCCGGCATACGCCCTGTTTGGGCACGAGCTACGAAGACCGGGTGAATGGAGGGACCCATTGCCAGATAATGCCGAACCCCGACCCCAAAGGACTCGCAGGATCCATGAACACGAGCAGCGTTACCGCCAGCGCCGTTACGCACAACCGGCCGCACCAATGCCAATACAGCTCGCACTGGGTGACCTAGTGATGGTTAAGGCATACCAGCCACATGGAAGGCCATTTGGCCAAAAGTGGATGGGTCCATATCCGGTCAAGGAAGTGGCCGGGACAACCTCGGTTTGGGTGGAGCGACCAGGAGGGCAGTGGGTCAAATACCACATTGACCAAGTGCGGATCGCCAGGCCACCTAACGCCAGACCACCACCCCAGCAACTAGAAGGCCGAGAACCAGCCCCAGATCCTGACCGAGAACCACAGCCCGGGCCCAGCCATCGAGAGTGAAAGTGTTAGTGGGTGCTTCACGGGATCTGGAACGTTCTGTGAGACAACGTCTTTTCCAGGGGGGGCCGTTTGTTACCATTGGCCCCCTTGCCAATATACGTATATACGACGTTGTCTCGCAGACACGCCCAGATCCTTGTTCGGGGAGTATGTGAACCCCGATTTATGACGCGGACGAATCAAAAAGAGCATGACATCAGCGGGACCCAATGACAGTGCGGTAGATAAGTGGCGTGACACGTGCAAACCAATAACGTGTAAGAAAGTATGTGCGCGTCGGTGTAGTGACGTGTGAACACCAATAACACGACTGCTGACATCAGCAACTACCAATCCGCGGGCCCGACGTATGCAGCCCGTATTAATGAACTAATATAAATTAGGGTGCTGGGTCCAAACGAATTCATTCAGTCACCAGCTTCTTCGAACAACTTTAACTACTACTAGCAGCAGTTTCTACAAGAATCTTCCACCAAGAAGCCAACATTATAAGGCCCATCCAGGACGGCCCGACGCATCATTAGGCCCAACATTATAAGGCCCATCCAGGACGGCCCGACGCATCATTAGGCCCAACATTATAAGGCCCATCCAGGACGGCCCAACACAAGGCCCGACGCATCATCAGGCCTTCAACGAATCTAGGCCTGAAACCAATCCAGGCCCAACGCCTTCAGACGCAGGCCTTCAACGAATCTAGGCCTGAAACCAATCCAGGCCCAACGCCTTCAGACACAGGCCTTTCAACGCATCCAGGCCTGAGACCAATCCAGGCCCAACGCCTTCAGACACAGGCCTTCAACGAATCTAGGCCTGAAACCAATCCAGGCCCAACGCCTTCAGACACAAGCCTTTCAACGGATCCAGGCCTGAGACCAATCCAGGCCCAACGCCTTCAGACGCAGGCCTTTCAAGGATCAAGGCCCAAGACCAATCCAGGCCCAACGCCTTCAGACACAGGCCTTCAACGAATCTAGGCCTGAAACCAATCCAGGCCCAACGCCTTCAGACGCAGGCCTTTCAAGGATCAAGGCCCAAGACCAATCCAGGCCCAACGCCTTCAGACACAGGCCTTCAACGGGTCTAGGCCTGAAACCAATCCAGGCCCAACGCCTTCAGACACAGGCCTTTCCACGGATCCAGGCCTGAGACCAGTCCAGGCCCAACGCCTTCAGACGCAGGCCTTTCACGGATCTAGGCCTGAAACTAATCCAGGCCCAACGCCATAAAGGGATTACGCGAGTGCTACGCAAAGTGACCCACGAACATAGTGCCGAACGATATAAAGGGATTACGCGAGTGCTACGCAAAGTGAACCACGAACATAGTGCCAAACGATATAAAGGGATTACGCGAGTGCTACGCAAAGTGAACCACGAACATAGTGCCAAACGATATAAAGGGATTACGCGAGTGCTACGCCAAGTCACCCACGATCACAGTGCCGAACGATATAAAGGGATTACGCGAGTGCTACGAACAGTGCCCCCTTCCCCCCCCGTTCTTTATCAGTGCGAAGTAACGCTAACCCCCTTAGTGCAACAGACACTACGATCACCCGTTGGGACTAATTTTTATCTTTGTTACTGTTTTATTCTTTGCGTACTTTATTATTAACCTTTTGTTTTATTTCTAATACTGTAAATAAAGTTTGTTTGTGTTTATTTTGATTTTGTGTTTTGTTAATTGTTACCACTGCCACTAAAAGTGAGTCTCGGCCGGCCCCTTGTGAACACCCTAAAGTGGTAGGTAACAAGGGCGTGCTCATTTTCCGATAACCAACTGTTTTACTTTCTGCCCTGCCATATTCACACAGTGCGTTATTGTTAATCTTTCTTTCGATAACCTGCCGCCCACACATTTTTCGCCTCTTAATGGCATCGTCTTTGTTGCTAGTATCCGAAAAATTACCCTGTTTCGTCCAAATTATAAATATAGCAGGGTTTGATTATTAACGGCAAACTGTTTATGAAAGCGTCGACATTTTCTTGTTTTTTGATTTACGCTAACGGCTTCGCCAGATATCATGCGGTAATGAATGTATTCAAACACATATCCGTCCGTCTAATGGAGACTTTCCGGTCAAAAAGCAGCTAAATATCTGTTTGTGACCTTTCAAAGGAGTGTCCGCATAAGAGAAACCAATTTAATAAATAAAATGTCCGTTTTAAAGAAGTGCCCGGCTAATAGATGTGCCCGTTAAGGGAAGTTTCACTGCATAGGATTAAATTGCAAGTGTGTGCTATGAAATAATACTAATTATTAATATATATATATACTAAAATTGGATCACCATTACATTTTTAACATAGCTGCATGTATAGTAGGTATAAATAACTAAAAAGATAGCATCTAGTGGTTACAGAGGGAGACCTAAGATTACTTTAAATAGGATATTACTATAAAAATACTAATTAGATACATATTGTCCAATGCAGTGGTTAAGATATTGAGGGACACACAGCACAATACTCACGGTTTTATAAGTAATTGTAATATTGAAGTCAACAAAAAAACCTGCCGTGTATTTCAATAAAAGACATGTATACACAAATTTCATGGTATCATAATTTTGGCAAAGTGATCAAGTCAAGGATAAGTATTGTTATTTAAATAAAAAAAAAAGTTGTATACAACACACAGTGTACCTATTTTACGTTTAAAGAACATACTTTTAAATATTATATAACTTAATAAGTTAGGCTTCTTATATTTATTTTAAATTTAAACAATATGTCGGGTATTAAATTGTAATGTAACAGATGCCACATCCTAGAATTATTTCATGTCGTACAATAACAAATATAGTACAAAGAATCAAAATATAATATAGCAGTTCTTAAATGTATCTCAAGTTTAATAGACGACATGCTGTACAATATATAATGCATAAAAGAGATTTGAATTGAATTCAAGAAATATACCGGGTGTCCAGTTTAAAATGCAGTACATGGGGATATTGGAAACCGTTGGAGATACAACGTCGGTTAAATGGGAGAAAAGTTGCGTATTAATTTGTTCATGAATAATCCGACATCAGATTTTGAGAGTTTTGTTTCATTGGGCAGATACAGGGTGACAAGGAAAAAAATGCATTTTTGAAAATCTTGGATATTTTGTTTCCTAGAAGAGATATCTTTACAAAAGTTGTAAGCTAGGGATAACAAGTCATGAGGATTTTAAAAATGATTAAAACAAAAATCTAGGTCTACTAGATTTTGCGTGACAATAATCAACTTTTGTTTTTCTTATGGTAGCCATATTGGATTTTGACATTTTTAATATATTCAAAAAAAATGCAATTCAATGATGTATAACATGTTTATGTTCAAGATAGTAAAAATATGAAAAATAGAGAAAGTAAGATTTTAACATAGTAGGCCATGGAACTGTGGATATCTTAAGTGTATACTGATAAAAAAACAAAAAATAACTAGTCTCAAAGTACTGTTAAAATATCTTTAACATTTTATTTATTAGTATTCATTAAATAAAGGTGGTTAGGTAGGTGAATCATTAATGTAAAAACTGTTCAAATAAGCCACCGTTCATTCGTATGCACAATCTACATCGTGTTAGTACTGCCTCACAAGATTGCCTAACCATGTTCTGTGTCATTCCATTCACTGCTTCTTCAACTGCTTGACGTAATTCTTCCACATTTTCATAAGATCTCGAATACACCTTGTTTTTCAGATAGCCCCATACAAAAAAATCAAGAGGTGTGAGGTCCGGGGACCTAGCAAGCCACCCTATTGGTCCTCGGTTACCAATCCAGTTATTGTAATATTGATTATTTAAATAATTTGTAACCAACAAGGAATTGTGTGTGGAGTCTTGCTGAAAATACATATTTTGCAACGTGGCAAGTGGAAGTTCTTCAATTCGTTCAGCAACATGTGTGCGCAAAAGTTCTAAATACCTTTCAGAATTTAAATTCTCATTGAAAAAGAATGGACCGATAACATGGGTATCAATAACGCCGATCCAAACATTAAATCCCCATCTGACTTGCTGTCTAATGCCACGAACTAGGTGTGGATTTTCATCGGACCAAAAGATAGTATTTTTACGATTAAACATTCCAGAGTTAGTAAATCGACTCTCATCAGACCATAAAATTTTCGCAAAAAAGTTTGGATTTTCATTATGTTTTTCGATGAACCAATGACAGAATTGTGCTCTCCGTATTTCGTCACCATTTTGAAGCCCTCGACTGGCTCTTTCACGATAAGGTTTGAATTTGGCACGCTTTAAAATGGTACCAGCTGTTGACCTAGCGACGCCAAGTGTATTTTCAATTACCCGTAAAGACGTACGGGGATTTTCAACTACTGCTTGAAGAACAATATTTTCATTATTTTCATTGTTTTGCTTTTTTCTGGGTTTGACAAAACTTCCATGCATTATCAAATTATCACGTAATCGGCGAAAATGCTTTTTTCTGGCTGCCGCCTTTCAGGGTATCTATCGAAATACATTTCTGCAGCCAATTCATCATTTCTTCCACACAAAATAAAACACTCCAGCATTTGATATTTGTCACTATTTATAAAACGACCCATCTTAAGTTTCCACAGTACAGATACTTATAACAATACAATGAGATTAACAATAAGATTACTGACAGTTCAGAATAAACTTCACAGCTTTTAGAGTTGTTTAATACAAATGTCACATTTATTATCACGGCCTACTATGTTAAAATCTTACTTTCTCTATTTTTCATGTTTTTACTATCTTGAACATAAACATGTTATACATCATTGAATTGCATTTTTTTTTGAAGATATTAAAAATGTCAAAATCCAATATGGCTGCCATAAGAAAAACAAAAGTTGATTATTGTCACGCAAAATATAGTAGACCTAGATTTTTTTTTTAATCATTTTTAAAATCCTCATGACTTGTTATCCCTAGCTTACAACTTTTGTAAATTTATCTCTTCTAGGAAACAAAATATGGAAGATTTTCAAAAATGCATTTTTTTCTTTTTCACCCTGTATCTGCCCAATAAAACAAAAATTTCAAAATCTGATGTCGGATTATTCAAGGACAAATGAATACGCAACTTTTCTCCCATTTAACCAACTTTGTATCTCCAACGGTTTCCAATATCCCCATGTACTGCATTTTAAACTGGACAGGGTGTATACATGTTTTTATATATCAAAAATTCAAACTATTCTAGAAATGTTTTGTCTTGGAATGTATCTTATGACACAACTGTGCTGCTGCAAATATAGATGTGCTATTCTTAACCAGATAGTTCGAGTGAAATAAAGAATGGGAGGGCGCTGGCGTACGTATTAGTGGCGATCGTGAATCCCTTCTCTCACTCAGAAGCTGCCCGCCCGATGTGCAAATTCCGCTAGTGTACATGCGAGTGGTAGTAAAGCCTAGACCGTTGTGTTGATATGTGTACAATTTAGCTCCCAGGAAGCAAACAAATATGCGTCTGCAATTGCAGAATATTCCAAGTGTGATTTGCATGAAGTCACACGTTTTATGTCGAAATGAAGCGAGCATTTGGTGCAACGAATTTAAAGATGATCGAATGGAACTGAATGATGATCCGGAAAAAGAAAACGAGACAGACCAAGGATGATAACTGCTAAATTGTCGACCGTTTCATTGGAGAAGATCGTCCC
The DNA here is from genome assembly GCA_963170755.1 of Amphimallon solstitiale. NCBI lineage: Eukaryota > Metazoa > Arthropoda > Insecta > Coleoptera > Scarabaeidae > Amphimallon > Amphimallon solstitiale. The sequence goes on along the minus strand of OY720681.1, from coordinate 123,726,726 downwards.
ATTAATATTCGTGAAATTGTTGAAATTATTGACGTAATATCTAAGAATATGTTCATGAAAACATATGCGGCCTGACCTAAACTGGGTGCTGAAAATGCTCTCCGATGACCAAAAAATCAATAAATGAGTGCTTTTCTTTAATACCTTACTCTACATCACCATATGGGGAATTCTTTCATTTAAAGTATTTAAAGCATTGCTACCGGAGATGAAACCTAGTTTACCCCAGAGACAAAATAACAGTCCATGAAATGGGAACGTCCAGCCCCTCGAATTACGAAAAAATAAAAAATTAGTCATCTGCCCGTAAAACTGTGTTCTGGAATAATGAAGTTCTGCTGCTGCGTGAATTTCTTGAACCGCGCTCAACCATTAACAGTGAGAGATACTGCGAAAATATACCGGAACGCTTACGCGAAGGAGTTTAACTTTTGCACGAAGGCGCAAGACCTCAACGCTTAAAATTAAACCAAACTGTAGTTGACACAGCAAAAGTGGAAGGTCCTGCAACATTCTTTGTACAGTTCTGATTTCATTTATTCGCACCTCTAAAGAAATCTTTGGCGGGGAAACTGTTTCGATCATTTGTTTTTGCTTCTACCACAAGTTTATATAATAGAAGAAGAATGGTATTAAATAAAGTATTATTAACACTATTAAGGATTTCAGATGATCTACAGAAGAAAACTACATGATTTGAAAGATACTACCTAATATGTTTAATAAACAAGCACACGTCATTTACTTTTTTTGTGATGTTTATTGATATGACTTTTATTTATTTCTTTCAAGTTTATAAAATGATCACAGGGACTAAAAATATAATATATATAATATAATAAAATTAAAATTATTACTTATTATTTGTTTTGCGTATTTTATCATTTGCCTACGTATTATAGGCGCAACATTGTCCGTGGTTCTTTCAGTGTAAATATCAAATACGTTTTCTCACTATAGTTGCTGGTTGCTTATCTTTCAAATACGTCCAGGCGAAAGTAGGGCACGAAATATCAAAGGATCCGACTATATTGTCGTTTCTCGTTGATCGTTATTCCGTGATTTTGTACCTTTAATATCGGACACGCGTTGTATATAGAGAGACGCAAATCTTATAGTAATAATGAGCAAAATAGTTCACATTAATAAATAATTTCTTCAAATAAGTCACTTAAATAACAGTTCGCATACACTTAAAAATTCACTGTAGTTAATTCCTTACACAGCGCTTCGTATTAATATAAAATGACTCATTCGGTACTCACCATGCAGACAAATGTGTAATGATTTGTATGTATCACACAAACATTAATACCGCTATAATGCAATGATCCTCTGTGTTGCAAATTCATACTTCTAGTCCGATTCTATTGTCTTTTCACTTTCACCTATATCATGCGGTGTATGTGTGGTACATTGTATACAATCGGAATGTTTTTCCTATTTTTGTTCTTACAATGTATATTTTACAAGCACATAATGCTGAAATATGTATCTTCTTCACATGAAAGCATTTATATATTAGGATACAGCGAATGATTGCTTCATGTTTGGTGCCGTCTAAAGAAAAAGTCGACGTAGAGGATTCTGGTGTACACATTTTGCACAGCGGTTTACTCTTCGTTAAATTATAATTCAAATTTGTACTAAAACAAACGTAGTAACGTTTTTTCGGTTATCAAATAATTTAATAATAATAGTAATAATAATAATAGTGTTTATTTCCATCAAAATTACAACGTAAAAGGTAACAAAAAAAAAAGAAACTTACAATAAGTTAAATAAGTGAAAGATGATGGAAAAGGGAGGCAATTCATGCTTGTTCTACCATTGCCCCCCTCATCAGATAAACAAAGCACACACCATACATGTATCTTTACTAATAATAATAATATAACTGACACATATATAATCTATGAACTAGATGACAAAAGTGCACCCAGGTATCAAGGTATCGGCAAGACTCAGAAGATTGTGTAATACAATAAATCTACAGTGTGACCAGTGAAGTCCGCATCATATGGGATTTTTTTTATTAATAGATTTATTCTAAATTTGAGTTTGGCATCAATTTCTGCTTCGATCAAGATGAAAATTAACCAAAAAATAATAGTCACGTGATTCGCATTATCTGTCAAATTTAATTTTTTTTCCAAAAAAAATTCAAAAGTGGGGTTATTTCTCAAAATATCGAAAAAAGTTATTAGAAAAAGTTTTTCTAAAAACAATTTTTAGCCCATATGCAGCTGCATAAGATAATTTAGATTTTTTGCCAATTTTTTTGTAAACTGCACCACTGTTGCGAAATAAGACAACGCAACCTACATAAAACTTCTTAGTTTTAACAATGCTTTATTCCAGACACATTTTCTTTAAGGCAGCGCCATATTCAATGTGTGTTTTTCTACAAAATCCAAATAGGGCTATTAAAATTTGGTCACATGTGATGCAAAGTTTATTTGTTTTTGACCCTGTATAAGGTAACTTCATAAAATAACTATTTTTGAAAATGTAGTTTGTGTCTAAAAGTAATACACATTAATATTAAGAAAATAGTTTAATTGAAAAGTCAAATTTTCTAATAAAATAATCATAATACATTATAAAAATGAAACGCATTTAAAATTCCACCTTTTCAATTAATAACCATATATATTTTTGGTATTTGAATATTAAATTAAACATAATTTGAAACACCTAAAAATTAAAATTACATTTCTGTGTGCCTCGCATTGCGTTCAATACAAACAATTGTTCTTCTTGATACATCTTTAATGGAGTTTCTGATACTAACGGGCCTTATTTCTAAAATACAGTTTCGAATCACCGTTTCCAAATGATCAACATTACGGAAAGGTTTTTCTTTGTAAACTTTTTGTTTTAGGTAACCCCACAAGAAAAAATCAAGTGGGGTTAAATCCGGAGACCTAGCCGGCCAGTATTGCTCCATATTACGCCCAATTACTTTGCCCCTAAATATTTCCAAGAGGCGTTCTTGAACCCGTCTTGTAGTATGGATGATTTTTTCTTGTGGGGTTACCTAAAACAAAAAGTTTACAAAGAAAAACCTTTCCGTAATGTTGATCATTTGGAAACGGTGATTCGAAACTGTATTTTAGAAATAAGGCCCGTTAGTATCAGAAACTCCATTAAAGATGTATCAAGAAGAACAATTGTTTGTATTGAACGCAATGGGAGGCACACAGAAATGTAATTTTAATTTTTAGGTGTTTCAAATTATGTTTAATTTAATATTCAAATACCAAAAATACATATGGTTATTAATTGAAAAGGTGGAATTTTAAATGCGTTTCATTTTTATAATGTATTATGATTATTTTATTAGAAAATTTGACTTTTCAATTAAACTATTTTCTTAATATTAATGTGTATTACTTTTAGATACAAACTACATTTTCAAAAATAGTTATTTTATGAAGTTACCTTATACAGGGTCAAAAACAAATAAACTTTGCACCACATGTGACCAAATTTTAATAGCCCTATTTGGATTTTGTAGAAAAACACACATTGAATATGGCGCTGCCTTAAAGAAAATGTGTCTGGAATAAAGCATTGTTAAAACTAAGAAGTTTTATGTAGGTTGCGTTGTCTTATTTCGCAACAGTGGTGCAATTTACAAAAAAATTGGCAAAAAATCTAAATTATCTTATGCAGCTGCACATAGGCTAAAAATTTTTTTTGGAAAAACTTCTTCTAATAACTTTCTTCGATATTTTGAGAAATAACCCCACTTTTGAATTTTTTTTGGAAAAAAAATTTAAATTTGACAGATAATGCGATCACGTGACTATTATTTTTTTGGTTAATTTTCAACTTGATCTAAGCAGAAATTGATGCCAAACTCAAATTTAGAATAAATCTATTAATAAAAAAAAACCCATATGATGCGGACTTCACTGGTCACACTGTATATAAAAAAAAGAGATAACAAAAAAAGAAAAAAACATAACAAAAATTAAAAGAAAAAAAAACCGTAATGTATTTAAAACTTTCTAAATCCTAATTTGGCAAAAGCTAAAGGTACCTGCTCGTGCGCCGATTTTGTAACGACTGCTAATGACTTGTTGCCCTCGCGATGTCTTCGAGTACGACAGATACGCGCCTAATCTTCGACTTCTTTATGTGGTTAATTGAGTTAGGTCTGTGCCTTTTACTCTTAATCTTGATGTGGTTCATCTGATGATTGAGGTATTAATGCAAATTGCTACCTAATGTTGGTTGTCTTATTTAAGCGCTAGACTGGGGTGTTTGTTTTTGAAGAAGGTGTCAGGATCGTAGTTAGGGCGTCTGTTATTGTATGCTTGGTGTGGTTTTCCATTTGATTATAAAATTCCTGGGCCATTTCCTTAATAAAGTCCTTGAATTGTGGGGTATTTGTTTCTCGGTAAATTTGTGAGTTACGGGTATAGGTACCATTCTGAGGGTTACGTTTTGTATGGTTTGCAAGGCATTGATGTATGTCGGGAAAGCTGTGATCCATATGGATACTGCGCACGTCATAATTGGTCTTACTATCTGAGTGAATATTCTATGTTTGAGGATAGGGTCTAGTGTATTGTTTTTACCCATCAGTGGCCATAGTCTTGTCCTTGCTGATTTTGCTTTCTTGACTGTGTGTTTAACGTGATGGGTGTAGTAAAGTTTGTAGTCGAGGAAAACAGCAACATATTTTACAGCAGGAGTCCACGGGATTGGAGAGTGTTCGATGCCTTCCACTATTTGAGTGCTTCTTTGGAATGTGATGGCTTGGGATTTGTTTCTGTTGATAGCTATGCGCCAGTTGTTGGACCAAGTAGTGATGTCATTTAATGTTTCCTATATGTTTCGGACGGCTATTCGATTGCTGTGTCGTCAGCATAAGTGGCAAGCAGAGTCCTGTCTTTGTTGGGGATATCGGCTGTAAATATAGTCCCTGCGGAACTCCTGCGGTGATTATTCTGGAGGTTGAGGGGCTTTCTTTTATCTTCACTTTGCATGTTCTTCTGTAGATAGATATAGGCTTGCGTTATCCTTATTAGGTGGATCGGATAATTTTTGGACAACATTTTGTACAGAACATTGTCAAAAGCTTTAGATATGTCCAAGAATACTGTAGTTGGCACAATGTTTTTGTGGAAAGCTTAAATGATATGTTCAGTGACTCTGGCTAAACGGGGTGATGGTGCTATGTTCCTTTCTGAATCCATCTTGCTCTGGTGGAATGGTGTTGTTACAATTTGTACAGGATATTGTCAAAAGCTTTAGATATGTCCAAGAATACTGCAGTGACACGATGTTTTTGTGGAAAGCTTGAATGATATGTTCAGTGACTCTGGCTAAACGGGGTGATGGTGCTATGTTCCTTTCTGAATCCATCTTGCTCTGGTGGAATGGTGTTATGCGTAATTAAGTGATTTTCGATTTTATTGAGAATTAATCTGTCTGCCACTTTGCTGAGGGATGGATGAAGACTTATTGTTCTGTAACTGGTGGGAAGAGAGCGATCTTTTCCAGATTAGGAATCATAATAACTGTAGCGACTTTCCATATGGTGGGGTAGGTGACGCGCCTAATAGGTAATCGGTCACGTATATATGTCTAGGGTGCAAGGAAACGCGCAAGCCTGTGGAGAGATAAGGTCCCTTTACTTTGATTTTTCCATACTTTCGCTTATACGAGATTTGTAACATATTAAAATAAGAAAATATATACATAAGAAATTAATGTTCTACTCTTGCCAAGGGCAATGACACTTAAAACTTATATCTAATAAAGTTAATTCCAACAATTTGAATCTATAAATTACGTAGTAAATGTAGGGTATTTATTTACTGGTTATTCGTGATTTACAGATGACTTGACCAATTTATACGAACATACAAACGATTTATTCGGTTATACTAATTAAGTAATTTCCACTATGATCGATTAAAATTTACAACAACAAAATATATTCAAACGTTACGGCTCTAGATGCTTGGCATCTATTTTAACTATTATTCAAGGAACTGTCATTACGGGATGATCTTCTTGTGGGTTTGTGAAAAGAATCTAAAACTTAGGTTAAAGCACGCCCAATCAGAGTATAATAGCGAGAATAGGGATACTAACTGACAGGTGGGAGCACGGTCAATTAGCGTATAATTGCAGAAGTTCGGATGCCAACTGACAAGTGAAAACACGACAAATTAACCAAAAACTGGTCTATAAGACAGATTTTAATGCTCTGAGTGAATGACGATGTCATGCGCCTTTGCAGAATATCGTAATTTCGACCACAAAACATGCCTTGAACACGTGAGCAATTCCTGCCAACTCACACTTAGCTTACTTACGCCACGTGAACAAATCATGCTTTAAAGCACGTAGGCATCATGACGTCATTCTTTCTAGAATAAATAATTAAACGGAAATATCAATAAACAATATTACATTTTAGATATTTAAAAAAATAAATCACATAGTTACGGAAACAATTTTGTATAGAAATGCCGAAATAATTGAAGAAAATTAAAATTTGTATTTAATAGCTAAACTTTTTTTTATTATAGTTATTGGTTCTTGTAGTTTATTATACAGATATCCCAAGATTTCCACATACTACCTGCATCATTTTGTATTTCAGTAAGCGTCTAACCCAATATTTAATATAACTGAACGCGTTTTACATTTGGATCATCACAAGCACAAGTATATCTGTTGTATTAAAATTTTAATTTAAAAGGATATAAAACAAGAAAATGGGTGTGCTTAAAACCACACGGCAGAAGTGAAAACTTCATCAAGACGAGGTTAATAATACGAAATACAACTTTTTTTTTGTTCTATATTTAGATTTAGTGTGCTTCTTTTGACGATATTTCTTCACGCGCGCATTAGACAATTCCCTTTTTCGTTTTAATTTGTCATCGATTTGATTATCTTCATCCATCCTGTGTAATAGAAAAGAATTAAATGCTTATAAATTCGTATATAATGAGCAATTAAAGCAATGCTCTATTCTCAACGTTTCTGTTTTGCATTGGTATACAAATTATAGTAAATGCGTGTGGACGTTATTTAACACTCGGAATATACTGATTAGTTTCCGAGTCATCCATATCATTTTAATAAAAATGCTAAAACTTACCTGAGCGCGAAATATTATATTATATTATTATAGAGATAATGTCTCATACACATACAACAAATTTTTTGGTTAATCGTCCGCGAAGTTACCGTTGCTATGACAGCGGCCGCGAAATATAATCGCGTGGGTGTACGAACAACTTTAAAGGATTCCTCGACGGAGAGATTTTCCGATACGCTTCTGAATCGGTTCGGACGCATGTATATATTTATATATATAAATAGACGATATGAATACTCGCTTACTAGTCCCGCGCTGGTCTGATGCTAACGTGCCGGCTTCTCACTTCTCACCCGTGCGGCTCGGGATCGAATCTGCTGGGGACATGAATTTATTTATTCATTTAAATTTCAATTTAATTTAAATTAAATACCTCTATATGATATATTTTTCTCGTTCCCTTAGTCGACTCGAGCCGACTTTACCCGAACGAGCGTTACATAGCCGAGCGTGACGGCTCAGTCTTATTCAGTGCCCACAATCAACGCAACGCGCACAAAGAAGTTTACACTTCAAAAATTGATTAACATATACATACACATTATGTATTAATCTTTATTTAAAATACCTAAAATATGGATGTCGAATATTGAAGCCGTAATAAAATTTCATTACAGCAATTTGAACATCATATTGAATTACAGATGTAAGACAAAAAATGGTGTGGCACCACACGAATATCTTATACGTTTATATGGTCCGAATTTAAGAGAAACATTCAAGGGCTGTTCGAAATTAACGTTAGAGCACATTTGTAGTTCTTCATACATTTATTTAGACTACATAATTTTAGATGTACTCATAAAACACTACATTGCGGCAAATTTAAAAGATGTTCCAAATTAAGTTGTAAATACTTATATAAGTGTAGCAAGCATGTGTGATAGCAGAAGAAGCAACATTTTAAAGAAATCTTATACGAAACTAGTTTTAAGCTGACTTCTCATTTAAAATATAATTGGCCCGCTGAAGTAAAGTGCTATTTCCACTTTGCTAATTATATCTTCCAACAAAAATGTAGAATACCGCGTCGATACGTTCAGCCTTATAGAAACAATCATAGAGACACAATTCCAAAAGAGTTTGATTACACTACGTATAATAAAGTAAAAGAAAATGCATGATGTGGCTATATTTAAATTACAATATATAAAATTGAATGGTTATTAAAGTGAATGTTTATTAAATTTTCAAGAGAATTAAAAAAAGTCGTTATTGATAGTACACAGTATAGCTAAGTTATAAATATTATTTAGTAAAACACATTATATATTTTGTTATAAGAACAGCTATATTATTATGTTGTCTATTATAGAGATAGCAATACATTGTACAGGCGGTTAATTTATAACTTCAAATACTTATTATATGGTACATTTTACCATGTTTGAAGACTTATGAATTTTAGACAAGAATTGTTTATAAAAGTCAGGTATTTCCATTATTCCAAAAATGATATCAAAATTGAAGACGATTTTAAAATAGTCATATACCAAAAAAAGAAAGCAAGTTTGGAAATAAAACATCAGTTTTGCCTCACAACACATTGGATTGCAAATCTCTCTGCTCATCCGGATACGAATCGATATGCAAATATAATTCATAGAAATAATTTATGTTAAAAGTATTTTATTATAGGTATTTGCTAGAGTAAAAATACCGGTTTAAAAGCAGCGACTCATTCATATGAGAATATGAATATGGAATTCCTTGCAATATAAGTTTTGCGTAGAAATCATAAACAAGTGTAGGTATGAATTAAACACCGGCTAATTTTGTATTAAATTATATCAGTAGAAATCAGTCGTATTCCCTAATATATCTAAACACACACAGGAAAACTACATACACAAAATAATATTCACATGAAGAAATAGAAAAACGTACGTAGGTATTTAATACATTCTATTTGTATTTGCAGCTCGTTTTTAATTTTTATTTAAAATAGTACATTAAACTCGTTAATAAAATATTTATTAAGTAGGTATTTAAGAACTTTTCCTAGATATTTAAAATTCTTGACTTCAACAAGAAGGAAATAAAAGACAGACTAAAACTACTGATGAATGAAGACTTACATATATAGTATATAACCTTAACTCTCAACGACCATTTACGATTGTACTACTGGTTACATGTTTTGGATATGTCTTTTCTTCTTCCCCGCGTTTATTAAAAATCTATCCTTATAACCTATTGTCTTATAATGTATAATAGGTTCTACATCCGTATTGCAGTGGCTTTAATGATATTGATTAAATATAATAAATATATAAGATTGAATTTTGTAAATTTAAATTTAATTAGAAATTTAAAATTTAATTTTCACAATTATCATTTATGACTTATATTGATACATATTAGAGGGCAACTTTACAACATGCAATATATGCCTTACCATCATTTACATCACGACAATATATTATACAACAAATTACTATTTAATTCAATTATTTCTCTATATATTGTGAATGTAATAGGTGTTACATAGGATGCTTATATGCACAGGTTGGAATTTTCTTTTAATTATTTTCTTTGGTAATTTCGTATTAATTTAATTTAGAATACACTAAAAATATTACATACATTTTTTTCAATATTATTAATTTGCATTTTACATGTACAATTTGTACTGATAGTAATTTATTATTAAGGTACATACTGGTTTCACGTCCATGCTCGAAAACATACATAAAATGCATCTCATATTAATTAAGTGGAATACAAGTGTGTTTGTATTACAGTTTTCAAATAGCAGTGTCACCATAAACATTAAAGTGGTTTAACACAGCTGATGATTCTAATAGGAAAAACGTCTTTCCAGTGAAAACGTCAAGACGTTTGAGAATAAAAATGCCTAACAACAGAAGGAACTGGTATAGGTATGTAAAAGCAAATAATATATACGAGGCTGGTTCAAGAAATACACGTTCGAGCGCTGTAGCACGAATGTTAGTTTTGCTATAACCGCAGATAGTTGCATAAGACGGCCGCCGGTAATGTACGTGTGAACTGTGGCAGTTGACTCGTGAAATTCGTAGAATACGAAGTCATTGTGCGCGTTTCAGTATGGCAAGTCGTATCGTTGGAGCGTCAAAGACCGATCACCGAGCAGTAATACAGTTTTTAAACGCTGAAGGCAATACCCCTGTTGAAATTTATCGGAGAATGCAAGAGGTTTATGGTGAACAATGTCCTTCAAAAACCACAGTCGTGGAATGGTGTCGAAAGTTCAGTAATGGACGACAATCGACAGCGGATTTGCCAAGGCCGGGCGCACCGCGGCATGCAAAGAGTGACGCCAATGTCGCTGCTGTGCGAGCAGCCGTTGTGGAGAATAGGCGGGTTCGTGTTAGAGAATGGCAGATCGTTTTGATATCAGTGTGGGAACAATCCATGCTGTAATTCATGAGGCTGGATACCGAAAGGTGTGTGCATAATGGATACCCCGTCAACTGACTGGAAAACACAAAGCCAAGCGCATGGGTCTTTCACTGCAGCATCTTCAGCGGTACCTTCAAGAAGGAGATTCCTTCTTGCACCGTATTGTTGCCGGTGACGAAAGTTGGTGTCACCATTATGAGCCTGAGTCGAAACGTGACAGTATGCAGTGGAAACATCCATCGTCTCCAAGGCACCAGAAATTCAAAACTCAATCTTCCGCTGGCAAGGTTATGCTTACATGCTTTTTCGATCACCGTGGACCATTACTTCTTGAATTTCAAGACTCTCATGTTAACATCAATGCTGTACAGTTAAACTTTACCTCGTTTGCGTACAGCCATAAAGAACAAACGTCCTGGGATGCTTACCGAAGGCGTGATCCTCCTTCACGATAACGCCCGTTCGCATATTGCTAACATCATCAGGTCACAGTTAGCGCGGATGAAGTGGGAGGTATTACAGCCCCCCCCCTTACAGCCCGGATCTGTCACCCTGTGACTTCCATGTCTTTGGACCATTGAAGAAGGCACTCAAGGGATCATATCATTTAAACGAGCAATGGTGTTGATTTGTAAATGCTTGTAAATAAAGGCAATAATGTACGCAATATGTGAATTATTTTTACTTACTCTGTTAAATAATTTTATTTGGTTTTTCGACATTATATTTTACAAACATTTGTTTATGTAAGTATCATAACCCAGTAAACGTGACGTCATTTTACGAGAAATGTCACGATCAGGTACCACACTACATTGATGTTGGTACTCCTGGTAATAACATTTTGTTAATAAAATCTTACTTTTGAATGTTCGGTGTGGTCAGGAAAAAGTTTTGTTAATGTTTTTTTTATATTTAAACAATTTCTATATAAAGCCCGGCAGAGCGTATTCAGAGGATTCTGCTATTAGCAACAGAGCACTTAAAATTAATTAATTATGTATGAAAATCTAAGGTATTTATTTATATACTAAATTATTATTTTTGGTAATTCATTTATTCTTTTTCAAAATGGGAGATATTTAATCTCAATTTAATAACTGTTTACACGTTGTTCTTCTGTACAGGCACTAGTTCAGTACACCGATTAATGGTATATAGAATGAGCATCTGTGCAATGAATAAGTGTGTTGGGTGTAATGGGGATAGCATTATTAAACTTGAGAATTCATGGTTAGCGATTCATATACTTCATTCACGTTAACAGACGAGTTGGAGATGTTCTAGTAATTTCGGACATAGGAAAATTGAATTATAAACATACCAAAGCATTATTACCGTTTCTTATTACTTATCTGCTATACATTGTTATAATATCAGTTGTCTTCACAACTTATTTATGCCAAAACCCTAAAATTAACCTTCACATCAGTAAAATGGACATTTGACACCTAACCTAAAAATAAAGCGGTTTGACTAATACAAAAATTAGTGAAATTTGGCAACATGATCGTCGCGTTAGTTACGCCTCATCTCGTCTGTTAACGTGAATGAATAGTTACGCGTTTGATCTAATTTTGGCAAGTGGCTGTGTGAATTGGATTCGTGATCATTGGTTTCATAAAGGATTAGAGAGGGTGTTTGTCTAATTTACGAGCGTACTTGAACCAGGAATAAGACGATTATTCATGATTGCGAATTATTTGGGTAACTGCAGAAATACCTGGGCTAAAGCTATTATTCATTAGTTTTATGTATATTATTTTATATATTATTTCCTAAACATTAAATTTTGAAAGGTTTATTTGGCATATAGACGTTGACATATTTTAATTAATGTTTAATCTGTAGACAAATACTGCATACAGAGTAAATCCATTTATTGTTAATAAATTTGTATCTATTATTTTGATATATTGTTTCATTTACTTTACCTTTTCGATATAAGTAAAGAATTTCTCAAACAAGATGCAACTGAGATCAAGAGTCCTGGCCAACATTTTAGAGTGTTTTCTAGGTGTACAAAGAATATAGATATATGTAAATCACTGCATAACCCATCTCCTGCAGGAGTGGCTTAGTACATTATATTCCACTTAACCACAGTATAGTACCAATACAGTAAAACGTCTCCCTTAAAAATCCCGTTTCGATCCCCTCCATAAAATACATGCGCATAGTTCACCACTCTGTAGCACAGTATACTTCTCTGGTTCGGTAACGAGTGTTTGTTTATATTTATATAACCCTAAATTTGAAATATATTTAAAAAGAAGTGATTTTATTACATTCTGTTTGTTTTACTTTTTGATTTGTGTACATGTTATATAAATAGCATTTTTTAGTAATTAATTGATTCTATTACTGTTTTTTAAGTGTTTAGGTACTTTATTTAGAATTTATCTAGGTTTACATTCTGTAATCATTTATAATATGGTTAAGAAATGTGTTGCTAATGGGTGTGGAAGTATTATAGGTGATCCAGGAATATCCTTTTTTCGATTTTCACTTGATGAATCTCAGTAATAATACTAAATAGGTATATTTTATAATTTATTTTAGTTATGTAATGTATTTTTTAGATGTTTTGAATGGATGAATAGGGTTGGTTTTAATGAAAACCACAAATATGGAAATTTCTCATCGAAAAAATGTCATGATTATTTGAGATTATGTAATAAGCATTTTGAAGATTATTGTTTCTACACTACTTGGAAGAATACACTAAGGAAGGGTGTCATACGAACATTATTCAAACATCTATGTTAATATATTTTAATTGATATTAAGTGTGTACGTATTGAAATACTATTTCAGAATATAAAATTCAAGAAATAAGAAGTACTGCAAGACATCAGGAGAGTCTGTCTGTCTTTTTGCGAGCCTTCTCTAGACAATCAAGGAGATATGTCCAGTGTCGTTTGTATTGGTAAAGTACCTTCCACAAGTTTTGATGTGTCTCAAGATGAAATTTTTACAGGTATCATTTTCTATTAAATTTAACACTTCATCATATTTAATTAGTACAAAGATGTAGTACATATGAATTTACACAATATAGTGTGAATGTGTCATTGGGATATGCAGTTCCACAGTAAATATTGTGGAAAGGTTAGAATTAAACACTAAATATTGTCGCAAGCCTGAAATGTAATTAACATATCACTGAGAGATATATCCCAATTACACATACTAAGTTATTATATTAGCATTACTGTGATTTAGTGGCATTTATTGAATTTTGTTAAAAACACTTACTGATACATTTCAATAAGTGATTTTCTTCAAGTTCAGTAAAAGATGCTAAATCAAGAAAGAGTATGAATGGTATTTTATGTATGTATGTGTGTATGTATATATATATATCTATTTGTGTGTTAAGCTGTACATAACATTATTTACTTTAAGATGCAGCAACATAAACTTCACAAGCTTTATCAGCTGCATCACCAAGGAAGGAGGCATTAAGGAAACAGATCAGGACCTTATCGAAAGCACAAGGAAGATATGAAAAAATATTAAAGGAACAGGAAGATGTAAGTATGGATATTAAGAAGAACTTAGGTAAGTATTTTAATGGTGAGTTTGCTAATTTTCTTGAATTTCAAATTTATGTGGCTGGAAAGTCTTCCAGAGGTATTCGATACACCAATGAATTAAAACAGTTTGCTTTAACATTATATTTACATAGTTCCAATGCCTATAAATATTTATCAAATATAATTCGACTACCATCAGTATCAACTCTAAGGTCTATTACGCATAATTGGGAAATAAGCAGCGGATTTAATGAATTCTTATTTTCAGCTATAAAATTGAAAGTGAATATGTTAGATGAAAAGAATCGAGAATGTATCCTTTGCATAGATGAACTGTCTTTGAAATCACATTTGTTTTATAATGTCAGCATTGATGAAATTGTTGGGTTCCATGATGTTTTTAATAGTCGTTCAACAGATATTGCCAATCATGCTGTTGTTATTATGTTCATGTTTTTAATTATTAAATTATATTATTATCAATAAATAATTATTTCTACTAATATCGTGTTTTATTACCTGTAACCTTGAATATGTGTACATTAACCCATGAACTAATAAAATAATATTCGTTTATTATGATAGATTTTTTCCTGTGCTTATGTTTCTTGCTTAAAAAAAAGGAACTTGAAAGTGAGATAGAGCATTTGTTTATTTGCCACCTTACAAAGTGGTAATAAGTAAAGCAAACTTTAAAACATACAATAAATAACTACATTTTCAGTAAACACACTACACACACACATTATTGTCTTGAATTTTGTTGATTTTCCACTTGGAATGATGGTTGATTTGAAAATTCTAGACAACACAACAGAAAACACCGTTGATGTCTTTCACATTATATTTGTATGGCACAGATTTTTTAAATCATTGTTTAATGACCAATTTTATCAATAGAATCATTAAAAGTAGTATAATTGTATTATTTTATATTTTTATAGGAGTGTTATGTAATTTTTAGAATGTGAAATATTAAAAACTAGCTACCATATATATTTTTTGTTATCTAATATAGTATTCAGAATATCTAATATTTATTATTCATATAACTAATCGAATTATTTATTATTTCATTATGATTGTATATTTATAACTTTTTCGCCGACCCTTGTATATTCACTTCCCCTTTGCGCGTAGTTCACTGCGCAGTCGTCCTAAAAAAATAAAACTCGAACACGAACATCAAAGGGACCGCGGTAGAGTCGCGGTACTGTATAGTTACTATACTGTGACTTAACTAAGGGACGCAGCACATATATATTTGGCCAGCTCATACGCGGGGCTTTGTGATAAGGTCCGATCCAAACCTGATGGTACCTGCGTAGAAAACAATTTTCGGTATTAGAGAGAGCAAGCAGTATAAAATGAGAGAGATATCTATGGGTAGCGCTGTACACAGTCGGGCGTGAAAACATTGGTCTACTATTTGATCATTTGTTGTTTAGTCTTTGCTTCGTACTGTGCTCCGATACATTTACATCATTTATATACATTTTAAAATCTTTTATAAAATCGTATTTTTTATTAATAATAAAACACAAAAGAGTACTAATATTTGTGTCGATGTTAAGAAAATTAAAGATTAAAGAACATACTATGGATGATTTCCACAAAGAATTTATTATTAATGTACATTGTGACAATGAGACTGATTCTATATTTGACTATTCGTCACATGAAAACGGTTATTAAAATTTTATAAAAGGCTAGTTTCTTAATTTTATTTAATCTTTATTTTTATTTTAAATTTATTTATCTAGTGTTGATGTTTACTTTTTCATTTGTTTTTGCCATGTGGTTATTAATAATAAAACAAAAGAGTGGAGTAATAATGTACATTGCGACAATAATACTGATTCTGTATTTGACTATTCGTCAGATAAAAACGATTATTACAGTTGGTTTTTTAATTTAATTTAATCTTTATTTTTATTTTAAATTTATTTATCTAGTGTTGAGGTTTACTTTTTCATTTGCTTTTGCCATGTATATAATAATAATAAAACTTGTAGATTGCAGATTTTATTCCATAGTGTTTGTATTCAAAAGTAGCGGGAAATATACACAATCGTTTTGGTGTCGATATTTTTAGCACGGATAGTACAGAGTTTAAACCACGCCTCGCGCATCTCAAGTCCCATCAGGTTTGGATCGGACTCTAACATTGTAAGTAAATATTCAGGTCCCCGGACGAATAGGTTCAAATCGCAGACTAGCAGTTTGAATAAAAATTTGTTCGTTCGGAGATCAATGCTTCTCCTACTTCTCTGAGTTATTGAGGACCATAATCAACAGTTCTGTAACTGAGTCGAGATGAATTAACATAGTTATTGCCGTAGAGCATTTAATTTATCCTTTGAAAGATAGTAGTATATACTAAATTTTAAGTTACTTTAAAATTAGTTTTTCTCAGTGTTGAAAATTCTAATTATATTTTTTTCTGCTTTTAGCACTAATGATTATTTAATTAGGTAAATTTTTAATTTTAAAAATTACCCACGGGTCTCAGCTTATAATTTAGATATTAGTATATAGTTCAATTATGCTATATATATAGTATATATAAGTACTTACCAAATTGAAAGTTACCACTAAAAAAAGGAATTAGAGAAAGGACGTGAGTGATAGCCAGCTTCCTTAGTAACACTGAAATTTTCATGTTAGCTAGAAAGGTACGCAGAATTAGTTAGGAAATGATTTGAAGATTTTAGGACCAGGAAAGTTAATGGATAAATAATAAAAAAAATACATTATAAAATGCATATACAGCACGTGTCAATTTTCATTAGCCATAGGCGATTAATCCATACAGTATGTGGCAACATAGTATACCCCTTCTTTCCTTTCCAATGCAGCGCGACCGATGCATGCTCCGTGGCAGTGTTGCGATTGCTGTTACAGTTGTAACAGATCTGTTACGTTTCACCATGTTTTATTACGTCCTTACGAAAGCATATAAATCTATTACGTTTTCGTTGATTTTTCAACGATTTTTTTTACTTTAATTTCAAATCTTCCCAAGCAACAATATCACAATTTTAGAGAAGGATGAAAATATATATTTGCTAATGTAGGACATGTATGCGTATAGTGGTTTTGCTACTACGGCTGTGTCCAGGGCCGCCGCGTGGGTATTAGGCGCCCTTGTTCAAATTGAAATTTGGCGCCCCCGCCCCTTTATGGGGTTCTGTTGGACTCATAAAGTGCTGCAAATTATATGTGATATACTCTTTTATAGTATTCAAAATTTGACTTTCGAACTGAAAAGCTTTAGATTATTAAAACACGTTTGTCTTATTGTTTTTTATTATTTCATAAATTTTAAAAACAAAACAATGATAAAACATTTTTTAAGTAAAATATAAAAAATAGAAAATATATTCAAATATTGGGCTTTAGCAGCTACAAACGCTCGTATCAATTCCTTTATATTTAATTTATCCAAAATTTCGCTCTCTATGGATATAATTGACAAGTCCGATAATCTCTCCAGCGCCATGGTAGATCGCATGTAGTTTTTTATAATTTTAAGTTTTGGAAAACTTCGTTCTCCAGTAGCTACCGAAACTAGCAGGGTTACAGAAATCTGTAAAGCTATTGCAATATTTGGAAATGTATCGGGGTATCGGTAAGATTGTTTTCATAAATATAATTTAAAACATCAATAGGTGACATATCCTCTTTGGTAAAACATCGCAAAGATTTTATTTCTTCGAACAAATTTAATCCATCAATGTCATTTTCATTAACATTTTTAGTATCCGTTAATTTATGTTCTAATTCTTTACAATGTTTTAGAATTTCATTGTCACTCCAGTTTTTTAAATGAGGTATATAGTGTACCACCTTGAAGTAATTGTAATCTTCTTTTAATTGACTGAATCTTTCAGTAATTGAAGAAATGGCAGTGTCTAATATTATATCGTAAAATTCAACCTTAAATTTTTGTCTTGGATTGTTGATTGGTTCGTCGGTTTGTTCATCTTTTAATAGTTTCTTTTTAAACCTGTTTCGACTTTGTGGAAAATCAGTATCCACCCCCAAATCATTAGCAACGATACTTGCATTGGCAATTGCATGTTTGCATACGTTTCATCTGATCTGATGATTTAGTTCTGATATAAGATTTTGTAAAGTCACGATTTGTAAATCACATTTAGAATTTTGCATTATTTCATTTACCACATTTACTAAATTTAAAATATCGTGCCAGATGTTAATGGAACAAATGAATTTAAACGAGGAAACCTTCTGAATCAACTTTTTTGCTTGAATTTTTATTCCATGTCTCTTGTTTGATCTTCTTGAATATTTATTAACACTCTCAAAATTCCCTTCAAATCGTTTTTCAACGGTCTTAAAGCTTGAATTCTACTTTCCCATTTGGTGTTGGAGAGTGGCTTTAAAGTTAGATTTTCAACATACTGTTGCAAATAGCCCAACGTTTAACGGATGAAGAAAAGTAGTTGTAAAGCTCATGCACTACTCCGAAAGAATTAACTGTTTAGAAGGAAATTTTAGCTGCATCATTTACAACTACATTTAGAGAATGCGCAGAGCAGGGGATATAGAGTGCCCTCGAATTATTTTCAATAATTATTTGTTGCAATCCTTTGTGCTTTCCTCTCATATTAGCACCATTATCGTAAGATTGGCCTCGTAAATCTGAAAAATTTAGTTCCAACGATTTTAAATGTCAATTTATGAATTCAAACAGAACCTGTCCAGTAGTGTCGTCGACAGATTGAAATCCTAAAAAATGTTCTTCAATTTGGGCTTTATTGGTTTCCTCGACCTTTGGTTGTCACATTTAAAAAATGAATGTGTATTATCATTGCAAAAATAAGGCAAACTAAACAACGACGTTGAACCGCAACAGCTTCTCAGCACATAAAGAATAAATATATGCCGATACAAAACATTCCCAATTCC
This sequence comes from Amphimallon solstitiale, assembly GCA_963170755.1. Classification (NCBI taxonomy): domain Eukaryota; kingdom Metazoa; phylum Arthropoda; class Insecta; order Coleoptera; family Scarabaeidae; genus Amphimallon; species Amphimallon solstitiale. Next base: position 123,707,736 of record OY720681.1, on the reverse strand, counting down.
TGTTGTTACATGTTACAAATGATTAGATTTTTAACACGTTCCGTGTGGTAGCGCGAATTCCACACGGAACGTGTTTTTATTGTTCGCATCGGCAATCAAATTTTGTTTTACACAAACGAAAACAGCCCGCAGAAACGAAAACAAAAGTAAAATAGAATTAAAATTAAAATAAAAATAAAATCTCATTTTATTGCTTAGAAAATATAAAAAATTGCAAGCGAATAATTAACAACTTTTATTTAAGTAACATTAAATTAAAAAACTATAAGTACTATCTATAAATTTTGGCGCCCCCCTGGCCCAGGCGCCCTTGTGCGGTGAACAATTTTGCCACCCCCACGCGGCGGCCCTGGCTGTGTCCTATATTTTTGGAACAGTATTCTTGTAGCAAAATCATTATATGTACACTTGTTCTACATTAGCAAATATATATTTTGATCCTTCGCTAAAATTGTGATTTTGCTGGTTGGGTACATCCAACTAATACCTACATCAAGAAAAATATTATTGGCTGTCAGATTTTGGACAAAAAATGGTTACCGTATTGCGGTTTTTTAACTATTCAGCCTACTATTCAGGGACTTTATATAGTCTTGAAAATAGCTGCGCCATCTATTACGAAACAAGGTAAATCTATTACGTTTTTGCGCAGAATTCTATTACCAACTCACATGTCGCTGGGACAACACTGCTCCGTGGTTAGCAGTAACTCTTCGACCAGCGGGTTGGATGTTTGTAATGCGTTCAGAAATATTTACGTATTTACGAGTTACAAGGATTTGTTTTTCTTTTTCCTTTTAGTAAATGCAGAGAATTCTTAAGCTGCGTTCACGCTGCATGACACAAACAAAAGCGTAATTCTAATAAAATTAAAAATAAGGTAAATAAAAAAGGATTCTGAAAATAATAATAAACAACTAGATCGCGCCGGCCATTTGATGATGACGGATTTTATTGCAGACTATATCTCGGAACGTGTTCGCAGCTGAACATTTAATGTAGAAGTGGCAAGATCGGGGAAAGTCGCTGTGATGTCGATTGTTGCCGGGAGACAGACGTTGCCACGTATTATTTGTATACGTATAAATCGCATGTAAACATTGAATCCCTATAGCTAATGAAAATAGACACATACGGTATATTATACATTATTTAAGTTAATGAAATTGGCCTTACTATAATGTTATTAACAAAATAAAATATAAATTTGAAATACTATAACGAAATTAACGGCAAGAATGAAACAAAAACTAATCATTACGTTGATAAATTGACGTATGCTTTCTTACATATAAAACTGTATTAAAATATGTATAAGTTTCAGAAGACGTGATTCTTGTACACGAGGTTTCTGCCAAGTTTTCTAAAGAACAAATGCAGGAAATGTCTTATGAAACGTGTATTTTGTACTGTTTTCTATTTCGCGTTTTAAATATGTAAAATAATTTAAAAAATATACGTGTTTAATTCAAAAATTCAGTCTTTTACGAAAAGGGGAATCATGTTGATTAGAGCAAAATTGATGTTGGATTTTAAAACTGACCTACAAGTTTCCCATTTGAATTATGTTTTAATGCTTGAAATAATATTGTACTTGATTTTCATGTTGAACCCAGCGTATTATGGACCAAATAAATTTGATATATTTATTTTAAAATTTTACATCATGTGTCTCGATATAGAACCGTGAATAATAACTTTTATGTTTAATTTAAGTAAAAGATTATTGTATTTAATTTACTTTTAAATTCCGTTAATTTTTGACAATTGCTACCGCCTTATAATCGCATCTTGATAAGATTTATGATAATATGAAGTATGTAGAAAACTATGACAGGATATAACTATTTTCAGATGTGTTTGGTGTTTCAAGTTTATTTTACGTATTAATGTAATTTGCTATTAATTAAATGTATATACATCATTGTTCTATGATTTACATTGAGGTCATCTGCGCAGGACTGAGTTACTGCTTGCGTATCAGAAAGATTATAAGACATAGTATGGTTTCTGAATTAATTAGTCCTATGAATTTTCTGTGTATAAATCGGTATGATTTATTGTATTAAAATCTATGAATTGTAAAGATCTTCTCGGAATAAAATAAATGTATATCAAATTGATATGTTGACTGTTGAGTGAGTATAGTATTGTTAAAGCAGTGCAGACGATATCAAAAGGTCGAAATATGTAACCACTGATGTACGACACAGATTATTCATTTCTATTTAGATAATGTTAATGAGTAGATTAGGTTTGCTTTATTTAGTTTCTCCAACGTTTTAATGTGTTCGATTGAATAGACTAGCAAAAAACGGAAGGCGGAAGCAATTGAATTGGTTGTCAAAATATGTATTCACTGGTGGACGATACAGATTTTTTGCTTTTTGTCTTTGTCGTGATGCTAAGGTCAAGGTACCAATGAGTGGATGTACTTTCTATAGTAAACTCTTGTTTAAATTTATATGATTAGTGGCTTTGCATTTATTTGTAGAAAATGTTATCTAAATATGTCTTCGTATTTTATACTAACATAACAAAAGAAAAGTTGCCATTTTCTTTAAATTCTCCACAGTTATTGCTAGCAAGGCATTATATTAGATATATTATTATATTCTATAGCAAAGCTTGCAACAGAATATAGCAGATATACTCTATAGCATGTATAAATAGGTTGAGGTTGCATATGCATGCACTCAAGCATCAGTTTTCAGAGTTATCAATCTGCCCTTCACAAGAAATGATTTGTACATAATCCACATTCGGTCACATTTGTATAAAACAATGGCTGGCCTTATCGACTGAAGAGTGTAAACCAGTTTCACCATTACATAAATATATAATATAATAAAATTCATGCGGTTGCCGGTACATTCGCGTAGTGTTATTTTTATTTTGGCCAGTTGTAGAAAGAGAATATTGTACACTGGCTTGCAATAAAATCGCGTACACTTCAATGTCAAGTTTGCCTATTTTTAAGATTATTTACTAATGTAAGCTGACTTTAGTTTAGACAAATATGAAATATAAAATATGAAGCAAATGTGATGTGATCATGAACATATTAACATATGTGTCTGTTTGACAGTGCGGTATTTAGTATAAAATCGGTCAGTACTTAATCGTTGCACCATTAGCTTCTAAAACCTGTGCAAGTCTTGTTGGGATTGGCAGAAAAAGGTTTCTCCAAATATCCTGATCCTCGCTTATTTCCTTCCAAGCATTCTCAATTACCATAATTCATTTTTATTACGGAATCTTAAATTTCGTTCGGACATTCGTTTTACCATTACACCCCAAACGTTTTCAATCGGATTTAAATTCAAGGTAATATGTCAGCGTAATCCACTGCGTGGTAATTCTGGCGATGTGCACAGGATTGCTATCTTGTTGAAAAATGAAAGTATTATTAGGGTATGTTTTTGATACGGACGCAAGCATGACATTCTCTAAAATATGTAGATATGATTGTGAGCTTAAACAGCATTTAATTTGCCATGCAACTCGCGCACCACGTGCACACATCCATGCCCAGACGTTAATAGAAAATCTTCCAGATCTGTTTGGCGGAAATACATATTTTTCATCACATCTTGTGCTTCTTGGGCCGTACACATTCACGTGACCATCCTGGCTTGACTGGAATATTTCTCTTCCGAAATACTACATTATCTCAGAAATTCAGTTCGCGAAATTTATAACTTCATGAAAATAAGACTCTGGATTGTTTATTTATTACAGATAATAACTGTTTTAATTTTTAAATTCCGAAGTGCTAATTCTGCGGCATGCATTGAAAACAGCATCTCTTGTTGTTTTCAATGGATTTTCACTTAAATAATCTAATAAAAAATCATCTAGTTGCCGATTCTTAGCCGCCCTGAACCTTCTTTCCTTTTAAAACTTCCATCTTCCCATTTTTTTCTTAACACTCAAAACCGTACATTTATTTATATTAAATTTTCTAGTAACATTTCTTATGGACCATTCTTCTTCAAATGTTGATAATATTAATACTTAATCACATTCCGATAGTTTTCACGTTTTAATCAATTTTGAGTGATTTAAAATGACTAATGTCAAATTAGAAGTGACACCAGAAAGGTCAATTTAATACAGCCAAAACTAGGTGTACGGGATTTCATTGCAAGCCAGTGTACATAATAGTATATTAAGATACAAGTTTCATAAGACACGATTTTTGCGCACGCGTTCAAGTTTAGAAAACGAGCCGCTAGGCGAGTTTTCTAAAGTTTGCTTTTTTGAAGTTGGTTACTCTGATTTTTAAGCAGAACGTTTTAAATATTTGAATATCGGTGGTGCTATATGTAATTGTGTTTAAAATTCAGACTGATTTATACAATAAATTATTTCAAATTATCAACAAAAAGGACGAAATAAATAACTGTACGCCCCCAGAGATTCGCAAAATAGCAGAAGACAATTTACAAAATCTTTCGTCCACAAACTCTCTACATATTTATCAAAACAAACTTTTATAACAGTTGTACTATTCAACATGGTAAGTAAATGTCAATAGTAGCATCCGAAAACTTATCATCCAACTCTGCTTAACAATTTATATTGCTAATTAGTAAGTGAAATGTTAGCATGTGTGCTTTTTATTCTTTGTACAATTTTCTTGCACATTTTTGTTACTTTAAAGGCTTATATTTTGCATTTAAATACGACGGTTCCATTTTTTTTGTTACCAACTTCAAAAAAATAAAATTAGCGTGCGATAAAGTAATACTTTATGCAACCAAAACGGGTGTCGTAAAGTGAACTTTATAGCACCGGAATAGAAAAAATTCATATCTCTTTCAAATATTTTTTAACGGTGTTCGTGCGTTATTTAATTATTATAAATTACAATAACAATGTAAAATATCAATAGAAAGCTGTTAGAAGCTTGTAAGATCGTTATAAATAATGAAAACGATAGTTTCTTCAATTTCTAACTCTCAAGTTGAGGTTTTCATTTTGAAAGATATGTGTGCGAGTGCGAGGGTTTATGGAGCCATATAAGATCTTTAGTTTCATTTGGAACATGAACATTATTTTAAAATGGATACTGAACAATTAAAAATTTGCACTCTATTGTGTATATAAATACGGAAACATGAATTTATGTTTCTACCAATGCTATATTGTTTTCTAAATCACTTCGTATTTATAGCTACTTTGAAATAAGGATAATATAAATATATTGAATGAGAAAATTATTAAATATATAAAAAGCAGTACTGACATTATTAAATACCGCAAATTCAATTGAGTACTAAACAACAATCGCTATACATCTTAGAAAATATACAGTAAATGATGCCAAAGTGATACTTCTTGTTCCCTCGTCAAAATTAACAACGCCAACATTGGTCGGAGTCGACCATATAAACGCTATCTACCAGCTTTTATTCAGACAAAATTTAATCACTGACCTGTTGAATTTACTAAAGGCATCGAACTATTTCAGAGCAGCTGCTCGGTAGTGTTTAGAGATTTGCCCGAGAGATGGCTTTAGTTGTACTTCGCTTTACCAACTCTATGCTCATTCACTATATAGAAACTGAAATGCTATATTTTGGAGAACTTGAAATAGAACTTAAATTTCTATTATCGAGTAAGTAATAATATTTATTTATCTTTTGTAACATGAAAGCTAAATCTTCTATATAGCTTTTCTTTTAAGAGGGTGGGGGAGGGGTCTTCAAAAGTAATTACTTATATGTATTAGATTAGTCAGTTATGATTGAATAATATGGTCACTTAGTACACTATCTATGGATACCTCATTTGATATATTTAGGATAGATTATTTGCTAATTATTTCATTTCAAAGTTACATTAACAAAGTTTTGTATTTTCATTAGGTACTTCAAAATATAAAAATTTCTATAACGTTAAATGTTGAACAAATAACCCATAAATTGTCTAAAACAAAAACAAATATCATTTCATTCAAGAAACTAATTTACTTACAGATTTAGTACTGATTAATGCCATTTTAAATCAATGAACATTTTTGTGTTTCTTGTCATTCTAGAAATTTTTGTCAGGCGCAAATATTTTACATATACAAAATATGAAACAATACCTACAAAAAGCAGAAAATTATTTAGTTTAGAGAAGTATGTAGAACACAATAATTAAACAACAACAGTGGGTAGACCAAGTTGGAGAGTCTCACACTATCAGTTAATGACTATGTCCATAAAGGATTTTCCCCTCACATAAAAACAAGAAAAAAACAACAGAAATTTAAAGAAAAGCTTGATAAATTATATGTAAAAATAATTAAATGGACAAATAAATCAATATTTTTTCATATGTGTGGAAGATTAGTTCAACAAAAATTTTTTGATAACTTGGCTTGCGTTAATAGTCAAAAAGAGTTTCTATCCCGCTTGAAAAATACATGATACATTTTAGAAGTGCCAAATACTGGTTTGGCAAATGTCGATATATGGGAAACTCCATTTTAGCAATTTATTACACCTTTTTTTATATGAATTACTTATTGTTTATTTATTTTATTGTTTTCATTTGGGACATGCATTTTCAGAAGACTAATAGAATAGAAATGAGTTTTGTCAAACGTAGTAGAGTTGTCCAAGATGCTGTTAAATTGTAATAAATATAGCTGCCAGTAACCATGCCTCAACGTACCTATATTTATTGAGCATCTAATATTTCTATTCTACAAGAAGGAGAATATTAATTCAATTGATTGTGATTTACTTGCACGTCGTAAATAAACGTATTTTCAGCTATTTTGTTACTTTTATAAGCATTTCTTTAGAAAAGATGCTAACAATGTGCTCTGTTGTAAATTGTGAAAGTCCTGGAAATTTGGATGTTACTTTCTGGCAGGTGGCGTGATGAGTTTGATTTCACTAAAGTCCTTGTATAAGAAAGTCTGGACAGAAGAGGTCGTCGGCGAAATTGAAGCGCCACCTATCGGATCCCAGCACAGCAATTAACCATCGTCTCCACAAAACAAATAAATGTTGCGAATATGACCTCAATCGGTCAAGTCGTTCGGAAGTTACAAGATCACTAACAAAAGCACCAACGATTATAGAGACATGTAGTGATACGTTGAATAGCTTTTTCCAAAGTCATTACTTCATGTAGTTATGTTAATATTCCAAATACTACCTATTACTAAAACATGAGCCGTAAATTAAAAAAATTCAGATCAAGGATTAAGCTGCTGGTACTGCTTCATAGGCATTATTGCATATCGTCTACAGCTTAAACCGCAGGGATGTGTATTCCTTTCTTGACATTTTTTTCTTACATGAAGAAAACTGAAACTATCCTTTTCCTTTTCGCTAATTTGAAATGATTAACAATACTCGATTTAGAAATACTGTAGATATTGAATTAATATATGTACTACATACTTATCATGGATAACTCGGTGGTGATGTTAATAGAAAATGAAGAGTAGGGGAAGATGGGGCACATTGATACACTTTTCCTTTTTTACGTCATAACACTCGAAATTTTCCAATTGGTGTTTTGGCATTTTGCAGTTCAGTACCTTAATAGTTCCTGTTTCTGTTTGTCGTAACCTCTTTTGATAATAGTACACAATAACAATTTTGGATTGACATTTTCAGATGCAACTCATTTGTATCAAACTGCCCCATACATGGGGCAGAATGATTCACGTATTGGGGCACATTGATACATATTAGAAAAAATGACATACCTGAAAAACTTACGGTTCAGTAATTAATAAAATACGGTAAGTATAGCTCAAAATAGTTTATTCATTAAAATATGAAATGTAAAATGAAAAAATTAACCAGAACATGTATCAAAAACAAAGAAAACTGAGATTGAACGTACCTATAATAAAACATTATTATAAATTATAACACATTGTACGCCATAAAATCAACAGGAAATGAATAAAATGATGAAGTACGACTTGTTCCCCCTGTCTCTATTGGCACAGGTAACTTTAATATAACATCACTTAAATCAGCTGTTGCCACATCCGCAATAGTTGGAAATACAAAAGTCCAAGACGTCGATTTTTTCCTTAAATATGAAACTTGATACTCCGTAGGGCTATGTAATATTTGAACATTACATATATAATAAACTACATGTCTCTTTTTGGGAAATTGTATTAACAAGAAATCTCCTTCTTTTATTTCCTCTGGTGTAGGTTTTTTCATATTTTCCACGCTTAGAATAGTGGTCTCTTCATTCTCCAGAAAGTCTGCATCTGAAGAACTATTGATAATGTCATACTCCATGTCTGAAACACTAGTAGTCCCATCAGAATCAGCATAAGTTGTATTTTTAGTTTTATTTATTTTTACAGCCTTTTCATCTGTTAATTGTTCTGAAATGCGCTTTGATGATTGTTTGAGTTTTCTGATATTTTCTCTCTCTATTTTCATTTCTCTTTTCTCTTGTTTAATTTCGTACAACTCTTGTAGTCTATCTTTTTCAGGTGTATCCGTATAAATTCGTGACTTCCCTTTTTCAGCTCCTTTTCTTTTGGTTTGTTTTGGTTTTGCTTTCGGATAAGGTCTAACTACATCAGGTGTAATTATAGTGCCTGGAGGAGTAAGGTGTTTTGAACTAGATGCATCTACGTCACGTGGAGGAGTAAATTGTCTTGAGGTAGACGGAATCAACTCTATTGGAACTGCTTCTTTTATTTGATTTTTTTCTTGGGATAAATTATTTTCAACAGTAGCCAAATTGTTTTCTGTACTTGTGTGATAGATAGCAGAGGGTGCAAAATCCGCTTCACTGAACACCAATGAATTAAAGGGCCAGATTCCAGCCTTTGTAAAACCACTGATTATATTCTTTCCAGTAAACGACTCTAAATATGCTGTTTTCGTAATTTTAGGAATGTCGTAAATAGTTATACCTCTTCCTGGGTTATTTATGTGCCAGTTGTTGAAAGCTACTTTTAATTTACTCTTGAAAGGACCAAAAACTCCTACGTCAAGAGGTTGTAGTCGATGTGACGTGTGAGGTGGAAAAGTTAAATATACAATGCCATTTGCTCGAGAATATTCAATAGCTTCGATTGATATGTGTGCTTCGTGGTTGTCACATAGCATTAAAATTGGATTACTTTTACTACACGACGTGTGTTTCTGAACATGCTTCAGGACATCTAAAAAAAGGTCTGTAACAATCCAGCCACTTTTATTGGCTAGTCCCAAGCTACCTTCAGGTCCTTCGCTTAAAAAGTGATTCTTATAATGAACCCTGGGGAATACAAATATTGGAGGAATTGCGTTACCCACTGCAGAAATTATACCACCAAATGTTACGAGTTCACCTCTTTCGGCAGTAGCGATCTGTCTCACCTGTTTCTGACTTTTGGAAGCTAAAACTTTTGGTGTATTGAGAACTGTAGTTATTCCAGATTCGTCATAATTAATAATCCGATCTGCTGTAAATTGATATTTTTCCAAAACCTTTTTAAGATTGCTAAAGAAATGTTCAACTGCCGTTTTGTTAAATCCAGCTGATCGAGCTAAAATTGTATTCTCTGGTTTTCGTAAACTGATATTTATATGTCGTTTACGAAAACCCTGTGTCCAGTCTATACCTGCAAGTTTCGCAGTATCCCAGTTAGAAGGGTATTTACAGTTTAACTTTTTTGCATACTCATATGCTAAACTTTGTAAATGTCGCAGTGTAAGACCATAGTGCATTTTACTGCAAGTAATTATGTATTCTGACAATAATTCTTCTTGTTCTTTGGTGAAAACTTGTTGACTAGAAAATTTTGATGAATAAACGGCTGCATTTAATGGTTTACCAGTAAATTTTCTCTTTTCTATTCGATGTTGTAGAGTAGCAGGTTTAAGGTTATATTTTTTAGCGGCTTTTCTTATTGATAAGATTCCGTTAACGACGTCCTCTACAGCAGAATGTATAGCTAATTCATCTATGTTTACTCTATCAGACTTTTTTTTGTAAGTTCTCACCATATTGACTGAAATTATAAAAAAGATATTTTTATACTGTTTAGGATTTTAGAGGGGGCACATTGATACAGTGTATCAATCTGCCCCAAAATATTTGTATCAATGTGCCCCGTTAGCACCTTGTCAGCCATTTTGCTTTTTTTTCATCAACTATTAGTCAAACGTTATAACTTTTTTATAAAAATAACTTCATCAATGATGTTACTCACCTCTAAAACCAAATGTCTAAACCAATGAAACAATACTTTCTCAATAAATGACGGTAAACGATACCACAAATATTTACTTATGCTCCTCCCAAACACGTGGTGATTCACATGGGAACAATTCAGAGCTGAAATAACGTCTAATCTTGTAAGCACATGTAAAGCCAGTGATGCCATCTTTTGATACGTAATAGAACATTTAAAAGTAGTTTACAATATGAAAAAGTTCACTGTATCAAGGTGCCCCATGTATCAATCTGCCCCATCTTCTGCTACTTATACTTTTGTCTATAAAGAAAATGAAAGAAGTAACATATAAATTAAATATTTTAAGGAAATAAAAAATAAATGGATAACTCTTAATAATACAGTTTTTGCCATATAATATTTTATTTATTTGTTTACTTGGTTTGCATTAATTTTTTTAAATTCTTGCCCTCCAAATTTAGAAAACTTTGTTAAAGCGTCTCTCAAAGAAATTACTGTTCCCTCCAAAACAAAAATTGGATCGGTATTTTAAATGCCATCTCTTAAAAATCATCCATTCAAAATTCCGTGTATAGTACCAATTTTGTATACACCATTTTTATTTGCCTATCGAATTTAGGAACTTCAACCCCAATATTTTGACCCAAAAATAGAGGTTTCAACTTTGTTTGGTATTTTCAAGTTTTTTTTTTCTCAGCACGTTTTGACCAACAACACATTGCATCATTTGTTTCTGCATGATATCCTCTTTTTGGTATAAATCACATATCCATACTATTTCAATCAATGTTGATTCTGAAGAACTTCTCTTTAAACTTTTAACACAGCAAGTCGTTGCATTACCATTGTTTTCAACAATCATTAAATTGTTTTCTTTTTCGGTTTTAACATTAGTTAATACCTTTTCCAAGTCTTCTCCAGTTGTTATTTTTGTAACTGTCTCCAGAAAATAATGCCTTGTAAGGTGTACGTTTGATTATGCTATGGTAGAAGCATTCTTTTTGCCATTGGACAAAATATCCTAAGGATCAATTTATAGAATTATTGTTCTTAAGCCACGCTCTCACCATATTTTCTACACCTTGATTGGCTCTTACAACATTGCCCTGGCTCTGTGGATGACAAGGCCGACCATTTGCTATCTTGCATGAAAGAAATTTGGAAACTATTTCTAAAAATATTTTTAGAAGTATTTCTGCGCGTATCGATTTTCATAGTCTTGAGTGGAGAAACTTGGTAAGGTGGTCCCGGTAATTCTCGGTCATTTATATTCGTCATTTGGAGTTGTAGTTTCATAAGATTCATAACAATGGGACTGAAAGCTATTCGGCCTATTATGAAACGACTAAAATGTTCAGTCATATTGTAAAAATTCATCATAATTCTACAATGTACTTAGTCATTTAGAAGACGACTACGTGTTTTATAAAATGTGTTATTAGACTACGACATATATATATGGTAAAAAATCAGTTCCAGTTTCTAATGTGTGAAATTATATACAGAGTTGAACATTGGGGACTGTTATAAATATATTATTTTTTGTACCAGTAGTAAAATATCATAGCATTTTTACACATAATAAAACGCCATGAAATGTTATTTCTCCACCTGAACTAATAACAGGTAAATAATGAGCATACTATTGACTTAGGTGAATAATGACAACAAAAAAAGCGCATGCCGTAACCATGCAATCGCAGTAATATGTCAAATTGTTTGGTCAGTTCCACATTCCTATATCCGCATATCATCGTCGATTTATACCATAAATCATACCTAAAATCTAAAACTTATAAATGCTGTACCTCTAGGGTAACATAAATAACTGTATTTTAGGTTAACAATAGCAAAATATGAATGATAGTATAATATGGAAACAATATAACATGTAACTATTACAGATGTTAACAATTATTTAATTTATTTATAAAAATTGATAGTGCAATTATGGCATGTAAAAATTTATTGATGGTTCAATTCTATTTGAAAAACCAGGATTGTGCAGATCTGTAGGTACATTAATGACAGTATTATTAACTGGGTTAATTCCATAAGTATTTACGATATCTTCAGTCGAAATAGATCCTGATTGTACTGCTGATGTTGATGGAATTTGATTCATATCCAAAACTCCTGTATTTATTGCAGGTGTGGTTGCGTAAGAAGATGTAGGCAGACCTTGTAACATACATGCTATATATTTTTTATTTACTAAGGAATCTTCTATATACCTTCAGCTACACTAGAAGATTTCCAACCACCATGTTATTTTAACTGAAGGATATTACCACCATTGACAGCTAAAAGTGTAGCCGAGGTTCTACGGAAACTATGACCAGTATATAACTTTGGATATTATAAATTTAAGTAAAGGGCAATTTTTTTTTGGCAACTGCGCGCCTCGGAATTTAATATCGCCACTCTGGCAATAATAGTCATCTTCTCAACCATAATATGTAATACACTATTTCTAATGTCGAATGTACTTACTATATAAGTAATTTCACATAGAACTTATATCTACACGAAATTATATTCTATTTGTAAACATATGCTTACTAAACAAGGGTTGATTTTGCTGAAATGCTTTTATCCTCTTGTACTTTGTATCACTTTTCACCAGTAGTCTCCCATCATAGACGGATCTCATCTGCCATTGAAGAAATATCCTCTTAGAACCTCTCCGCACCGTTTAAAGACAAGAAAAATTTCAAATGCGATGCAAAAGCTGGGTGTTGAATATTTGACACTATTCTATTGTAGTTTTCAAGTAATTACTTTTCAATTAATTTTAGTAGTTTTACATTTCTGTAGCTTAATAATGTTACTTCTAAAGGCTGCCATACACGTTACGGTCCACCGGAGAGGTCTACCTGTGCAGGTACGCCTGCGCAGGTAGACCTGAGATGAACCTGAGCGTGTGTGGGACATTTTTTGAACCTGCACAGGCGACCGGTGAAAGAATTGATTTTCGATTCTTTCACCGGTCGCCTGCGCAGGTTCAAAAAATGTCCCACACACGCTCAGGTTCATCTCAGGTCTACCTGCGCGGGCGTACCTGCACAGGTAGACCTCTCCGGTGGACCGTAACGTGTATGGCAGCCATAAGGTACTAAGGCACACTTAATAAAACTAACATATACCAGACAAATATTTTTTTGACAAATATATTTTTTTTTACTTTGCCTTGAGTTCATTTTACAGACTCTAACCCAAGAAAGAGAATTGCTTTGGACGTACTTCTTGGTTTAGAGGCCTACTTCAAATTAACACATGGATTAACAATTAGTCAAAATATAAAAATAAAAACAAAAGCCATTATGTAAAACGTTACCATGACTCATTGGTCATCATTAGTACGGTGTAGCCGAGGAATAAGGCGGGATAACCTTGGAGATATAAGCATAACGGAAGACATTAGGTCCTCGGTTTTGAGAATAACAGTCAACTTCGTCACGAGAAAGACAGGATTGCATGCAGGTTGACAATGTTATAAAAGCGACTGCGCGACTCAGGTGCCGGTTACATCAATCTACTCCACGGCATAGTTCTGACCAAAGAATATTACCCTTACGGTAAAGAAGCGACACTGTGACATCATTTTCAAAACGCTCCAATGCGCATGTATATTCTCAAAATGGCCGTTAACTGTTGTTAGACGTCAGCTGTTTGTTTTGTGCGGTATAAACAAATTATAGTAGCGTTTTTTGAAGTAAATTGAAAATTTGTTGACTTGTTAATGTATTGATCATTGGTTAGTTGTGGTGGAAAATCTTGAAAATGTAATCTTTTTTTACTTTCCGGGAGATATAAACAGGAAAACATTAATATCTTTATTGTAATATTCTTTTGGAAATTATGGAATTAGTTTTTTCGTACAAAGAATTGCACTAATGTACATACCTACTTAAAGTTTATTACAATATTTTTCTTTTTATGAGGCGTTTTGAATGGATTCAAGCCTGCAGTCGTCCAGATTTAATAGGGAAAGACGTAAAGTTTTTAAAACAAACAGGAGTATGCACGAAACATTTTGAAGCACATATGTTTCTGAATGATTTGAACAATCGACTACAATGCCATGCAAAACCAACACAGTACTTACCAGCAGATGAAAATGTACGCCCATTCTAAGTTTAAAATGAAGACTCACTATTCATGTAATTGCATTTTTTTTGTTAATAGACTAACAGAGGAAGCAAATCCTGAGATCTATGAACCATCTTGCTCATTCTGGTCTAGTTCACCGTAAGTTTAAGATCAAACTTATCCTTCATACAATAATTGTATCCTTTTTTGTTTATAGAGTAACTACGAGAGGAAGTCCTGTGGCTACTCAAACACATAAAAAGTTGTCTTTCAGTACACCCCGAAAAAGAAAAAGTTAAGGTTTGAAATGAAAATTAAATTATGTTTGCGGATATTTTATGAAAAAGTGTTTGGATAAACATACATGTAATAAATGTTCACAATATGGTAGGTACATTAAGGAATTAAGTGCAAGCACAATTATGTGCCATTTAAATGCCTAGGAAACCAAAGAAAAATCAACATTTTGCAATTTATGTATACCTACCTTGGATTTTGTAGAGTATATCAGAGAAATTGTGTTTGGTGCAACATTTTGAAACCTTTGCAATTACAGATAATGTTGGATTAAATTTCATTAAAGTGCTTGAACAAATTCCTTTTTGAATGCCATGTGAAGACTTCCCCAGGTTGTACTTAATTTTGTAAATTAAATTTTTTTTATACTCTCAAAAGAGCTAATGCAGATTTTAAAAGAACACCTGGGAAGTCGACAAAATTAATTACTATTTCTAGTTTGTAGTTGTAGTTATTTTTATATCAAATTATTTTATTGTTATATATAATTGGTGTTAAATATATATGTTTATTTATGAATTATATTATTAAAGAATTCTGTTTATTACTTGTAAATTTTGTCTCTTAATTGTCCTCTTCAAAACATTCCAAACAAAATATTTACAAAAGTATTATTTGGATATCCACGTATAATAATTGCCTAATAACTACTGTTTAAATATGATAATAATTTATTTTGGCAATATACGGCAGTTCTACGCCAATGGACTGAAAGGCGCGCCACTGAATTAGTAGTTTCAAAATGGCCGAAGGTCACTGAAATGTAAGCTGAGTTTTCTTATGGAGTGTCGCTTCTTTACCGTAAGGATAATATTCTTTGGTTCTGACAATACTAGTAATTTAGTCGAGTGGCGAGTAATTTAGCTGTTAAACGTGTCTGAACAACAATTATCACATTTGTTGCGAAATATTTGCAGCATGGATCCTTAAATACCCGCCTTATAAAAATAAATAAATTTAGCAACCTGTCTTGACTTGTGAAATGCTATGAAAATATTGGGATTTGGGAAGAAGGAGGAATATTAAAATTATTTTCAGTCATTCTCAAAGTTTCAAGGTATTCTTTAGGATTGGCTAATGCTATTTCCTTGAAACGAGAAATAGTAGCAGCTAGTTCATCTCTTCTCTTAATCCATTTTCGTATCCATAAGTTTTTTCTTTAATCACACTAGTTTCTTCCTCCACTTCTTCTAAAATAGCCATTGCACATTTCTCAAATTAAATTTTGAGTACGTTTGAATTCTTTATAAATTTGTTTATACTTAGTACTTGACGAAATATCGGCAAAATTCGATATTTTCACTGAAGTAAACTACTACTTCCGGTCTACCGATTTGACTGAAAATCTAATAAGATCCGAAGAGGGAGATTATAATTAAATTTGGAATTGATAGCTATAGCCGTTTTACCGCTATCGCGGTCACACATACACACTGACAGACAGAAACATGACATTTTTTAAAAACCACTTTTTCAGAATCAAGAGACTTCAAAACGTGGACATTCGCAAAAATCTCGAAGTCGAAAATTTTCATCATCAAAATACTTCCTAATACCACATATAAGAAAGTAAAAATATGAAATTGTACAAAAACCACCTAACTTTAATTTCGTAAAAAATTAACATTAACTGTTTTCTAAAACAAGTATCTTTTTACTTTCTTATAGGCAGTATAAGGAAGTATTGTGATGACGAAAATTGTATTTAAAAAAATTTCCACCTCTCTGTCTGTGTGCACAGACGCACACACAGAGAGAGGTGGGATTTTTTTTGTATCATGATAGCGATGATACGGTTAAAATTATCAGTACCAAATTTGAGAAACTTTTTAATACAAAAGTTTGTCGAAATTCCTACCGCAAGTAGATCTTTTACTCTTATCGAAAATCAGTTTTTCGAATATCTCCAAGTAAAATCTTGTAGGCGTATAAAAGTATTTAAGGCTTACTATTGAATACTTTTTGTATCAAAAATTTTCAAAATTCGGACCAAAAGTAACACTTTTATAATTCCAGCCGGAAGTAACAGTTTTACGCTTACGCATTCTATAGAGATTTAGATGAGAATAATAGAATTCTGAATAATTTTTATATAAAAAACTTTCAAAATCCGGACCTGAAGTAACACTTTTATTCATAGTATTATGTTTTAAGAAAGTAAAAGTACTTAAAACTTAATTTAGAACAATTTTTGTATAATTTAAAAAGCACATACGAAGAAAGTCTTGTGATGCCCACACCTCATTTTTAAAAGTAATATGGAGATTGTTTCGTTGCATAGTGAACGCAAAATCTTCAAAACATACACTCGTTCTGTAAAAGGTATGTGTGTAGGTTGGCATATCTTGCAAAGCAGAACGCCTATATTGGGTTCGTTTCGTATTTATTAATTTTCCAATAACATTCAAATATCTTCGTCTGATGCAACTAACTTCTGAATCGTCCCTTCAAAGGTGTCAATGTTTCGAAAGCGACACCGCTTTTGCTTTTTTATACGTAGTATAAGCAAATATTGTGATGAAGAAAATTTTCGAAGTAAAGGTTTAATTCAGTCAAAAAATCGAATTTTACCAATATTTCCTCTTTGTAAGAAATACGCCGAATCATTAAATTTCGATCTAATATTCGTATACTAAGCGATTGCATTTCGTCTGTAGTACATTTGGTATAATGAAAATGTTCAGACAAGCAATGTGAATTAAAAAGAAAATAATTTTCTCTCTCTCTTGCTCTCTCACTCTATCTCTCTATCTGTTTGTGTGTGACCACGATAACGGCCAAACGGCTACAGGAACCAAAACCAAACTTTATATTTATAAGTATAACCTTTCTCTTGAGATCTGATTAGATTTTCAATAAAATCGGTAGATCGGAAATAGTAAGTTATTTCAGTAAAAAAATTAAAATCTTGCAATATCTCGTCAACTACTAAGTTTAGAGTTCAGACGAATTTATACGGAATATAAATGTATTAAGAAGTGAACTACATAGAAAGGTTTTCGAAATTCCTACCGGAATAGGTCTTTTACTCTTATCGAAAATCAGTTTTTTGCCAATATTTCGCAAGTCATGCTTTTTAGCCAGGTACGTTACGAGTATAATAGTATTTAGAACCTTATTTTCAATACCTTTTGTATATACCTTCGGACCGGAAGTAACACTCTTACTCTTATCGAATAGCGATTTTTTGCAAATATGTCGTAAATTATGCATTCTATATATATTTATCAAAAGTACAAAAGTATTTAGAGCTGTATTTGGAGTACTTTTGTACAAATGAAATTTCAAAATTTGGACCGGAAGTAATATTTTTACTCTTAGCGAGTAGCACTTTCTTTCGAATATTACGCAAAGTATGCATTCTATAGAGATTTATTAAGAGAAAGTATTTAGAATAGGATTTTGTATAATTTTTGAATAAAAAAATTCTTAAAATTGTATAATTTAAAAAATTCATAGGTATAGGAAAGTTGTCTGGTGGCCGCACCTCTTTATTTCATATGGGTTATTGTCGCGCGGCCAGAGTCGACTTAGTCGCTGCATTGGAATTACATCTTAATATGCATTTAAACTAGGAAACTAATCTACATATAGTTTAAAATGATAACATTATATACAGGGATGTATATAAACTACAGATGTAGTATTATTCTCGTGTTAATTTTTTTAAATGCTGTATATAAAGGTTCTTTTAGAAAGCCTTTTTAGTTTATATTAATTGTTCCCTGTCTGTTTTAATATTGTTTCCGAGTTAAAACGTTTGGGTATAAGTGCAAGAGCTTTTTGTGCTTAAATTTAAGCAATGTAACAGACAAGGAAAGTTGGATTATTATTACTATTGTTATTTGTTATTAATTAATACATTATTTACAGCGGTGTATACGAGATCCTCCACGGAATCTCACATAACTGAAATCATATACGATTTCTCCACAATCTGTGGCCATCGGAATTCAGTATGAATGAAATATTTGTATTCCACTTTTACTATGTACTAAATAGGCACACTAAATTTATAAGACCATATATGTATTTATTATTAATATCAAATAACAAATCCACCATTTACCTTAATCATTGTAAGGTTTATTTCCATAGAGGTTTACCAATATCATCTTTTAGTTTCGGATTAATTCACGTAAAACGGAGGAATTAGGATGAGCCTTACAGTTTCCAATATGTAACCTTTGATACGTATATGCAAAAAATCTACAGGACTATGAAGACGTTATTCGACTAATTACTTGCATCTTCAATTTTAAGTGTAGTAGTAGACCAAAATACTTCATGTATTACATAGTCCCCTAATTTTGTATGCTCTTTATTAATTTTTATATTTTTCTAGAAAAATAATACATCCTTATGAAATACGCACATGTGTCTTTGGTGACCACAATCTTGTGTGCCTTGACCTTAGCAAGAAATGACCTTCGACATAAGTAAGTTGCATTCACGTTTCTCTTTTAAACTTATGTCAGCTTAAGCAAACAACTCACACTAGTGACGATTCGCACAACAATAATTATTACGCGTTAAATTTATATATGCATGCAGCGATGTAGTAGAACTGGTTTATTACTTATACAGATATGCTATATATATTTTTTTGAATCATATATATACGCATGTACGTACACTTTTTACCCAAAAGTTGTAAACATGTTAAAAAATGTGGATCATTTATAAAATGCACAAACATTGCTTTAGCAACTCTTAATGAAGTTTACTACTTTAATAATTATTATCATATCTCAAATTTTGACTCTTGTTACTTTGATGTGGTTTGATTACGAGACAAATGTATACCAGTAGGATCTTAAGGGGATATTAAAGCTGTCGAGAAAGCAAGGTATCGAATTTATCAGTTTTTTTTACTGTTGTTCAAGATAGAAATGTGAAATTTTTTGTACAACTTCAATATAGATATGAGTACACGGAAAGGTTGTCAGATTATGTAATTTTTTGTCTCAACCATATATTTCTGTTATTCCAAATTAGAGTAAAATGTACGTGTGTTTCTCGGTCAAAATCTGAAATAATTAAATGAAATTGATCAAAACGGATGTAATTCCCGTGTAGACCAATGTTTTCTTGTGAGATATAGCTTTTTGAATTGCGGAAAAACGTTTAATTTGAGTAATTAAATTAAGAAATTCCGGAATGGTGCGGTACTGAATTATTTGTATTTTAACAGCGCATTCAGCTTCTACCTACTTCTTGGCCCCGCCTATGGGACTCTCCGAACTGTTTGCGGTAGTCTGCAGTGTTTTATTTCACTTATTCTCTTCTCACTCCAATTTTAGCAAATTCGACTTTAATATCCCCTTAAATTCTTAGCATCTTAGTCCCCCCTCAAGGCTGATCGTACGGATTCGTATAGGCGCGATGGTTGCCTTGCCAATTGATTGTAACATTACTCAACGATCAATTTTAACGCAAATTTGCCTATGTATAATGAAAGGAAAGTTAATTCTATGCTTCTATAACATTAGAAGCTCAAAAACTTTGCTCACATAAGAGAAATTCAAGTGTGGAAATGTGGTAAAATGACTCAAATGTCTCAAAGCAAAAATATGAACTTACCCGAGAAAGTTTTAGTATAAAAGCCTAAATTTGTCTTTTGCAAATATCCTACAAGAGTCAGAAATAAAATACTTCCCTCAATAAATGAGTAATCAATTGGCACCGTAAACCTCACATTCACCACTGTGCTTTATTTAACCCGCAGGCAAGTGGACCTAACGTATATAAAATATTATATCGTATGTCCGTAAAAAGTTTTGAACTGTTCGGAAAAAGTTATGGTGAGCTGGTTAGACAAATACCTTTAATTTAAATTTTATCATTTCTAATTTAATTTTGTATGGTTTACCCTTTTTATCTGGATTTCATTCTTAAGATTTAGTATTATATAGAGTTTTTATACAAAAAATAAGAATAAGCCTTTGTACAGGCATGTCATTATATAATTTCATTTTCAGATCTCTATTCCTTCAGACGTTATACAACGCTGTCAATTTTTAAAAGCACCTAATATATCTTTGTATCAAACACGACTGCACTACCTTCTTGGTTTGTGGTTTGAAACCGTGTCATCATCTCTGCTTCTACCACCTACGTTTCGTCCACTATCTTAAGGGACATCTTCAAGGCTTCTACTGCTGCGACTACCTGAAACAGAATGTTTCAGGGTGTTTTAACCAAGAAACCAAGAAGATATCAGGGACAACCCTGGAAGATTACGACTTAGATGACTGCACTAAAAGCATTTGCCGTGTAAATTAATAAAATGATTTGTGTCCCATAAGAGAATCGTTACGAGAATTTCTGGGCAACGCCGGCCCTTGCGTGAGGTTACTTACAGAAGAGCACAGGTTACCTGTGTACAGGTAACGGGTGCAGATGTGACATGTGACTGTGCAGACGTACAGTAAACGCCAAGTAAGATGGCGAGCGGTGGGAATAAGTCCGCAATAGTTGGACAAAGATAATCTGACATTATTGGATAGTCTTCAGTAAGTCGGCGTACGCGTTTTTGAAAACGACTACAACGCATTCCTACCGTTCGCCATTTTATTTGGCATTTACTGTACAGGGTGAGTCATTAGTAGCCGCGTCTTCGATTGCTCTTTTGTGTTTTAAATAAATAAAAAAACAATTAGTGGAAGACCCATGGTTGCTTGTGGCGCATATTGTAAAAATACCTTAAGCTCTGACGCGCTTCCGTTTTCACCGGAAATGCACGGAACTTAAGTTTTTTAAATGACTCACCCTATATATTTTTAGATTTTCTTGTACTACTTTAAATTGTCTGTTCAACTGTTTTTTCTTTTCCAAATTGAGCCAATAGTTTTTGAGTTATTAATTTTTTTTGAAAATATTTGACCAAAACACGTGTTCAGAAAAAAATCATTTTCAAATTCTTTTTAAAAGTAAAAACATTAACTTTGGTGGTGCTCGTAGCCAAGAAAATTCTGCATCATTTGGTAAAGTTGCACTCGACAATACTTTGTTTTTTCAAAGCCTACTTTCTGAAATTTTCAAATACCAAAAACTTATTTTTTTTAAATGGAACGCCCAGTATTTTATTGACGGATTTTGTTTTTTTTTATTCTCTTTCATTTTCGTTAACAGTGTCCTATACCTATCTTTTGTAATTTCTGAGATAATCACTATAGGAGCAATTAGCGGTCAATTAAAGAACTACGAGCGCTGTTGTTCTATGCACCAAAATATTCGTTCAGCCAATGGAAGGCAGGAATGGCGCTTGACTTCCTTAGACAACTGTTAAACAAAGTAAATGTTAAATCCAACTATCCCAAAAGTAATAATTTTACAGTATGAAGAGCATCGCATTTCAATTTTTTAATTCCGGCAATGTCCAGTTGCAGGATTTAATTTTTGACTCTGTTGGCTAACATCGCAATAAAATAAAGGTTATGTTTACAGACATATTTGAAGATGTCTTCAAAAAGTTTTGAAAATCCGTCCGTAGATAGCGAAGATACTCTCCTCCATTAACTTTTTCATCAAAGAAATAAGGTCCAATTATGTAACTACCCACTCTTCTTCACCACAGTTTTAATGACCAAGGATTTTGAAAGTTTACAGGTGTGGTAAAGTGGGGGGCTTTATGTGTTATAATAATGGAAGTTGTGACGATGAACGTATTCACTTTAATAGAAGGTGGCTTCGTTGGTAAACAACAAAAAATTGAGAAGGCCAGGATATTTACTCCGCCAATTCACAACAACGTAAGCGATTCTGCAAATTTCTTTCATTTAACCTGTGTATGACTATGCTACGGGTGAATTTCATGTTTGCCAATTATTCTGGATTCTCAAATTTGACTTACATCTAACTGACGACTAATTTTCGTAGTACTAGTATGGTAGTCGCAAGTACCATAAATGTCTTATCCTCACCAGTTATTGCTTTTTCCGCTCTTTCTTTGATATTCAATACTTTCTGTTCACTCAAACCGTCCACTTTATACTTTTGAAGGTTTCTGGCTTCGGTTGACTTCTACCAGGGATCGCTGTGCATAAAGTGTGGATGTTAGCAAAGAATTTCTTTCAGATTCGCCCAAAACGTCAATCATATCTATTAACTTTTCATAAGAATAATTCATTTGGATGATAACTAATAGCGATTCTTTTATAAGTTTGACATAAATGTATACCGACTTTCTTTAACAGTTGACTTAGGTAGTCAGCCGCATTCCAGCCTTTATTGGACGAATATTTGGGTGCATAGAACAGCACCCGTAGTTCCTTAATTGACCGCTAATTGCTCCTATAGTGATTATATCAGAAATTACAAAAGATAGGTATAGGACATTGTTAACAAAAATGAAAGAGAATAAAAAGGGGAACAAAATGCCTCAATAAAATACTGGGTGTTCCATTTAAAAAAAATTAGATTTTGGTATACGAAAATTTCTGGAAGTAGGCTTTGAAAAAACAAAGTTTTTTGAGGTATTGTCGAGTGCAACTTTATCAAACGATGCAGAATTTTCTTGGCTACAAGCACCACCAAAGTTAATGTTTTTACTTTTAAAAACAATATGAAAATGATTTTTTTCTGAACACGTGTTTTGGTCAAAAAAAATTAATAACTCAAAAAATATTGGATCAATTTTGAAAAAGAGGAAACATTTGAATAGAGAATTTAAAGCAGTACCTACAAGAAAATGCAGAAATATATAGGATGAGTAATTTAAAAAAATTTAGTTCCGTGCATTTCCGGTGAAACCGGAAGTGCGTCAGAGCTTAAAGTATGCGCCACAAGCAACCATGGATCTTCCACTAATTGTTTTCTCTTTTATTTAAAACGCAAAAGAGCAATAGAAGACGCGGCTACTAATGACTCACCCTGTATGTACCTAAACATCGAAGTGTAGGCGCTGCCCACGGGTATTCAACTACTACGGTCGGCTCATCCCGTGGCAGCCAATCAAATGTAAAAGCGTCATTTGACGTCACAATACCCCTCGCTAAAGGTGCAAACCACGGCGAAACCTTATGCGGAATTTTATTATATATATATATATTAAATATTAATAAATACAAATAAGTAGTACCTACTAATTGACACTTCGTATAATATATATGTACATAGAAGTTTTCAGCATCGTTATGTGAAGTCCGGTAATGATAGGAATACAGGATAAAATGGGATTAATTTTATTTTTGACAAAAAAAAAGAATCTAAAGAAAATGTATTCATTAAATTAGTTTTTTAATCTTTTTCCGTTTTGTTTTTTCTTTCTTCATGTTTTCTTTTTTGATTTGTCAAATGCGTCGATGTTAAAAATTTCATTCTTACGTAGTAACGTTGATGAATAAATTATATAATTACTTCTAGAGCTCATTCTGGCAGATGTTTGTGAATTCTTGTAGCTAACTGTTGTAATGCCTTTTCTATGACGAAATTCATTTTTGTGAAATTTTCTAAAATGTTTCTCGCAGAATTCAGCATCAAGTACCCGTCTGTCCGAAAGCATCATTAAACCTCCAAATGATAACGACTCCAACGAATCAGATGGATTAGTGTATGTGTGATCTTCAGTTTTATCTTTCGTGTATGTTCCCATATTCAATTTCCTTGCTGTGAAGCCTAATCTTAAAGCCAGCTGATTCCATAGCAGTCATGGTTACAGAAGAATCAGAATTTGAAGAGCTGTGCCTATATGAATCCGGAAGAACTTACTTACGTCCCTTACAATTTCATATTCTTCATTTACAATATTTATAGTGTGTTTTTCGATACCTATGTTTGATCTTTCTTGTATAATGCCACAAGAGGATTATTATTATTAGATTATTTTTGTGGGAAGTATTTCTTCCTAAAAATACTTTTTACAAAATTATTTCATTCTAAAATTTTAATAAAATATAGTTAAGTTATTGACCATTATTTACGAGTAATACACTCAATATTAACAAAAAAAAGTGTTGGGTGTGTTTGAATACACAAACTTGCACCAGAATAATTTGCTGTTAGAAACTTATCCAACGCTCATCACACGATAGAATGAAAATAAGTAAGGATGTATACCACACTGAGTAATATTGGATAGGATGTGAGGGCTATTGTGACGTCACGCATTTTCTTTCCTTGTCTCCGCGTGGAACGATGAGCCGACCGTAGTAGTTGAAAACCCGTGGGCGCTGCTTGCAAATACGAACAGCCTGAATCTTCTCTATCTATCAGCATTGTCATATTATGGACAGCCGTTACAGGTAAGCAGGTAACCGACTTTCTTTTTACTTTATTTTGTGTAGTATATCTGCAAACATTTTTGATCTCGAGACTTAAGTAGATACCCTGATACCACTTTATAACATATATGACAGCGAAAGCGGCCGAACGGCTAAAGCTATCAATTCCAAACTTTATATTACGAGTAAAATCTTCCTC
Organism: Amphimallon solstitiale; assembly: GCA_963170755.1. Taxonomy (NCBI): domain Eukaryota; kingdom Metazoa; phylum Arthropoda; class Insecta; order Coleoptera; family Scarabaeidae; genus Amphimallon; species Amphimallon solstitiale. Next base: position 123,682,751 of record OY720681.1, on the reverse strand, counting down.
TTGAGATCTGAGTAGATTTTCAGTAAGATCGGTAGACTGAAAGTAATAGCTTACTTCGGTGAAGTATCAAATTTCATCACGTAGAAGCTGGTCTTTACTCTCACAGAAGAATAGTTTTTATAAACATTTCGGCAACTACTAAGTTTAAACAAATTCATAAGTAATTCAAATGCACTCAAAGGTAAATTTGAAAAAAAATATGATAATAAAGTGCTTTGAAATTCCTACTGGATGTAGGTCTTCTACTCGTATCAAAAAAATAGTTTTTTGCGAATATCTCGCAGTTATGATTTCTAATTATGTGTATTAAGAATATGAAAGTATTTAGATATTGATTTTGAATAATTTTTGTATAAGAAAATTTCATACCATTTATTGGCAAAGATGGCGTTGAGATAGTTTTGTACTAGGTGACAGTTGTGTATAGGAGCACCGTTGAGAGTATAAAATTTGGCTGCAGTCGGAACGGATATCGTTCAGCATAATGTTCGCTAGTTTGATTTTGAAGTTTTACTAGACACGATGTTGTTACAATTTTTTGTTGTTTTTAGTTTGCTGTATTTTAATTCTTAGTTGAAAATCTTAATTTTACCTTTTGAGTGTTTAATTACGCTTGGTAGCATAATTTTGGTTATTTTTTCTCTCTCGTTGTCCGTTAACTGGATCGATTTATTATTGATTGAACCTTTTACCGCCATCCTGTGGCCAATTGCGCAGTGCAGTAATTTTTGTATAAGAAAATTTCAAAATTCGAATCGGAAATAGCACTTTCTCTCTGACCTAATAGCAGTGTTTTGCAAATATCTCGTAAATTATGCATTCTATACAGATTTATTAAGACTGTAAAAGTATTTAGAATTGAATTTGCAGTAATTTTTGTGTAATAAAACATTCAAATTTCTGGCCGGAGGTAACACTTTTACTCACAGGCTTATTAAGAAGATAAAAGTATGTAAAACTTAATTTGGAACAACTTTTATATAAAAAAAAATCGGAACGCACATACGTATATAACAAAACTCGTGTTATGCTCACTCCTCATTTTTTCTGTAAGTATCTTGAAACTCACTCACAAGGACGAGAGCAGACGATAGTGTGATAAGTATAGAGGCTGTCTAATTAGTTGTGTTTCTCCAAACACCTCACTTCTATTTTAATCATGTAAATTTTGTAAAGCTAACTCTCTCTAAGGTATATTTGGAATGCTTTTATATATTCGGTAACCTTTGAAATGGATTCGTAATGATAAGTTTACATTGTATAACTTTTGACTGCCTCTGTATGTTTGCCTATGCAGTCTTAATAGAATACCTGAATGTTTTCTTTTAGATCTAAGAACACAGAACCAAAATTAAATTGTATTTCTGTAAGTACTATATAAAACATAGATTTTGCATTTTACTAGACTTGCAGGAGAAGAGGAGATAGTGACAGAGAGAGGGGAAGCAGAGAGAGAGGGCGAGAAAGAGACAACACAGACAGGTATTGGGAAATCACTTTTTCGATTTCGGTTTTCGGCTTCAAAACGTGAACATTGCAAAAATCTAAATATCGAAAAGATGTTCTTTATATCTACATATAAAAAAATTAAACATCTATGAAATTCCTTTGCAACATTTTTGAAAGAATTTTCTAATATCTCTAAAAAATACAACTCTTAATATATTTTGTCGTCAATCCGATTTATTACAAAGTTGTATTACTGACCTTCTCATATTTATTTATAATACGCGGCGCAAATGCAAAACATCTACTGGCAGTTTGACCAGATCTTCCTAACGACTTATGTTTTATTCTACATATAACGATTGTTAATTTTGATTTTAGCTAAACTAATAAACTATACAAAAATCGATGCTATATATTTATACTGGTACCGACTAAAGTGTGCTATTGTCATATACCTATATGCAAATCACATACTGCAACAATATAAATTATTAAACTGAGTTGGAAGTTAATATTTCTAATAAATTATTGAAATTTACTTCTCAATAGCGCCGCAAATTCAAATATTTATTGTTAAAACCACTGTAACCAACTTAAAAAAAACTAAATTTCTAAAATGTTCGAACAAAATATGTCTCTTATTTTATGTCTTTTGAGCTTTTAATACCCGAAATAGAAAAAATAATGTATCATAAGACAATTTGAGCACTTGCCGCGAATGGCTTATTTTTTAACGTGAACGCGTACACAAAAATCATGGAATTATGAAACTTTTATTTCAATACATTATTTTCTTTCTGATGAATAATATAAGAAAGTATTAAATAAAATATAAAAGTATTAAAAAAAAAGTATAAAACACTCTTGTTATACCGCTGCCCAAAAAAAGCGATCCCGGGTTCTATTTGAGATCTATTAGCTTACTTTCAGTTTTATCGAAAATATTCTGCTAATTGAACATGTGGAGGCAGGCGATATGTTACTTCTACACCAGTCGAGCTTTAGAATGGAGCACAGTTGTGAGTCGGATTTTTGTAGAATAGACCACAGTCGGTGAGGTTAAATATGTAATGACTTCTCCGAAAACGTTCCTTTAACGTGTGGGGTGCCTCAGGGTTCGATTTTGGGTCCTCTGTTTTTCTCTGTCTATACGTGTGCTGTTTGTATTGCATGAAACACTAATTAATTCATATGTATGCTGATGACACTCAAGTTTACTGCTCATTCCCTAAGGAGTCTTCTTCTCTGGCATTCAATTACATCCAGTAAGATTTGGATAATATTTTGCTCGCTTGTTCACAACACTCAACACATTAATTCCTCTAAGTCTGCGGTCATGTTTTTAGGGAGTCAGCAAAGTCGAGATTACTTCGGTCGCAGCTGTGCACTGAACTTGGGTGGGATGTATTACCAGTTGGGTCCAAGTTCAAAAGCCCTGATGTCACTATGGACGACAATATGTTGAGATATAGACGGCAGGTATCTAAATATATTAGTAATGCATACAGCAACTTGAGGAACCTTTATCAATATAGATCCTTCTTGCCTGTAAATACGAAATTCACGTTATGTAACTCTTTGGTGCTATCAAATTTTATGTATTGCTCGTCTGTGTATAGTCCATGTGTTGATACTTGTGACCAAAAGAGAATACAACGGGTGCAAAACTCATGTCTAAGGTTCGTTTATGGCGTCAGAAGGTATGAAGTATGAACACATCTCACACGCCCTCTCCTACTGCAATTGACTGAATACACACAATAGGTTCTATCTGAGGGCATCATGCTTGTGTTACGCTAGTCACTACCGGTGTTCCCGCATACCTTCATAGGAAAGTTTCATTTAGATCGGATGTTCACCACATTAATATTAGATCGCGAGGATTAATTACACCGCCGCTGCATCAGACATCACTGTTCTAATGCTCCTTTCCATATTTAATATACAGAATATACAATACGGTCTGATACCGAGGACAACACTTTAAATTCTATAGAAACAGAATGTAACACTACTTACTTAGCAGGCAGCAGCTAGTATTATTACCTTTCCTGTGATAGTCACACTTATTACTAGTGGCATTACAAATTTGTTGTTTCCTTTATTGTATTTCGTTTTGATTATGTTTATCACAGAATAATAGTTTTAGGTAGTTCAAGCATTATATATTTCTTCTTATATTTCCTTGTTAAAAACAAGGTGAAGTGTAAGAATGGCTGTGGTACTATGTACCAGTGATGTTGGATTCAGTTACTTTTCAGTACTTGTAACTATCCGTTACTTTTTAGTCGTTACCGAGTACTCGTTCAAATGTACGGTGCGGGAATATGTATAATTAATATGTGGTACAAACAAAATTTCCACTTATAGACTAATTTTAATGTACAGGTTAGTTTTAAATAGCGTCATTAAAAATAGGGACTGAAAAAAAAATGTGAGTAATGCCCGTACAAAAAAAAATCGCGGTCCAATATGCACGCAGTGACGAGAAGTTGGAAAGACATACAGAGAAGTTCATTTTTGAGATATTAAGTGAAGCAATAGAAACAGTTGGTAGCGAAAAAGTTCATGCATTTGTGAGTGATAATGCTAGGAACATGAAAGCTGCTTGGAATTTGCTACAAGAAAAGTACCCAACCCTTGTAATTTACGCCTGTTTAGCACATGGACTGAATCTTTTAGCTAAAGATATCACTACCCTTAACGTTTTCAGCAACATTATTGCACATACAAAAAAAATTGTGCAGACATTTCGCAATAAGCATCTTCCCAGTCAACTACTCAAGAAAATTCAAAAAGAAAGTGGAAATGGACAAGCTCTTCATGTACCTGTTGAAACTCGCTGGGGAACACATACAAAATGTCTGCAGTCAGTATTAAATAATAAAGAAAATTTACAAACTGCAGCTGTAAAGCAACAAATACAAAATCAAATAGAAAATCCTGTTAGAAATAAGATCCTGGATGAAGATAGCTACTGGCCTGGAGTAGAAAGATGTTTAAAAATTTTGAGTCCTATTTCCGAGGCTATTCATAAGCTGGAAGGGGATAAAAATACAATTGGCTGCGTTGTAGGACTAATTAAATATATAGAAACCTCCATTTTAGAGCATTCATCTTTATTCAGGTGAGTTTGTGAGATGAGGCCATTATTTTGCAGATGTTTTAAACCTTGTATTTTTTTATTTATTAGTGTGGACACTGGGAACAATATTAAAGAAATGTTTTATCATCGAAAGGAATTTGTTTGCCACGAAATTCATTATGCTGCAAGTTTATTAGATGCCAGACAATAGGTAGCCTTGTCTGAAGAAGAGATTGAAATGGCAGTGGATAAAATTTTGGAAATTGGCTCGAACATGGGTTTGAAGAGAGAACTATTACTTATTGATATTGGTGAATATAGAGCAAGCGAAAAACTGTGGAAATCGACTACAATGTGGGAAGCAGCAAGAAAAATGGAACCTGTAACTTGGTGGAAAGGCCTTTGTAGCACTGGATCTTTGGCTCTAGTAGCTGAGCGAATATTGAATTTCCCAGCTACATCAGCGACAGCTGAACGAAATTTCAAAACATTTTCTCTTATTAAAACAAAGAAAAGAAATAGACTAACGTTGGAACGCACAGAGAAGTTGGTGTATATTAAATCAAACATTAAGTTTTTTAATATAGAAAGTGAAAATGCAATTAAAAATGATGAAGAAAACGTGGAACATGAAGATGTTGAAGTTGAAGGTATGTAATGTAATGATTGGATTGTAATGTAATGTATTGGTAATGTAATGTTTCCAGGAGAGACGATGGAGTTCGAAAGTAATGAGTATGAATATGGAAGTACCTCTTCCGAAAATGAAGATGCGAATATGAGTAGTTCAGAGTCAGAAATAGGGGAGAGTGAGGAGACTGATGATGATATTTGCCGAACTGAAACGTATGCCAAAAATATTGAAGACACTGCTTGTGATAAAATTGCAAATAAAGAAAAAGCTCCAAGTATTGTTTATTACAATGGGGATTTGCGTGACGGGGAATTGATTTCTCTATACCAAAGTGATGAAAGTGAAACTGATACAATAGGCAACTAGGTTTAGTAGTTATCCCTTTTCTTTTTTTTTTTCAATTATGTATTATTTTATTTTATTTTTATGTTTTGAATGAATTTATTTTCTGTTTTGTTACGTTATTTTTTCAATAAATTTAAAAGTTATTTAAAAATTGTATTTAAATTTTAAATCTTACAATACTGTCAACAGACATACTTTATTTGGTGTTTTCTTGAAGAGAAAAAGAAGCCCAACATGATGGAGCACACATTTTTAAAATTGCGATGTTTCTTAAGTTTCCGGAAATATTTCGGAAATTTTTGTCGGAAATATTTCCAAATAATAAGTTTCCGGAGATTTCCCATCACTACATTTGCCAGGACCATCACTTTACATGGCACATTGTTTTCGTAGAACATCTGCCACTCTCTTTGCCAACGCAGGCGGCAGTAAGGAAAATTTAAATCGGCACGGAGGGTGGAAAAGCGACACGATTTCAGAATGTATTTGTGCTTAATAAAACAAAAATCGCAAAGAAGATTTTTGGTGAAGGTTAAACTGACAAACATATTTCTTACCACCAATGATCTGTCTACTAAAGATTTACAAATCAGTAACACAGATAATAATCCTCAAACATTTTCAATTCAAACTCCTTCGACTTCAAGAATAATTTCTTATAATGCGTCAGGGTGTACGTTTACGTTTAATATATCAGATAATAGGTAGATCTGTTTTCTATTTGACTGTAATAGGCGAGTTCAATAAAGAATCACTTTAATGGCTTGGTACCTAAATAACTATTTTGTCCGGTACATTTTAAAATTTGCGATATTAATATTATTATGAGTCTATATCTACAAATTGATGGGACATGTTCTTCAGTTTAGGCACAGTAAAAACGTTATTATCCATTTGAAATACTCATAATAAGGGTGGCCAAACACTGGCAGTGGCCATCCAAGCTTTCCTCTGAATTTATTAGAAAAATCAATAACAGAATAGCTATTTACCTAACAAGTGCGGAAAATTAATTTTTCCGCACGAGTCTGCCGTTCACCGAACGCACGGCGCGTAGCGGAGTTCAGTAAAGCAGCCGGGTGCGGAAAAAACATTTTCCGCAAGTGTTAGGTACAATAGTTTTTCTACGAGCGTGAAAAAAGTCAACAGAACTAATCAAAAGTTGAGATATTTTTAACTGTGTATACGTGCTTTTATTTAGACACATATTTTATTAGATTATTGATAAAGTAAACATAAGGTAAAATATTATTAACAATAATAGTTACATGTCAAAATCTAATACCTAATTATTTATATTATAATTTATTGTAAAAGTGTAATTATTTGCATTACTTAAATTTATAGCAGGTGCTAGTTGCTTGTTGAATGGCTGCAATTTTGGATCTGTTTCTCTTTGCTGTTCTGGGATAATAATGTTAGTCGAGTGTAGTTCATTTTCGAATTCCTGTTCAAAGTTGTGCTGAGTACTTGGGCCTGGCTGTATGTCAGTGGAGGCGATAGAGCTGCTGGTAGTGGCTGATTGCGGTCTGAATATCTTGCTTGCAATACACTTTTTATTTTCCAGGGATTCATCCAGATATCCTTCGGCGACTTTTGTTGACTGCCACCCGCCATGACGTTTAAGATTCGTTATCCCTACTCCAGCATCTGCAAGGGCCCTAGCAGAAGAGCGCCTATAGCAGTGTCCAGTGTAGGCTTCTGGATCCGGAAGCCTTAAATATGCGGCTACATCCGACGGTATTTTCCCAAATTTGTTTATACCAACGCACTGGATACTGCATTCTCCGTTGTGATGCTGGACAAAAAATCTCTTGTGAGGAGTATGTTTCGGTTTAAGCAATGCATATTTTCTGACACACTTTAAGTTCCTCTCCCCAGTAATGACAAAACTTCTACTTGTGTGCGTTTTATTGTCGAATATTTTAACTAAAATCATGGAGCTTTCCTCTTTCACGTTTTCAATTAATAAGTTTGTTAATTCTTCCCGCCTCCACGCCCCAGCTGTTCCGAAAATTGTCGTCACTTTATGGAGAAGATAGATGTTATCTGAAGCATTGGATAAAAACTTCTCTACGTCATCTGGACTTAAAATTTTTGATTTTTTTGGTCTAAAACCAACCATCTTTTTCTTGAGAAAAGCAATTACCTTGAAATATCTGCTTATGTCGATATTCTCTTGTGCTTGAGCATGGTTTTCAGCATTGAATATTTTGACCAGAGTGTGGACGGTTGACAGGATGCAGATAATTCAGAAAAATACACTAAATAAATATCTTCTTTATCAAAACTTGTAATGCTTTTCCTTAAGCTCCATTTGCAAAAGATCTCGTATTCTTTTTCATATCTTCTCTTTGATTTTTCTGGTAACAAGTCCGTTTTCACATTTTCTTCTGCCAGAAAAATTTCATCGGGAACTCCCCCGCTTGTATTCTCATCGATTCCCTCGAGACAAATATTCATTTTAATAAGGATTCACTTATTCACGAGCAAAATATTTTAGAAATGCACTGACAGTTTTCTGACAATAAACAAACGAAAATGAAAGTAAATAACTGGTTAGTTACATATGGTAACTAAAGCATTTCGCAACCACCATAATATACCGGCTTATTATTAATTTAACATATTGAGGTGGAAAATTATTTCCACACGGTGCGGGAAAATTAATTTTCCACACTAAAATCTGTGTGGAAAATTCAATTTTCCGTCCGCTCGTAGAAAAACTATTTTTCACTTTCTACTGACATTTATACAGTTGAAGTTCAACCAACAGTAATACATATTTAATGTGGATGTGTGGAAAATTGAGGTAAAACTGCAGCCGAACAAGTAGGCTAGCGTAGTAATTAGAATTTCCTATTATTTTATTGTATTTAAAATATGACATTACTCAGCCTCTTTTCCATGATGATAAATCAGGAGATAGCGTCATCATTAATCATGTCCAAAAATAATAAGTTAAATTGTTTTCGGTAGCCCACTTATAGGTAGGTATCTCATACAATACAGTCCAGTCAGAATTTGTGACTTAATAATCAGGTCACAAGAAAGTCCAGACAGGTAATTTTTCGTTCTAACTAGAGTGTGTTTATTAGACCAATTTATAAATACAAATTGACAGTCGGAACTCAAACACTGAAGTAACAGTAAATTTATAAGTTCTATAACTACATTGGTTTCATTGACCATTATAGAATGCCATGAGGAGACCATTTATTTAGAATGTTTTTATTAATGTAATATTTCCCCCGTAATAAGTACTTAATTAAACAGAAAAAATACTATTTTTTATCTGCGTTTATTATACAACTATTAGCTATATCAACTATACGTTGCAATACCAATCAAAAAAACTATTACGATTTCCAGTCTGGCTTCCCGTTGCTCGTCTGTTTCTAAAGCTCGTGATGACGTTGACTTTCGTGCTTGAATTGTGCCTAGTCGCGTGTCGTTTGAGTAATTCATTTGACAGGGAAATTAATCCTTTGTGACGACTATTACTAATTCACTTGGAAAGAGCAAAGAAAATGCGTGTGATATTTATTATCTAATGTCGACGGGCAATTAGAATTTCACAATCAATGTTATGTAACACACGAACTGAAATGTCACTGTTTGTATTTGATTCAATTTAATTTTGTCAACCGTGCGCACTCATATACCGAAAACACACTTGAAACGACTCGCGCGCCTATTATAAAATGGTTGTACTAATTCAGAAACCTTCACGAGAATGCGCACAATCCACCAAAGTTTCATCGCAATCGGATGAATGGTATAATAACGCATATTGGACAAATAAAAAATATTCAATATTGTTTTTAAGAAAATCGCTCGGACAGGTCAATTTTTGTTTTAAAAATGCCGTCTTTTGACGAACTTTTTTTTTGAATGACGTCATTTTACGGAAACTGGAAGTGTAAAAGATCTCGAGAAGGTCAGCCATAAATAAGTGATGAAACAAAAGTAAAAGTGTTACTTGAAGTAAAGGAACATCATCATATTTTAGGCAACTTGCCATAGATAACAACGTGGACAACAGTGTTCTTGTAAAATTATTTAAAAACGAAAAGTATCACCCGTACAAAGTGCACCTAATTCACGAGTTAAATGAAGATGATCCAGACCGCTGATTGCAATTTTTCAAGAATTAATGTTACGATGTGATAAAAATCCCAATTTTTTAAACATTATTTTTTCTGTTGAAGCGACTTTTTCCTCAACGGATCAGTACATCGCCATAACTGTAGGAAATGGTCACGGGACAATCCTCACTGGATTCATTTTTGAAGGAAACCTGACTGCTGCACGATACTCAAATTTTTTGTAATTTGATTCCTAATAATGAAGATGTCACCTCATCAGAATATTTGGTTTAGAAGTTTACTTCAGCAGACCCAAGATCTTGGGAGATATACAACAGAGAATTCGTGATGAAATGCAACAAAGTAAGCCATATTTTATTGACCGTAGTATAGAAAGTGTTTACTATTCTGCAGGTCAATGTCAAATGGTTGGAAGGGGGGGGGGCACATATGAACATTTGCGTTATCTTTTGTTGATTAATTTGCATAATATTCTTTGTATGCTTGTTTTTTTATGATTATTTTTACTAAATTATAACTACTGAAGTTCTGAAGTAAATGTGTCGTTTATTCAAAAAAAAAATGTTATGTAAGGTACCAATTTTTGTATATCACTGTTTAAGCAGTAAAAAGGGTATATTAAAAACAGAAAAAATAGTCAAGGTGCGAAAACTAATGATGTCATTCAAAAAGAAATTCGTCAAAAGATGGCATTTTCAAAACAAAAATTGACCTGTCCGAGCGATTTTCTAAAAAATAATATAGAACGCTTTTATGAATTTTGTTTATCACCACATTGTATTGTATATAGATATTGGCCAAACTTCAAACATCAACAACGAAATGTCAGACTGTCAGTGTACTAACCAGTTTTACTTTCTTATACGTAGTATAAGGAAGTATTGTGATGATGAAAATTTTCGACCTCGAGATTTTTGCAGATGTCCACGTTTTGTTTGTTATAATTGTCATGAAAGCATTTTGTTTTGGTAAATCTATTGTGAGAACGTAATATCAAACTTAAGTCACGATTCTTAACCAAACTCTCATTTTAACTGTCATGGCGGTTTTGAAAATTAGCAACATACGCCGTTTTACTAATTCAGAAACGTTCTCGGGTCTGGGCACAATAACTCGCCAAAGTTTCATTCCAATCACATGAATGGAATAGGAACGCTTGCACGACACACATAGATTTTTATACATATAGATAATACATACATGATCATTACATTACATGCTACGTCTTTTAGGTAAATACCTTAAGAGTGGCGTTTACCAACAAATAGAAACTTTTGCAACTTATATTACTCGCGGGACGGGTAGACGCAAGGGGGTGTGAGTAGGTGGAGGTAGACGATATTCGATTCTGTCACAGCGCTTCGGTTTTATTCACAGGTTCTGTCATAGATAAAGGAATACTATAGATGGGAAACATAATGAATAAAGAATGAGTACTTACGGAACTGTTGATGTTGTTGATGTTTTATAATAAGCCAATTTTCGCTTGCCCATAACTGTTATATTATTATACACTCGAATATTATAGGTATATATGACATTTAAATGCGAGTGACAGTTTGTAATTAAACTGTCACTCACATTTAAGTCTACAATAGCCGACCGATTCCGATAGATTTTCGTCTTCGCTAGGACCGGTAGAGATACCGTGGAGTGGGTATACGACGCGATTAGCTTGTAAAAAGCTCCTGTAAACTGTGTGTGACAATGTTTAGTGTTTAATGTTTTTATCTTTAAAAATAACAACATAAATTTGATTTTTTCTTTATATCGTACATCAAATGTGCAGCTGGCGAGTAGAGGTCGTTTTTTTCTTTTGTGTACCAGCCTTAGTTAGTAGACATTAATCAAATTCATGCATTTTTGTGGTTATTTCAAAAACACATAACTTTCTTAAGAAAATAAATTAGTACAAAAACTGACCTTGACATTATAAATTTATGCCTTTTGCATCACTAACCCAAATTTGAGATTCTAAAATTACAAAATGAGTTTAAAAAACGCGAAACGGTGATGCCTTAATTTTCAATAGGTAAACGCGCCTCTTAACTGAATATTTTAAAATATTTTGAATAGAGTAGGGGTAGTTGAGAGTATAACGTATCACTAGGATCTTATATTTGGTGCTAATAAAAATTTCCTTTCCTAAACAAATTTTGCCCGCTAAATTCTTATGTATTAAAATAATAAAATAATAATATATTAAATTTTTAAATATTTTTCAAAGATATTGTTCTATTTTAACAGGATTTGTGGTGCTCAAATACTTTACAATTATATTATGTTTCACTTTAAAATTATTTTTGAAAGTGAATACTGCTAACAAATAAGTTGCATATTTTACACATATAAAAGCACTGTCATAATTGATTAAATAAAATTTCAGTACAAACAAACTGAATGAAGTCATTATCAATGTCAATTACTTATTGACATCTATTTTAGTTGACCTGTATTAGCTATACTCACTATGTAAAATTTGGTTAAGGAAAATGAACGTTGTCTTTCCGATGACTAAAATTATAAGTATGAATTCTCTAATAAAACGTCATACACCTTGTTTCCGAGTATTTTTATGTACCTAAGTTGGTAGCTTGTAGTGAAAAGCTTGTTCTAGTTATAGTATCAATTTGTAATAAATATAAGAATGTTTATATTCGTATCTTTCATCATTACTTTATTATATCCATCATTCTATTGTGGGGAATTTATATTTCAAAATAGTGTTTCTACCAACATGTATCAATACCTTAATAGTTTCTTTTAGACATTTTGAAAAAATTCTAAATGAGTTGGAATGAATAAGGAATGAAATTAGAGGCGATCGCAAGACTGTGGGCGTATCTACTGAACATGTGCAAACCACATTTTGCAGTCTAATCAGGCACGTCTAAGCACTTTGCCATCAGGTAGGTGCCGCCTTTACTGAATCGAAATCAAAATAGATGAAAGACCAGGAATTTCCAACAACAATTTCAAACTCCTTAACATCAACCCAATAGATTTTTCTGCATTGTTTAGTTGCAATTGATGGAACTTGGCTTCATTACTACGTACCAGAATGGAAACGGCAATCTAAACAGAGAAAACAACGTGAAAGTTCTCCGCCAAAGAAGGCCAAGACGTTGTCTTCGACTGGAAAGATAAAGACAACGATATTTTGAGATTCCAATGGTATACTGCTTATCTCGCAAATGGCGAAATTAACAACGAAACAATTATGTGCAGTTATACAACAATCGCATTGAAGTAATGAATTACGATTTCAGATTTTGCCCCAACCAACATTCACAGGATCTAGTCACTTGAGACTTCAACATGTTTTTGAAATTCAAGCTATTTCTCAGCCGAAGCAAATTTGATATGACAGAGAAAACGACGTGAAAGTTCTCCGCCAAAGAAGGCCAAGACGTTGTCTTCGACTGGAAGGATAAAGACAACGATATTTTGAGATTCCAATGGTATACTGCTTATCTTGCTAATGGCGAAATTAACAACGAAACAATTATGTGCAGTTATACAACAATCGCATTGAAGTAATGAATTACGATTTCAGATTTTGCCCCAACCAACATTCACTGGATCTAGTCACTTGAGACTTCCACTTGTTTTTGAAATTCAAGCTATTCCTCAGCCGAAGCAAATTTGATAATCTCGTATTAATAAAAACATTTCTAAGATGGGAAAAATTCCGCATGACTCTAGTATTGAACTGTACGAACATTTCACTACAATATAATTTTAAAAATATACAATCCTTCGGTATTTCCTTTCTTACCTCTACGAAGTTTAGAATGCCGGCAGCATAATAAATAAAATATTTTAATAGACTTAGAGTTAGGAAATACTCTGTCTTGTTTTATCAGATTAAAAAATCCATTTGTTTACAAGTCACAAATTGAAAATAATCCACCGATCACCTACAACGTGAATTAATCCTCATGTGAATCTATATACAGATCCATATATAAATAAAGGTAAAGCGTACATTTTCATCTGGATTGTGAGGGAATGAGGGAAATAATCACACAATCAGCCTGCCGTTAACAATTACTTTGATTCAAGACAGGAACTAACCCTGACCAACCAATTACAACTTGTCGTTTTGCCATGAAATGACGTATATTAATTATTATAGAAAATAGAAATATTTATTTTAATAAAAGATAGATGGTCAACTTCGTTTGAATTTCGATCAATTCGTTTTTGTAATATACATGAACCTATATTTCATATTCTTACAATTATAAATGCGAAATATTGAATTGTCTCCTATAAACCATATCTTCATGATTTTTTAACGCTCAGCAGTAACCTGCTATCACTACAGAATTCCATTTGCCCTGGTACCGTTTTCCGATAACTGAAATGTCTTGGTGGAAGCGCTCGCCCTGTTCATCGCTAACGTCCAAATATTTTCTGAATTTTAAATTGCATATTGCATCTAGTACAGTGAAATACTTATACCACGTTTATTACTCAAGTTTTGCCATTTCTGCTTTTTTGTTTCAAAAAAAAAAAAACTGGCAAAAACTTGTACCATGGACACACGCGCAGTTTGTGTAACCTTAACCAAAATAACTGCAATAACTTCAAAATCCGCACAAATGTTCCAGGAATACTCCAGATTTGAAGAACAATGCGGACTCGTTGAATGGACGAGTCACATTACGTCTGAAAAAGTCTCAACTTGTATTTTCTCCATAACTAGAGCTAAACCAATACTGGGGATTTTGATTAATTTGTACTTTGTATATTCCGCAGATTTTTCAGTTACTGATTTAAGGTACCTAAAAACTTTATTGACCAGTGTAATTAGTATATTCCAGTATAATATATTTTAATAATATTAAAAATTCTGATGGGTATGTTTCAGGGTGTATGATGTACTCATAATTTCTGACTGCGACAAAAAACCGCAGTGATTCGCTATTCTTATGTTATTCGATTTCCTAATCATTTTACTTTCTTATACGTATTGTAAGGAAGTATTGTCATGATGAAAATGTTTGACCTCGAGATTTTTGCAGATGTCCACGTTTTGATGTTCCCTGATACCGAAAAAAGTGTTTTTTAAAAAATGTGTCTCTCTATGTGTGTGTGTGTGATCACGAAACGACTATACCGGGTGTCAACGAGATCATGTATCAGCCCGCCATTTATTTATTAGTTAAAATAAAACTTTGAAATTCGGACCGTATATATGAGTGATTGGTGGGCTTCTTCAGGTACACTCAGTTTTTCTATAGCACTTCCGGTGAAACCGGAAGTGACGTTAATTTTGAATTTTTTAATACAACATTTATTATTTCTGTTCATATTCTGTTTCTTCTAAAAATTTGCCATCTAGTGGAGGTTAACTTTTGACATTTCTGTCAAAGATGGCGGTATCTGTTAAATTTATCCATTAAAGTGAAACTGCTTCGCAACAATTGTCGAAATGTAACAACCATCAAAGTTAGCTTTGAAAACAATTAAGAAACGTATTTTTCACATTTACACGCATTGGCGAAGGAAACATGTATTTCACGTTGAAATTACTAAAGAAAATAAGATTTTTTCTTTCATTTTCAAATGACAGGTACTCGTTTTTTTAAATAGTAACACCTATTTTTTATTACAGTGCCATATTGGCATAATTTTTAGCTTTCAAGTGATATAAAATATGCTGTGGGTTA
Source organism: Amphimallon solstitiale (assembly GCA_963170755.1). Taxonomy (NCBI): domain Eukaryota; kingdom Metazoa; phylum Arthropoda; class Insecta; order Coleoptera; family Scarabaeidae; genus Amphimallon; species Amphimallon solstitiale. Next base: position 123,667,451 of record OY720681.1, on the reverse strand, counting down.
GTGGTAGACAGGTAGTACAAAATATAAAATGTTTTAAAAGTAGTCTAATTCCAAAGCAACAGACTACTAGAGATTACTTTTAAAACATTTTATATTTCCATTTATAGATATAGCTGTCGGTTCTTGGTGAAACATAATTTATATATACTTTAAGGTAGATAAAATTAAAAAAATGAGGTGTGGCTACCACACGACTTTCTTATACGTATGAGCGTTTCAAACTATACAATTTTAAGAATTTTTTTATACAAAACTTATTCAAAATCCGATTCTAAGTACTTTCATTCTCTTAATAAATCTCTATAGAATGCATACTTTGCAAGATATGCGAAAAAAAGTGCTACTCGCTAAGAGTAAAAGTGCTACTTCCAGTCCGAATTTTGAAATTTCATTTATACAAAAAATATTGCAAATCTAACTCTAAATACTTTTGTACTCTTAATAAATATACATAGAATGCATAATTTACGACATATTTGCAAAAAATCGCTATTCGGTAAGAGTAAAACTGTTACTTCCGGTCCGAATTTTGAAATTTTTTTTATAGAAAAGATATTGAAAAGTATGTTCTAAATACTTTTATACTCGTAATGTACCTGCCTAAAAAGCATGACTTGCGAGATATTCGCAAGAAACTGATTTTCGATAAGAGTAAAAGACCTACTTCGATTTCGAAAAACTTTTTAAATAAAATTATTCTCAATTTAATTTTAAGTATATATGAATTCTCTATAAATTTCGGTCTACCGATTTTACTGAAAAACTAATCAGATCGAGAGAGAGAGAGAGAGAGAGAGAGAGAGAGAGAGAGAGAGAGAGAGAGAGAGAGAGAGAGAGAGAGAGAGAGAGAGAGAGAGAGAGAGAGAGAGAGAGAGAGAGAGGAGAGAGAGAGGAGAGAGAGGGAGAGAGAGAGGGAGAGAGAGAGGGAGAGAGAGAGGGAGAGAGAGGGAGAGAGAGAGAGGAGAGGGAGAGGGAGAGAGAGAGAGAGAGAGAGAGAGAGAGGGAGAGAGAGAGAGAGAGAGAGAGAGAGAGAGAGAGAGAAGAGAGAGAGAGAGAGAGAGAGAGAGAGAGAGAGAGAGAGAGAGAGAGAGAGAGAGAGAGAGAGAGAGAGAGAGAGAGAGAGAAGAGAGAAATACTAGAAATTAAAAAAGCTATACACAAAAAATTACACATAACCAACACACAGACAGAATACATAAACACACCGATAATAGACACAGTAATAAAATGGTCAAAGTAGGTACAGTAAACACACCCTCAAGTAATATATAGAGTTAAGAAATAGACACACAAATTTAGTTCTTTGAGAATGGTAGAACATACCGAAACAATATTGTTAGAGATATTCCAATAAATTAAGTGAAACAAAATCAAGTGTTTTTTAATTTTATCTACCTTAAAGTATTTTGTACTACCTGTCTACCACTAAACCAAAGCATATTTTATATCACTTGAAAGCTAAAAATTATGCTAATATGGCACTGTAATAAAAAAATAGGTGTTACTATTTAAAAAAACGAGTACCTGTCATTTGAAAATGAAAAAGAAAATCTTATTTTCATTAGTAATTTCAACGTGAAATACATGTTTCCTTCGCAAATGCGTGTAAATGTGAAAAATACGTTTCTTAATTGTTTTCAAAGCTAACTTTGATGGTTGTTACATTTCGACAATTGTTGCGAAGCAGTTTCACTTTAATGGATAAATTTAACAGATACCGCCATCTTTGACAGAAATGTCAAAAGTTAACCAGCACTAGATGGCAAATTTTCAGAAGAAACAGAATATGAACAGAAATAATAAATGTTGTATTTAAACATTCAAAATTAACGTCACTTCCGGTTTGACCGGAAGTGCTATAGAAAAACTGAGTGCACCTGAAGAAGCCCACCAATCACTCATATATACGGTCCGAATTTCAAAGTTTTATTTTAACTAATAAATAAATGGCGGGCTGATACATGATCTCGTTGACACCCGGTATATATCAATTCGAAATTTTGTAATTACGAATATAATCTCCTTCTTGAGATTTGATTAGATTTTCAGTATACACTAGGGCATTGATTATGTATAAGAAGATATACCAAGTCCATTGACAATCAAAATAATTACAAATGTTAGCGGAAGATGTCGCTTAACTATCCAAAATATGAAAAATTGCAATTTCGCGCGTGACTGCATTCAGGTTTAAAACCAATGTGTTGCGCTATCTACGAAAGAATAGTTCGTATGGCTGTTTGTAAACTCTTACGTAAATAAACCAAAAGCAGAGACCAAAGTAACCGACACATATTATGTTTTTTTACATCTATTTAAAAATATAGGTATACCTGTGATATATACATACACATAATATACGAACAGCGAATGAAGGGATGTATTGTATGAAGTCGGATTATTTATTACTTCTTTCTCTATTTCTGTCTAATATTTGAGTAAAGAATCTCAAGTTTTCTTTTTCATGTATTTAAAATGTAATAAAATGCTATACAAAAATAGTCAGGAAAAATAACACATCCCATAAAAGGATACTGAAAATACTTATATTTACCTTGAACATAACATCTTTAATAATTTTTCTATAAATATACTAAGAAGCCTTTTATAGTAATTTTACATTATGTTACAGCTTTATTTCTTATATTAATAAACAGTAATTTCAAAGTATGCCAAAAATAATAAATAATATGAACAAAAATTGTTCCTAGATTTATTTAACATGAATTTGACAAACAAAGAATATGTTTACTGTCAGGCAATGAATTAGGTAGTAATTGTAGTGGAATGGTAATCCCGTATTTTTTGTTATCTCGGACCAAAAATGCCGAATACAATGTGCGAATAAAATGTGCCTGGCATAGGTCCTTTGACACCATTTAAAATACGGAAGTGTGTAACGGGAGGGCTTTTAGTTTCTTATACGTAGTATAAGGATGTATTGTGATGACGAAAATTTTCCGCCTCGAGATTTTTGCAGATGTCCACGTTTTGAAGTCCCATGATACAAAAAAAAAGTGGTTTTTGAAAAATGTCTCTGTGTGACCACGATAGCGGTCAAACCGCTGTAGTAATCAACTCCAAATTTTGTATTTACGTGTGTAATCTCCCTCTTCAGATCTGATTAGATTTTCAGTAAATTCGGCAGATCGGAAGTAGAAGTTTACTTCAGTGAAAAAATCGAATTTCGCCAATATTTCATCAACTACTAAGTTTAAACAAATTTATAAAGCATTAATATGAACTCAGAATTAAATTTGAGAAAAATTTTATTATGAAAGTTTTTTGAAATCCCTACTGGAAGTAGGTAGGTCTTTTACTCTTATCGAAAAACAGTTTTTTGCAAATATTTCGCAAGTCATGCTTTTGAGACGGGTATATTACAAGTATAAAAAAAATTCAAAATTTGGACCAGAAGTAACACTTTTACTCTTATCGAATAGCAATTTTTTGCAAATATGTCGTAAGTTATCCATTCTATATATATATTTAACAAGAGCACAAATATATTTAGAGCTACATATTTGAAATATTTTTTGCATAAAAGAAATTTTAAAATTCGGGAGGAAGTAACACTTTTACTCTTAGGGAGTAGCACTTTATTTCGAATATTTCGCCAAGTATGTATTCTATAGAGATTTAGTAAGAGAATAGAAGTAGTACAGTAGCATTTTGTTTATTTTTTCAGAAGATAAAAGTATTTAAATCTTAATTTAGAACAACTTTTGTATAATTTGAAACACACACACACGTATAAGTCGTGTGGTGGCCACACCTCATTTTTTGAATAATGAAAAGCCATATTATATTTACGTCAAATATGTTCGTTCCTGTCAATATTTTTTGACGTATCTGGACATTTTTTTTGTGATATATTATGTTAAAAATAATTTAATGGAAATTTTTATCTTTAAACGATAATTTTTTAATCAATAATTTAATTTTTTAAACATTTATAAGCGCTCAAAATTGTATTCAGACATAAACCCAAAATGTGATAAAAGAAGAAAGGATCAATTTTGGAAATAATGTTGATTTTATATTACATACGCAGATCGATGTTACTAATTATAATACAATAAAATATTGAGGTGTGTCCACCACACGACTTTCTTATACGTATGAGAGTTTCAAATTATAGAATTTTACGAATTCTTTTGTATAATAATTATTCAAAATCCTATTATAAATACTTCTATTCTCTTAATAAATCTCCATAGAATGAATACTTTGCGAGATATTCGAAAGAAAGTACTACTCGCTAAGAGTAAAAGTGTTACTTCCGGTCCGAATTTTAAAATTTCATTTATACAAAAAATATTCCAAATCCAACTCTAAATACTTTTGTACTCTTGTTAAATATATATAGAATGCTCAATTTACGACATTTAGCAAAAAATCGCTATTCGATAAGAGTAAAAGTGTTAGTTCCGGTCCGAATTTTGAATTTTTTTTTACAAAAGGTATTGAAGTTCTAAATACTTTTTATACTCGTAACGTACCTATCTAAAATGCATGACTTGTAAAATATATGCAAAAAACTGATTTTCGATAAGAGTAAAAGACCTACTTCCGGTAGGAATTTAGAAAAACTTATTTACTAAAAGTGTTCTCAATTTTAATTTTAAGTACACATGAATTCTTTATAAATTTGTTTAAACTTAGTAGTTGACGAAATATTGGCAAACATCGATTTTTTCACTGAAGTAAACTACTACTTCCGGTCTGCCGATTTGACTAAAAATTTAGTCATTTCTCAAGACGGAGATTATACTAGTAAATGCAAATTTGGGAATTGATAGCTATAGCGGTTTGACCGCTATCCTGGTCACACACAGACACACTGACATACAGCACACACACAGACATTTTTTAAAAATCACGTTTTCGGTATCGGGGGACTTCAAAACGTGGGCATCTGCAAAAATTTTGAGGTCCAAAATTTTCATCATCACAATATTTCCTTATACTACGTATAAGAAAGTAAGAAGGTTGTGAACGATTAATTTTTAAAGGAAACATATTATTAATTTCAGTACTTTTAATACGCCTATAAAAAAATATGAATTACTTTTAATAATTTGTTTAGTCTGTAAAAGAAATAGATGCAAAGAGGCTTGCGGTAAAATTCAGAGATTTTACATACATAGGTACCTATTTAAGTACACTTGCTTTTATATCCATAAAGGAATGAATGAATCACCTGTTCATTCAAATGCCCCACTATATGATTTATATGTATGTTGTATTTTAAATCCCGTTTTATTTCCTGGACTGTAAAACCTACAGTGAATCAGTTTGGCGCCATGCACTAAACAAAAAAAAACATACAAATAAAAGGATTATATCCATGCCTTCTTGCTTCGGCAAAGCTGAACGTTTTTAAATATACATATATTATGTATATTTATAAATGCTTTTGTGGTAGAGTGGAAGGTAAATAAAATATTTTTTAATACCATTAGTATATACACATTTTATTAATGACTGCGCAGTATATGATCAGAATTATTATTATTATTACCTACATAAGAATTAAATTAAATTTATTTACTTTATTTTACAGCGTCATCTATTTACCGAAAAGCCAAAACAAGGAATTTATTATGTTGGTTAACGGTTTAAATCTCAACTACCTTGAAAATTACCCCCACCACATGTGGACACTTTGACGACTAGCGCCCCACTGGTGGTGACATCCCAAATGTTGATTTTAGGCGCAACCTTTTTCTTATGGACTTGGACTATCTTCTTATACATAATCAATGCACTAGGGGTTCGTAAACTTGTGGCAGAATGAAAAAATTTAAACAAGAAATTCTTATTTAAACTAAATGGAACACCCAATATGTTTTACAGAATCATCTTAAGCCCTTCAACAGCTACTTTTTTTTTTAAATTTGTCCTATACCTATCTTCGACATTTTAGAAGATATTCAAACTTATTTTAAATCTTATTCTTTAATGCATTAAAAATCACGGTAGTCCTGGAAAAACGTAGTCACTGTTGAAAAATATTGATGGAAAAATGTTGAAAGTCCGTGAAACTTTTCGTCAAAGTTTAAAAACGATCATCATCATGTTATTGACTCCTATTAATATTACTTTTGCTGATGTCGTTGATGTTGCTCCTACGTTCCCTGTTGTTCTAAAAAAAATATTTATTTTAACCGATACAAACTATCTTTTTTCAATCATATTAAGTACACTTGAGGATAGTTAGTTTATATCTTGCTAATTTTAATTTACATTTCTGTAATTTCTGTAATAGAAAGAAAATACTTAATCAACTTTTAAAATCACATTCAGAATAGTGAATGAATGAAAAAAATGTAAATACATATACAATTACGTGGAAGTAATATATTTAAAGCCTGTATTAAAGAAACAAAGTAATAAATTACTAGATTTAACAAAATCATATCAAATGTTCAAAGATATGGCCTTCCACTTGCGTATATACGTTGATCGATTCTTTGTAAAAGCTGTTGTTCGGATCAGAAGATATTTCTCCGCAAATGTTTTTTATTCTTGTTTTCATATTCTGAATTCTTGTTGTTTTTTCCTCATAACCCTTATCCTTAATATAGCCCCATTAAAATAAATCGAACGGGGTAAGAACACATAATATCGGCAACCATTGTATGAACCATCACCTCGGCCAATTCACCTCTCCACAGCAAGCGCCGTTTAAAAATTAACGGACATTGTTATGGTAATGTGCTGGTGCTCTATCATGCAGAAATCACATTACCAGGGACAGTAAGTTTAATACCATTGAATTGTCTAGTAATTGTATTGCAATAACGAAATCGGTTTGCAAAATCTCGAGGTTTTAATCTCTGATACAATTCTATGCGATATCAACGAAGCTTATACTTTTTAACGAGTGATTTGGAGTGCACTTTTGTGAGCTATCACTTATGTAGTTATCTACTACAAACCTGCCGATTTTGTGTGACATGAAGAAGATTCTCTAAGTCATAATGTACTTTTCCGATAGCATCATACGTTTAAGTTTTTCAAAAGTCTATTCGGCTAACGTATCATTAAATACGTGAAGAAAGCAAATAATTTTTCTACGCTTCACCTAAAATTTACACTATGTCAATTAACTGCTACTCTTGGAAAGCTCATTATTATTGGATAAACGATAAATATAATGTAACAACAAAAAGCATAAACTGATAAAAATAAGACGAACAACAAATAAAAAACAATAATAATACGTCTAGAGATCAATAATAATACTCTGCAGACAGTCTTATAGAAGCACAATATATCCTAGTAATGTGATTTCGTGGCTACTATGTTCTTCCATAGCTACTACTATTTTTACTGAGTGATGCATAAGATTTTAAAATAAATTTTAAGATCCAAAATATTAAAGATGGGTATAGGACATACTTAACATAAAAAGTAACTGCTGAAGGGCTTAATATGATTCTGTAAAAAAAGTTAGGTGTTCTATTTAAAATAAATAAGATTTTTTTACTTTAAGCTTCCTTATTTGTCACAGCTTCGCAAACATCCAGTATATACTAGAAAAAGTTCTGCGCATAAGTATCACTGGGCACTTGTGCGTATGCCAAACCAAATTATTTGGTATTTTGTCATGGCATTCTTAAATTATGAGCAATTAAAAAGACATCTGTAAATGTCGGTGTTTGATTTTAATCATAATGAATTCGAAAACTATTACATTTAGCGATTAATTATTTCAATAAAAAATATTTTTATTTTAACGCGAAATCCAAATTTGAACTTATATATTGTATTCAATTAAAAAAAATATATCTCTTTTGTGTTACTGGCTTATGGATCACTACTATAAGGTAGTATTGTGATGACGAAAATTTTCGACCTCGAGATTTTTGCAGATGTCCACGTTTTGAAGTCCCCTGATACCAAAAAAGTGGTTTTTGAAAAATGTCTCTCTCTCTCTCTCTCTCTCTCTCTCTCTCTCTCTCTCTCTCTCTCTCTCTCTCTCTCTCTCTCTCTCTCTCTCTCTCTCTCTCTCTCTCTCTCTCTCTCTCTCTCTCTCTCTCTCTCTCTCTCTCTCTCTCTCTCTCTGTGACCACGATAGCGGTCAAACCGTTGTATATATCAATTCCAAATTTTGTATTTACGAGTATAATCTCCCTCTTGAGATCTGATTAGTTTTTCAGTAAAATCGGTAGACCGGAAGTAGTAGTTTACTTCAGTGAAAAAATCAAATTTTGCCAATATTTCATCAACTACTAAGTTTAAACAAATTTGTAAAGAATTCATATATACTTAAAATTAAAATTGAGAATAATTTTATTTAAAAAGTTTTTCGAAATTCCTACCGGAAGTAGGTCTTTTACTCATATCGAAAATCAGTTTCTTGCGAATATTTTGCAAGTCATGCTTTTTTGACAGGTACGTTACGGGTATAAAAGTATTTAGAACTTAATTTTCAACACCTTTTCTATAAAAAATTTATCAAAATTCGGACCGGAAGTACCACTTTTACTCTTACCGAATAGCCAGTTTTTGCAAATATGTCGTAAATTATGCATTCTATAGATATTTATTAAGAGTATAAAAGTATTTAGAGCTGGATTTTCAATATTTTTTGTATACATGAAATTTCAAAATTCGAACCGGAAGTAACACTTTTTACTCTTCGGGAGTAGCACTTTTTTTCGAATATCTTGCAAAATATGCATTCTATAACGATTTATTAAGAGAATGGAAGTACTTAGAATAGGATTTTGAATAATTTTTCTATAAAAAAATTCTTAAAATTGTATAGTTTGAAACACTCATAGTATAAGAAAGTCGTGTTGTGGCCACACCTCCTTTTTTTTAAATTGTGAAGCAATAGCCCTATCCAATACAGTGTACAAATTTTTGGTTATATTAAGTATTAAAGAGTAATTTACCATGTCAGATCGTTGAAATATATTTATATATATATATATATATATATATACATGTATATATGCATTTTATATGTATATGTGAGAAACTATACATATATAACATTATCAATGAAAGATTTTTTATGCTGTCTCGTTTTCTATGCTAAAAAGAATATCAACAAAGTCCTCGCTTACTGATACCCAATCCATATACAAGCACTTGGCAAAGAAAAATGTGCTTATGTTGTCGGACTATAAAAAACTTAGTAATGTTATAAACAATACGTAACACTGCTCATTTATATACCCATGATTTAAACTAAACTCAGCGAAGCTCTACTACTTCTTAAGGAAGCAATACCAGTGAAAGTTGTCAGGAAATAATACTTGCGTAATGTACACGGAAGAATTGTTACTTTTTTTCATAACGCATTATCTGTTATTAATAGAATTATATATTTAACTATCGTAGTCGTGTTTTCGTAGAACGTAAAATTTCCTAAACGGCGAAGGACGTTACGCGGGGTTATTTTACTTTCTCTAGCAGATTTTATTTATTTCAAAGGTGAAACTATAAGATCATTGCAATAACTACTCTAGTGACTTATTGCGCTAATGTTCTAGGGGTATGTTAGAAACAACAATATTTGATATTGTAAATGCAGCAATTCATTACTCCATCGCGTTAAAAAGGCGAGGGCGACAATCATACTTTGTGCTCGATTTACATATATAATTCTTTCTATCTATTCATATGAAAACAAGTATTCACATACCTTTGATAAATACACAAAAACACCTTCACCACACTAAAGCACAAAAAGGCTAAATACGTATTTCGACAACCAAGTTGTCATCTTCAGTAGCACTGAATTAAAAATCGCATTGTCTACACACGGTAACGTACAGAACAACACTGATTGCCAATTTACAGGGATGGCTTATTTAAACTTATACCTAAGCTATTAACTACATCATTAACGCTACCTGTTCCATGTACCGTTAAATTCGTCACGCTTAATAATCCTATCTTTTAATTCTAATATTCTATGAAAAAACTAACGATACCTAAAAGGGTATCGTTTACACTACAAACTTATATAAACAAGATTGGGGGATCGGCCCGTTATCTGAATTCATAAATTTATTTCTATTTTTGTTAATTATATACTCCCATAACTATCTAGTTCTCTATAATGATGCACTTGTTTTATAAGTTTGAGGCCGCTTGCTGGAATATCATAACCTGTGTCCAAAATATGTCGAGCTACACTAGACTTCTCTCCTATTAAACCGAAAATGAGCGACATGCTTTTTATAGCAAGTTGCAATCGAACGTCTAGTTTGGCCGCTATATTTTTTATCACATTTATTACAATTAATTTCGTAAATGCCAGATTTTTGTTCTACCTTAATTTTATCTTTAGTACTGCTCAAATAACTTTTCAACGAATTACATGATTTAAATGCGACTTGTAAACCAACATTTTTAAAAATATTATTAAAGTTTTTCGAAATATTATGAAAAGGTAGGACAACAAATTTCTTATTTGTATTACTTTGAGGTAGCAAAGTTGTGAAATTTCGAATTGTTACCGGGCTTATGTATCTTAAATAAACAATACATTCTAGGCATGACCGGATTGGATACATTTAACCGAAACTTGAGTGACGAAGTTATCAATTTCGGACAATTATTCAACGCGCTCTTAGTTTCTCTGACTAATTTTGGCAATGGATTTTTGGTTTAACACACGTACGGACCCGTACTAATAAGTTCTTGAACTCGGCAAAAAAATTCAATAATAAATTTCAAAAGCTTTGTCCGTACGTCAATAAATGTCAGAAGGTATGTTCTATAAAAGAGACACTTATAGTTAACCATTCATCTGAGACTTTTAAAGCGGAAGAGATAAATTTATTAAATAAAGGTTTGAAATATTGTATACCTAGTGGTAAGATCCCTTTCGAAGAAGTTATTGCTGGTATTGAAACTCCCATAAAGAGTCTTGATGAATCATCGAAACTATTTATTAGGGAGGCCTGCAAGGTTCAAATTGAAAGGAACTTACAACTACATAAACAAAACAGAAATAGTAGGGAATTAAACATTATTAAAAATCTCAGATCGAAAGATTGCATTTATATTAAGGCCGACAAGGGTGACACGTTAGTAATTTTGGATAAATCGAACTATTTTTGCCGAGTTCAAGAACTTATTAGTACAGGTCCGCACGTGTGTTTAAACAAAAATCCATTGCCAAAATTAGTCAGAGAAACTAAGAGCGCGTTGAATAATTGTCCAAAATTGATAACTTTGTCACTCAAGTTTCGGTTAAATGTATCCAATCCGGTCATGCCTAGAATGTATTGTTTACCTAAAATACATAAGCCCGGTAAGTCGATGAGACCTATTGTGTCAGGTATAAACTCACCGACTTATTTACTGTCTAAATGGCTAGTAAATTAATTCACTAATTTACCGTTGCAACAAGATAGCTTTGCAGTAAAAAACTCGCTGGAGTTCATTCAAAAAATCAAATAAGTTGCAAGAAGGTGAGATTTTGATTTCGTTTGATGTCAGTTCATTGTTTCCTTCAGTACCGATTCCAGAAACCCTGAAATATTTGGAACGTTAGCTTCATAACAACAATATTGAAAGGGCTATAATAGATGACTACATGCAGTTAACATCTCTTTGTATGTCTCATAACTGTTTTCAAATAGAAGGTAAATTCTATGAACAACGACATGTGACTGCCATGGGAAATTACTTGTCTCCATTTATTGCCGATTTATTCATGAGTAAGTTTGAAATAGATTTCAAAAAGAACGCCGAATATTTCCCTAAAGTATGGATAAGGTACGTTGACGATATTTTCGCGATTTTTGACACTAAGATGTATGATACCGAAGTGTTTCTTAATGAATTAAACTCCAAATTCCCCACGATTAAATTCACTCTTGAAAAGGAAAACAATGGACAATTAGCTTTTCTAGATACATTAGTAATTAAAACAGGGTGTAATATAGAAATAGATATTTATAGAAAGGAAACCAATGTAAACAGATTCATTACAGCAGACTCTAATCAATGTTTGCAACAAAAATTGTCTCTTTCAATTTTCTAATCCATCGCTTGTTAAACTTCCGTCTTACAAGAGATATATGAGAGTAAGAATTACGCCTTATAAAAGGTATTGCTGAATACAATGGTTTCCAGTCAGACGTAGTTGACAATATCTTGAGTAAGATGAAACGTAAGAATACAATTCTAAATTCCACAACTTTGCTACTTCAAAGTAATACACATAAGAAATTTGTTGTCCTACCTTTTCATAATGTTTCGAAAAACTTTAACAATATTTTTAAAAATGTTGGTTTACAAGTCGCATTTAAATCATGTAATTCGTTGAAAAGTCTTTTGAGCAGTACTAAAGATAAAATTGAGATAGAACAAAGAACTGGAATTTACGAAATTAATTGCAATAAATGTGATAAAAAGTAAACCGGCCAAACTAGAAGTTCGATTGCAACTCGCTATAAAGAGCATATCGCTCATTTTCAGTTTAATAGGACAGAGAAGTCTAGTGTAGCTCGACATATTTTGGACACAGGTCATGATATTCCAGCAAGCGGCCTCAAACTTATAAAACAAATGCATAATTATAGAGAACTAGATAGTTATGAGAGTATATACATTCACAAAAATAGAAATAAATTAATGAATTCAGATAACGGGCCGATCCCCCAATATTGTTTATATAAGTTTGTAGTGTAAACGATACCCTTTTAGGTATCGTTAGTTTTTTCATAGAATATTAGAATTAAAACATAGAATTATAGTATTGTGACGAATTTAATAGTACATTGATCAGGTACCGTTAATGATGTAGTTAATAGCTTAGGTATAAGGTTAAATAAGCCATCCCTGTAAATTGGAAATCAGTGTTGTTCTGTACGCTACCGTGTGTAGACAACGCGAATTTTAATTCAGTGCTACTGAAGATGACAACTTAGTTGTCGAAATAGGTATTTAGCTTTTTTGTGCTTTAGTGTGGTGAAGGTGTTTTAGTGTTTTTGTGTAATTTCAAGCCACATACTCCAAGTTTAGTTTCTTAGATATATAAACAACTAGATCAAAAGCTTCAAGCCTCAAACTTTGAAATATTTTCTTTACCGGTTGTATAAAAGCGACATGGACATTGTGGAATTTTTATATTTGTAATTTTGAACAGGCTATAAAATAATATGTACCTTTGCACTGATGCGCAAAATAACAAACTATAGGTTTCTTCCTACATAAATCACACACTAGTAAGGAGCAATTTTATTGGTTTAGAATTAATCACAATCTTATTTCTGACTGATTATACAGCATATGATTGGTTCTGACTTGTTCGTGATTTTATATTGGAACAAAATCTATGTAAATTTTGCACCATCTTTATCGATTCGTTCTTAATTACTCAATTTAAATTTCAAATATGTCCATCCCCTCTCAGACTGAGAGGGGGTGGACCAAAAAAAAACATAATATGTGTTTTATTTAATAATTATTAAGGCCGCTACCCCAAGACATCATTATCACACATATATATATATATAAACACAACAAAAAAAGTGTACATATACATTCATGCACATTAATGATGTATACAAAGTAAAGCACAATAGATTACAGTTAATTTGCCGCTATCCGTACAAGTGAAAGTATACTTTCAAATGAGCACTCTTGTAACGTTGCCTTTTGTATTCAGATTCACGCTCTATGAATGACCGTATCAATTCCTCCGCTGCTTTTACATGAAATTGGATACAATATAAAAAAAAGTAAGCCGGATAACGGTATATTATTACGTACATTGTAATTATAAGTGAGTAGGGAGTACCTATACACATACAACACAAATTGCTAATAAGTTGACCTTGAACTTAAGTTTTAGCAAGAATTCCAGTTATTTCAATTGCATTTTCTCTAGATTTGCACTTCCAATGCCTGGCTTTATCGCAGCTAGAGACATTGCTGATACTTTGTGTTACACAAAAAGCTGAGTTTTATTTAAGCTATTATACAACAATTAAATATTAAAATAAAGTTTGTAACATACTGTACTTTATGTTTACAATGATTACATTTAGTGTCTATTGTCTATAAACACGATAAACTAGGAAGACTGATAAAAGAAATTAATGAAATATATTTGTGTTGTCAAATAACTCTAGATTTTAACTACAGTCAAAAACATGTCCTTAAGCTACAGGTGGCTCAGATTCTGCATCACCGTAAAACTAGTGTGAATTTTTAGTGTTCCAGTCTTTTTATTTAAATATGCACAAGTAACTTTTAGTGTGCAAATAGTATAGAGAGAGGGAGTTGTATTATTGCGTATTGCTGTAATCTGTGGCAAAAATTACAGGAAATCAGGAATATTAATAGCCTATAGTACACACAGATAAAACGCGAATGAAACCCCTATTCTCAATTTTTGATTTATTATTTCAACACAATGTTTAATCATTTAGTTAGTATAACAAAACATATAACGACATATTAAATGACTACACTTAATATGTTGCTTTTATATGTTAATTACTGATAAGTGTGAAAAAAAGGCATCAACCAATTTTTATGTTGTACTTCTTTTGGTTGTTAAATTAATGTACATGTTATTGTTTTCATACATTTACTTTCTCCTGAGAAATACACCATATATAAAATTAAAAATTAAATATCATAAATGAATGACAACTCCAAAAGTATGTACGAAGGTATCAAAATTATTACCAGAGGATTTACTAACTAACATAAATGTAGTGTTACATAAAAGCAGGGTATTTTACACAAAATTCTTTAGTTAAGGATTTTTTTATGTCTTTCTCTCTTCTTGAGCTGTCAGTCTCGAGTGGTCAAAGACACCGGGCTGAGCATTAATTATTTGTGTTCTTAAGCTGTTAACCGCATTTTCCTAACTAGACTACCTAGGTACTACTTGAGTTTATTAATTGATCAAATAGTAGGAAACATTTTGACTTTTAGAGAAAAATAATAAGTAAACTGACATAAATGTTTATTAAGTTCTGATGATGAGATACAACATATTTTTAAAAAAATTAACAAATTATAATGTAACAGTATAAGAAAATTAACAGATTATCATTTTTTTTTTGCAAGGGTATTGAAATTAGGAAATCCATATAAAATAACAGCACTTTATGCCAATTTTGTATTTTATATTATGTTTAAAAATCAAAATAATGTTTATTAAGCCATAATTTAAAGTTTTTCTAAATAATAAACTATTTTGATCAATTGGTGTTAAAAAATATTCTTATCTTTTTCTAGCCATATCATAATTATGATAAAAAATGTGTAATATTTAAATTATTTTTTAAATATATTTTGTTTAACCATATCAATAATCATAGGTAATGTAGGTGGGTATGTGTGTATTTTAGTGATTTATCAATCCATGATTATTTTGTTACTTCCCTATTTTCATAGTATTTTACTCTTAACCAAAACTAAACAAAAAATAATTGTGTAATATTCTTAAATGTACCCAAGTTATTACTGAATACTTAAAATATAACTGCAACATTCCTAGACATCTGCTTGTCTAGAAAGGCGAAAACAAACGTTAATGTATTTTGCATTCACAAAAATAACCTTCACCGTTAGATCTAAAAATTCGTTTAAAGTTGTGGTCATGTGATGTAACTTCCTGAAAGTTTCTAAAACGTTACTGAACATTGTACAAATAGAAAGAACCTACTATGAGAAAATGCAACGCCACCTGCCATCGTTTAAGGTAGTTGTAATCGTTTGCATAATATGTGATGCATAATATTATATATACCTATGTACAGGAAGGCATTTCTTATAATTATAAAAACAAATGCGACCTTATTTTTGTCAAAAATATATTAGCCTACCTAATGAGGACATTTCCATCCATCCATCGGACATCGAAGCGACGTTTTGCCTGGAAAATTTTCCCAAAAAGGGAAAAATTTTCCTGGACTATATTTGCGCTCGAAATGTTATTTCATGTTTGCGCTTATAAATATATTTATCCAATAGTAGGTATACGGCGAAATATTGTCTTCCGTCTTCCAAATTTACTTAAGACGTATTGTTTACGCACTACGATACGTACGAAAATAAACTCACAATTAATAAGAGTTTTCCAAGAACTTGTGCACTTTTTTGATTTTAGCGTGTAGTGAGGTTGGCGTGATAAATTTCCCTTATATGTAAAAGTGTATACGCAATATTGCACTAAAACACATGAGGTTCTAATTCTTAATATTAGGGAGTCGATGTTTACTTGATCGAATGGAATTATATTTTGTAGGTTAGTATTCGACGTAATTTCCGTAGCCAAACAAGTGAACACTCGGTAAGGAAGCGGTTGGTAAAAAAGAACGCTCCATGATCGACCGCACACACTAACGGTAGTTGTAGTACTACAAATACAGCTATTCGAAGTCGCTTTACCCAGGTACAAAGTAGGCCACGGACTACAGACACACAAGATCGCAATTGTTAGAGCCAGTAGTGTGGCAGAAATGGTACGCGAGTGGGGCAATCGGCCATCTCCATCTGTGTCCCCTACTTATATTTTCTTCTCGTTCAGCAGCAAGTTGTATAAAAGTGGTGAGCGATGGCGAATGATTACGTTTTGAACGAAATTTTTAAGTGAAAGCTTCTGGTGTACCTACCTTCTCTTTTTCGCATCGTCGGATTACGTACACATTTTGATTGGTTCCTTTTATTCTTTGTTTCTCTCTTTCGTATATGTTGAACTTGTTTCGGTTTGTTGTCACTTGGTTTTTTCTTTTTTTATTTCGTCACGCTTACAATTGCCTTCGCTTATTTCGCAAAAACCCCTTTATAAAGTCAAAATGGGAAGGTCTCGAACAACCAAGCAATAGTTTAACATTGAGAATATCACTTGAGGTCATGACTGTTTCAAGAGAAAATTCCACGTTGTATATTACAACTCATATTTTATTCCATACTGCTTCAAACAATTATATAATATATATGCGTTTCCTTTTAATAAAAAGTACCCAATGAACGAGTCTAGAAAGTTTAATCGATTTGCTGTTATATAAACTAATTAATGCAAATAGCACTGACCAAAACTGACCCCGAATTTTACTTTACATAACATGGCGCGAAAAAATTGAGCTCTATTCGGACAGTTTGAGTTTGATTTTCTAATGAGCTCAATTACTTACATGTTGAAATCATTTTCTTTAATGAATAAAATAAAAAAAAAATCATTTAGAAATGCAATATCAGATAAATTCTAGGAGGAAGTTGATAAGCTTGCAATTGTAAAGTAAAATGTTTTAAGTGACAATCAAAAATTACATATGACCTATTTTCTTTATTGACGAACATTTAATGTTTATTTTGTAAATCTAGCGATATTCTTATCTTATCTTACATATAAAATAAACAATTTTGTAAGAAGACAGCTGCCAACCTGTACTTGTTTAACCCAAAACTCACATCCCTAAATTAATTATTTAATGAAAAAAAAACATATGCACTTGAGTACAAAGATTTAAAGAGTTAGGTATATATGACTGTGTTAATTTATTACATTTTACAGTTTAGTTGAACGATATTAACTTTTATATATACATATATATATATAAAAGTTAATTATATATATATATATATATATATATATATATATAAAATATATTACAATTCTTTACCAATTATACAATATGTATGCCACTACTACCAAGAAGATTTTCAATTTTTCAATATATATATATATATATATGTAGATACACATGTAATATGAATGTAATTTCGTTTATGTCTCACGAAGTAAACAATGTAAATTTGATTTATTTACTTTTTACCTGAAAGTCAATTAAAATAACCTGCATTTAATAATATTTTCAAATTCTAGTATATTCATGACATAACACAAATTACTATACTACAGAGTCTGGTGCAGAATTATAATAATCAAAGACTGTCACATAATTATTGATACACACATGTTTATATCAAAATGGATGTATAGGTACTAACAAGATTGTATCTGTCTTTTTTCATCAATAAATTTTTGAACGTTTTGATATATTCAAAACATTAAAATTTATACTTGGCAGTAATTGCAAAAGAAACGAATATTAATTATTATTAAAACAACGAACCACTCTCAACAGCACATTCTTAACACTTATTTAATTTGCACGCACAACACATGGGTATACATACATATATGTTCATACGGTACAAATAAATATTTGTATGATGGCATCTACAGATGGTGGAAGCATCAGTAAAACAAAACGTGTGGAAAAAATTGAAACAAAGAGGCAAATATTGATGAAGAAGATAATTGGCGACAATCAAAGTTATAAATAAAAAATACATTTAAATCTTATGCACATTATAATGCTGCAATAAAGCTTAAAACAGAGGTAATATCAGGTCCTATTCTATATGTTAATAACACGACGACTTTCATCCCCTACGAAATTAATATATAAAATGTATAAAAACAAAGTGAGAAGACCGAAAAAGAAGAATTTCCCCCCTCTTTTCCGAAAATTATTCCCATTATTATATAAACACACGTATCTATTCTGAGATTTTAAGATTTTGCATAAAGTTGGTTCACCCTTCATAGTATTTTTAATAATTTTCATTTGAAAAAAATCCTAAAACACATATAAATATACAGGGTTGTTATAAAGTATATCCCTTACTTTAACTTATTATAACATTTTAACAAATTAAGTTAATATCAAAAACTAAACGAAATTTAATTGTTTAAATAATGGGATTTTGTATGCCCAAACCCAGTTACCGCAAATGTTCAATATGTCCTCCATTTTGATCTTGTAAAATCAGCAACCGTTCCTCTAAATTGTACACTGCATTCTCGTGCGAAACCTTCGTAATCCAGCTGTGTAATTTCTGCCGCATTCATAATAACACTGAACTAAACCAATTCTTGTTCGTAGGTCCATGCTATTACAGTTTGAGTCGTTAAAACTTTACGTTTACTTGAGTTTTAATTTGAAAATAAACTCCAAATTGAATGATTTACTTTTAACACTTGTGTCAACAACTGTCATGACAACGCTTTTGTTTTCCATAGATACAACAAATCCCATTCCTTAGGCAACTAGATTTCGTTTACTTTTTGTTGTTAGCTTGATTTGTTAAAAAGTTATAATAAGTTAAAGTATATCCCTTACTTTATGATAACCCCATATATGGTTTCTGTTTTGAAGTCGGTTAAAAAATACTGTTTTATCGCGTCCTATTTTATGTACATCCTGTTAATGACAGTTTGTCGACCCAAATAATACTTTTTCTGTGAATCACAAAAATATTTTACATATACATGTATTCATATCTATTGTTAATGCTAACAGAAGCGTTTACGACTTCGGCAGTAACGGTCTCACTTCCGAAAAAATGTGATTTGGCAATGTTTTTTGTTATAATTACGGATGTTGCGTTCACCATCTTGACTGAGCATTCCTGTTTCCGCAAAGTCGCTGTTACACTATTAAATTTATTTCGGACGCCCCAAGTCTTTCTACTTTCCACTTCTAACTTTCGTATAATTATTATAAAGTAATATTCTTGTTTTAATATTTTAACATGTTTCTAGATTTTTGTGCATCCATTTAACTTTACTTTTAAGATTTAGAAACCGACTGTAGTAGGTGTCAATTAATTTAAACATGCAAAATAATAGCGTAGTTGTCATGTTGTCTAGTACAAAGTTCTTATATACAGAGTGAGTCAAGGGGGGAAGGCATATCGTGACTTTATGAGAAAAGATATTTCAAAGCGGTTCCTGTCCTATGATAATCACTCATTAGGAGTACCTTTTAAATGTATTTCATATTATACAAAGTGTTCCATAACTTGGTGGCTGATCATTGTAATGGTTTTTTAAATGTAATATTATTACAATATTGTATCCCCGTTTTAATTCTTAGTCAAAAATGAGGTGTGGCCACCACACGACTTTCTTATACGTATGAGCGTTTCAAACTATACTATTTTAAGAACTTTTTTACACAAAAATTATTCAAAACCCTATTCTAAGTACTTCTAGTCTCTTTTCTCCTGTAGAATGCATACTTTGCAAGATATTCCAGAAAAAGTGCTACTCCCAAGAGTAAAAGTGTTACTTCCGGTCCGAATGTTGAAATTTCATTTATATAAAAAATATTGCAAATCTAGCACTAAATACTTTTACTCTCTTGAAAAATATATACAGAATGCATAATTTACGACATATTTGGAAAAAATCGCTATTCGATAGGAGTAAAAGTGGTACTGACCTGAATTTTGAAATTTTTTTTATACAAAAGATATTGAAAATTATGTTTTAAATACTTTTATACCCGTAATGTATCTCTCAGAAACACGTGTCTACGGTTGCTCTACAGCGGAATTTACCCGTTATTATTCTCTTTCTTGTTATTCTATGTATCTGCGTTATTTTCTTTTTTTTTGATTTATCTTTCCTGGGTCTCGGATGGCACGCAGGTTGACATTAGTCTTCCTCGTGGCGACGTTAGTTGTTGTCTTCAAATTTGAGGATCTTCTAGCTGCAGCTACAAATGGGAGTCTGTCACCTGATGGTCTTCCGTACAGCTTACATCTCCAAGGTTATCCCACCTTATTCCTTGGCTACACCGTACTGATGACGACCAATAGTCAAAAACACGTGTCTACGGTTGCTCTACAGCGGAATTTACCCGTTATTATTCTCTTTCTTTATATATATATATATTATAACTTTCAACCACTGACATAGGAAATCGATTATGCCATAAATTATTCATCAGTACAACTTTTTCAAATTGACCATTCAAGGAGTAAGACGTCTGAATAAAGGTTATTATAATTGGCTTTATAAAAATTGTATTGGAAATTAACATATAAGCGAAATTCATAAGAAAATCAGTATGACTATCTTGTGAGACTAGTGGTAGTGAATCACGTTCAATTCCAATTAGATAATCTCAGTTTGATAATATCAAATTAGGCATACGATCGTGAGAATTTAAGATATGATTGTATTAAATAAGATTTGTGGATGTTTGAAATAGAAGGAATGACTTTAATTCAGCATCAGCGTTCGTACGATCCGCATAATTCAGCAAATTAAAGTCGCCTATCAGTAAAAAAAATAATATATTTAAGATCCGGGGGTATATAAACAAGGATAACATCATTTTACTATAAGTCTAAAGTAAATGTCAAAACCAATATGTTCACCAGTGTTTTGTCAGGCGTAGTGGTGTCAAGAGACACACAAGTAAGGGAATTAATAACAAGAGCAAGATGCCGCCTACCAATGATCTGCCGGCAATGATTGGATCAAGGTCACATTTGAAAACATTATAATGTGTTGGAAAGAGCTCGTTGCTGGAGCAACAACGGCAGAGTTCAAATCAAGAATTAAAGCATTTTTAGACTGCTCCCCAACCGAGGAAGCCAGGCAGGAGTGGCAAGCCGCTTTTAAAGACTTGATGCGTTATTTGCCGAGCATTCCTGAAAATTCGTTTTTGTGGGATCATTTTCCTGAATTACGCCAAAGCACCGCACTGACTCCGCCACCACTATCGGCGCAGGAAAACACACAAATCAGCAGTAACCTGCCAGATGCAGTGGACACTAGCTCCGAAACGACAGAAGCAACGACGAACACCTCCGAAAGCGGAAGTGGCTCAGAAACACCCACCAACGACTCCAACGATGGTCTCCAAACCACCAAGCGGAAGAAAACAGGGCAAGAACGGGACAGAAAGGTGAAAACCATCGACAAACCCGCCCGAATGGGCATAAAACTAAAATCAGCGGTAGTGCAGACGATCGGTGTACGACTTCTACCACTAACCAGGACCGACTATGATAAACTGCTACAAATATTCATAGCAAGGAAACTAAAATATCAGACCTATCAGCTAAGGGAAACCAAACCGCTAAAAGTGGTTGTAAGACCCGTGTGCGAAGGAATCCCAGAAGAAGACCTAAGGAAGAACTCACCGACCGAGGATACAATGTCATTCTATATAAACGAATGACCAAGGGTCCCGACAAAATACCAATGCCGCTAGTTTACGTACAGCTGCTGAAAGACGGAAATAACAAACGGATATTCACCGACCTCCACGAGCTGGGAGGAACGAGAGCGACCGTGGAAACCAAAATTATTTCGAGAGATACCGAACACAATGCCATAGATGCCGATTGTATGGCCACGGACAGAGGAACTGCCAAGCTGAGCCAAGGTGCATGAAATGCGCAGAAGCGCACCACACCCAGGAGTGCAAACTACCTGTAGAAACGCCAAAATGCACTCTCTGTGCAGGCCCCCACACTGCAAATTACAGGCAGTGTCCCAGAGCCCTACACAACACAAGGAAGATCACAAATTCCGGCGTAACAGCCGAAACAAACGACAAACACCGACCGTACTTCCGGCCCAAGCATCCGCTCAAACTCCGATAATCGAGGAGACAAACCCGACGATCGAAAATACAACAAACCCGCATTCTACGCAAGACATCGAAGAACACAACGCCCCGATGGACATAGATACAACACCATTCCCCCGGAAGAAGGGGAAAAACAAGAAGAAACCCAATAAGACCAAAGAAACGAAGCCACAAACTCCGACTCCAAACGGCGACGAAGACAAAACCGCCGTAAATTCGACGATATCGTCAGATCAACAAAAACCTGCCGAAATTCCGAACATTAATTGGACGGGACTATGACGGATCATACAGAAAATACTATGTGAAATAGTACAGTGCCGCAATAATCAGGAGATATTCTCAAGAATTTTGAGTTACGTCCCGGAAATTTTGGCCGTTTTCAATCGGCCGCCCGCGGGAACTGGTGCACACCGGCGCGCCTCGCTCCATTGAGCGAAACCATCACATTTATTCATTCATTGGGTTGGAGGAGTTGAAGTGCAAGGCACTGGTACTCCGAAGAAAGAGAGATCCAAATTCCAAGATCCACGATCGTTGCTGGAGGAGTCGGTGAGCAATGTTTCAGCAAGTGGCACGATTTCAAAGTGATAAGAAAGACTGGCATTTAGAAAAGAATGGGTGAACGTGAAACTCTGTTGGGCTGAGTTAGTTTTCCGAAGTAATATTTTTTGACACTCCATAAATAAATGTAATTTAAGGTTCTTCTCTCTTTAGATTTTTGTTCAGTTAGTTCAGCTTTTACTACAAACACAATGTTAGCTTTTCTAATTCTTGGTTTAAACTTGAAAACAATTATAATCTATCAAATGACCCAACATTAGTATGTTTGTATCGTGTAAAAACTGGGTTACAAGGGCATGTTCCGCATCTCTTGTCTGAGGATCAAAACTGCTTGCGAATATGTTTGCCTTTGAAGCGATTCACTAAGTACAATCAAAATGGTAATGACTTTATCTTGTCAACCATTGCTGGCCATAAAACTCGTTTCATTATTTTGACACATCTGGTAAGTTTTCATCGGTGCAATGGAAACATTCAAATTCACATATATACCAACAAAAATGTTGAAAATACAACCTTCCGAAAAGGGAAGTTATGACGACATTCTTTCAACCATGAAAGCTGACAGAGTTTCAAAAGATTCATCAAGCAATAAGTCGAGCAAAGCGTGCACATTGTTTCATTTGAATTCATGGCATTATTTCTACAACGTAATGAAGAATATTTGCAACAAAAAAACGTGATGATTTAATATAAGATCATCCAGGTATAGATTTCTTCTATTGATAAAGATGTCTCCAGTCTGATGCAGAAGTAAAAAACGCTGTAAAAGATTTCCGCAATCAGCAGCCACATAATTCAACGAGCAGGGTATATACCGGATGGTGAAATAATTGGATATGTGCCCCCTTAATTGTTGTGACAATTATTGGTAGGTAATTATCTATTTCATCGATGACTTTTTCAAAAATAAAACATCTATATAATACACTCCGCAAACAAATTATGGAATCACCTTATCTATAAAAAGTAAATCCTTGCAGTAGTGTTAGTTTGTTTTAGTTTTATGATATTGTTATTCACTGGGTTCAAGTTAATTTTTTTTCTAATTTTGTGAACTTTAGGTGCTTTACATCTTCTCATTTCTTTCAAAAATTGGTAAGTTTGAAACTACAGTTTTTTCTTTTAACATTTATCACGTAATTTCATGGAGAATTTTCTTGCCTCGTTTGGTAAAAATGAATGACGGTCCTCCAACGCGCAATGTACGTAATTTGAGTCATGAAGAAATTGTCCAAGCCATTACGTTAATTAACGATGGTAGGAGGAGGGTAGACGTGATGGTGAGCGCTGCAGTCAGTGCAACTACAGGAAAGCAACAAATTTCGGAGGTGGTTCGAATATGATATGGGCAGGTGTATTTTCCGAGGCTAAGACAGAGTTGGAGGTTATTAATAATGGCTCTATGACCGCAGATAGGTACATTATGATTATCTTAGATCAATTTATTGTTCCATTTGCACTTTACATAAACCCGAATTTCCGGTTAATGCATGCATGATAAAGCTCGCCTCCAAATCGCCAACATTGTAGAAAATTACCTAAATGAGGTTGGCATAAGTGTTCTGGAGTGGCCAGTTAGAAGCCCGGACATGAATTCAATAGAGCATGTCTGGGACCACATCGGATGGGCACTACGAAACAGATAAGTTACACCAACAACGCTAGAAGAGCTAGAAGCAGCGGCCACTGAAGAATGGAACCAAGTGGGTCAAGACTACATCAGAGGACTTATTGAGTCTTTGCCTAGGCAGATGACTGCCGTCATATGGGCCCGAGGCGGAAATACTCAGTATTAGTTCAACTTTCCGTTACTTAAATTCTTTAGGTGGTGTTACTTTTTCAATTGTTATGTTTATCAAGTGGCAGTGTTGGTTTATCTTTTGCGTTTTGTTTTATTTTTAATATGTTTATGTACTACTTAGTCAAAAAACATAAAATTTCAAAAATAAAAGGGTGATTCCATAATTTTTTTGCGGAGTGTAATATATCAACGACAAACATATGACCTAAAGAAAATAATAAGAAACATATAACCTGTATATACTACATATGGTACATAAAAAATAGAAGAAGCCACTCTGTTTAAATCAACATTTTTAAATACATAGATATAATTCCAATGCGTTATTGAAGTTAATAGTTTGTACCACACTCCCCAACAAGATGGAAATTGGTGTTTATATGTGAAAGAACAGATTTGGTAGAAAAGGCGATAAATTTTATTGTAATACCCGTTACTATTTATCAATACAATATGTTTAACGATTTATAGAAAATCTGTAAGTTTATGTTATGTCTACCTCAATCAGCCAAAATGATTAATAATTCAAAGAAATTGAAATCTGCACTCAAAAAATTCTTGGTTGGTTATTGTGTAGATGAATTAAGTAATTATTTCAAGATGTAGTTAAGTTGTAATGTAAAATGGGTACCTTATTAATTTATTCACTAGCCGTTATCTGCGGCTTCACCCGCAATCTACACAATTATAAAACTGTTATTATCTGTTTGTTATATCTTGGGATAAAATATGAATCAGATTTTAAGTCTAATAATAAGCTTTCAAATACAAACAGTTTTGTCAAAATCAGTTCAGTGCAATACAACGTGTTATACCCATCATTCATATATTCACTAGTTAATGCTGTCATTTCGGAGCATTTCTGTGTGGACATAACACGTTGTATTGCACGACTGACGCTATACTCTTCATTAATTTTGACGTTTCCCGGCAAGTGTCATCGCGACCTGAAATTGATTATGGTTTTAACAGCTCATAACTTGCAATTGAATTTTCGTGCGGCTGTCATCTTTAATCAACGTCAGATGGATCTTCCACCCTTGAATTCTGTCGTTTGCTGTAACATTTAAGTCAACTTAACATGAACAATAAATTGGCATTGTCAGCTGTTCCACCTTAGCGCCATATTTAATATGGACATTTCGCGTAGACTCTAGTTATTGTACTATTTAGCTTCACACACGTATACAGGTTCAAACGTGTTTAAATTCCGTCACATCATGCATGCACACACGCGAGGAGTACACTATAAATATGACGGTTCGAAGCCTAGCAGTTTTTAGTAATCAGCCAACCAACGTGACTAGCGCACGAAAATGTCTGAAGTAACGAAAATTGAGTACCGCGCGGTCATTAAATTTTTAAGAAAAGAAGGGCATACACCTTATCACATTAAACAACGTTTAGACGGCGTTTATGGTGATTCATCTCCTTCGTATTCAACTGTAAAAATGAGGTGTGGCCACCACACGACTTTCTTATACGTATGAAAGTGTTACTTCCGGTCCGAATTTTGAAATTTCATTTATACAAAAATATTTCAAATCCAACTCTAAATACTTTTGTACTCTTCATAAATATATATAGAATGCATAATTTACGACACATTTGCAAAAAATCGCCATTCGATAAGAGTAAAAGTGGTACTTCCGGGCTGAATTTTGAAATTTTTTTTATACAAAAGATATTTAAAAGTATGTTCTAAATACTTTTATACTCGTAATGTACCTGCCTAGAAAGCATGACTTGCGAGATATTCGCAAAAAACTGATTTTCGATAAGAGTAAAAGACCTACTTCCGGTAGGAATTTCGAAAAACTTTATTAAAACAATTTTTCTCAAATTTAATTTTGAGTACATTTGAATTCTTTATAAATTTGTTTAAACTTAGTAATTGATGAAATATTTGCAAAATTCGATTTTTTCACTGAAGTAAACTACTACTTCCGGTCTGCCGATTTTGCTCAAAATCTAATCAGTTCTCAAGAGGGAGATTATATTCGTAAATACAAAATTTGGAATTGATATCTACAGCGGTTTGACCGCTATCGTGGTCACACACACACAGACAGACACACAGACACACACAGACACACACACACACAGACATTTTTTAAAAACCACTTTTTTGGTATCAGGGGACCTCAAAACGTGGACATCTGCAAAAATCTCGAGGTCGAAAATTTTCATCATCACAATACTTCCTTATACTACGTATAAGAAAGTAAAAAAGTGGGCAAAATGATCCCGTTTGGGACAAGAATCTCTGGACGATGCTGCTCGGTCGGGTCGACCAATTGAAGTGATAAGGCCTCAACAAATTTCAATTATTCAACATTTAGTGCTAGAAGACCGCCGTTTGAAAGTGAAGGAATTAGCAGTGATAACAAACATTTCCGAAACAAGTGTTCGCCGAATTCTCCATGACCATTTGGGTATGAATAAAATTAGTGCTAGATGGGTACCGCGACTTTTTTCTGCTCTCCAACGTGAACGTCGAGTCGAATGTGCGCAGTAGTTTTGAAACATGTATGGAGACGACTCAAAACCGATTTTGGAGTCCATTATCACAGGGGATGAAACAATGGTTCTGTTTTACGATCCTCTATTGAAAAGGGAGTCCATGGAATGGCGGCGACCTGATGAACCTCGTCCTAGAAAGGTGAAAGTCGTTCAATCAACGAAAAAGGTAATGGCTACAATATTCTGGGATTGTGAGGGCATTTTGTTAATTGACTTTAAAGAGCGCAATACAAGTGTGAACGGCACATATTATGCGTTTTATTGCATAAATTAAGGGACAGTATTCATGCAAAACATCGAGGAAAATTGACAAAAAGTGTGCGATTATTGCACGACACTGCTCCCGTCCATACTGCCGCCATTTCACAAGCTGCCATCCACGAATGCGGCTTTCAAGAATTGGAACATCCACCGTATTGTCCGGATATGGTTCCTTGTGATTTCTGTTTGTTTTCTAGTTTAAAAAAAGATTTTAGGAGACGTAGTTTTAAGGACGACAGTGAGTTGCAAGCAGCTGTTATTGAACATTTTGACGGAAAAACGGCAGATTTTTTTTACAAGGGTATCGAATTATTAATTATTCGCTGTAATAAACGTATAGAAGTTAGGGGAGATTACATTGAAAACTAAAAGATCTTTTATTGTTCCAAGTTTCTTTTTTGTGTATCAGGCCGAAAATTTATGTTGCCTACCTCGTATATGTAAAAGTATATGTATCTGAAAAAAAGTGGTTTTGTTGTTAGATCTCGAGATAAAATATGAACCAGATTATGACTCAAATTATGAACTTTCAAACACTAAATATTTAAGAAAAATCGATCCGGTAGTGTTTGCGTGATGCTCGAACAAACAAATAGACAATACGGTTTTATATATTTAAGAAAAGAGAAGAAAGAATATACAGACAATATAAAAGGAAGTAGATATAAATACATGCCTTACACTAATAATAAATGATATCAACAAAATATATAATAAAAAGTACTATAAACTAAATACAAAAAAAAAGAAAAAAACAAGTAATCTAACACAGAATCAAAATTAATGCTACCGTACATAATTAAGAAATATAGTATAATTACAATTACACAAATCAATTTGTGAAGGTAAATTATTTAATTCCCGTACAAGTAAGTTGACTGGATTGCTCAAACCGTTGAATATTCTATGATAGCGTACAGAGAAAATATTTGTGCACCTAGTAATTCAACATAAAACTTTAATACCTAAAAGAGAAAGCAATTCTGCACAATTTATTTTGTTATGCAATAATTTACAGCCGAATTTGTGATATAGTTTTCTTCTCAATGTCAAAGAAACTCAGTCGAGGTTGATAACTGTAGTTATCTTCATTAATATTTGATTTATACAGAAGGTAGTTGATCATATTCCGTTGTATTCTCTCAATGCTGTCAATGTATGTCACAGTGTGCGGATTCCATAGCAAGCAACAATATTTAACCACTGGTCGTACCGAAGAATAATATAGCCCAATTTTGCCAATGATGTTCATGATGTCGTTTGTTGCATGCCTAATAAATCCGCAGACCTCATTCAGTCTTAAAATAATATCTTTAATACGCAAATGAAAACGTAACTCACAATCGAAAATGGCGCCTACATGACGCATTGAATTGACTCTCACTAGAGCAACATTATTGAGGAGGTACTGACATAGGTAATACTGGTGCTTTCTTCCTTGAAAACAATAAAACTTTGATTTAGAAGCATTAAGACTTATACCATTATCAGTTGACAACTGGCAAAGAGCGTTCAAATCCGCTGAAAGCTCGCCGCAGTCGAAGTCAGTATCGATGCGATGACAGATTTTAAGATCATCAGCAAACAACAGAAAATTGGAATGTTTAATATATTTTACACCGCTGATGTGAAGAGAAAAGAGATTGGGACCCAAGTGACTCCCCTAAGGTACACCAGAGCTCATAATTATATCACATGATTTTAAGCAGCCTATGACTACATTTTGAATACGATTCGTTAAAAGCACCTTAGCCAACTTAAAACATTATCAACTAAGCTATAGTACTCCAATTTACAAAGTAAATAAATATTCAATGTAATTTAAAATGTAAGTGTTGTACAGTAAGAAATTGCTTTCAGAATTTTGACCAATGATAAAGCCATGTTGTTTAGGGATTATTACATTGGAATATAAAGGCAATAATGTATCCGTAACAAGAGATTCCAGTCCTATACTCATTACACATAGATTACTAATAGATCGATAATAGTTCATGTGAGATCGATTACCGGATTTATACAATGGAATAATCTGTGATGTCGTCCACTGCTAAGAAAAAAATTCACAGGTAAAAGCATGTTTATACAACAAAAACAACTCCCAACACATGATTCATGAACTCAATTTGTTGAATACAATGTCAGGACAGAAAGCCAAATTATCGACGTACTATCTCGGCGAACATGAACTGCAATCGCGGTTACTTTTAGACCTACACCGTAATGAGGATCGTTAAACCGAAGCATGAATTGCAGTTCGAACGTGAAGGGTTGGTTCTTGGAACAGGTAATTACATACATATTTATGGATTTAAGGATTATCGGTTTTGAGGGGAAATATTTTGTTGGTCCTACAAATATTATATTATTTTTGTTTAAAGATGTTATTCACCCCTGCCCTCCATATTACGTATAAGTACACATCATACAAAGTTCCAAGTTTAGTTTAACTTCGACATAGAGTGAGAGGGGTACAGTTTTGCTCGATTATGAAAATTATAAATTTTACAAGTATCGCGAACTTAAAAGTATTGAACCATGTTGGTGCTGTACGAAACGTAAATGTTCTGCAAAATTATATACGTGTGGTGAAAATTATTTGTTTTCGCGGAAAAGTGGCTCCCATAATCACAATTTTCTCAGTGAAAAGGTATTTAATAGACAGAAAGTAAGTAACAGTGTAAAAAGAAAAGCCGCAGAAGACATCTCAGAAAGGCTGGATGTAAATTGGGCACTAATCTACCTGAAATTTTAATCTCGTTGGTAATTGGGGCACTAGCTAAAAATATACTCGCAGAGGGTCTATGTAAAATGGGCACCGTATAAAGCAAACAAAAACAATAATATAAAAATAGTGTATTTCAAGTTGAAGTACAACGCTAAAACACTTCGCCACTCTTCAACATTTTCTGTTTTGCAAAGGTGTACTTGTTAACCACCTGTTAACATTTTCCGTTGTTACTGTCCACGAAAGAGACCTCCATACACTGATCTGTATAATATAAATGGATAAGCAATAGCATGTTAGAAATTGTGATCAAATACGAACTGCGCACGGGGCTGACGCGCATGCGCAATAACATAAAATAAAGGCGCTAATTTGAAATCCCTAAAATCTTTGAAAAGTGTGTAACAGAACATGAACTTTCAAATTAAAATCTGCATCTGAGGATATTGAAATGTTTATTTATTAAGGGAAATTTAAAAAAAATACTCAAAAAACACAATACATTCCCTTTGAAATATTTACTGGTTATAAAAAAGTATTAATTTGGAGAGCTTTTTTCTTACAAGTTCCCCACGTTCTACTTCTGTTTGTTTCTTGCAATGCTATAGCAACGGATTTTCGTATAACATCGCATAACATGCTTACTTAAAAGAGAAACATGACTTTCATGTAAAATAGATGAATCAAGCATATGTGATTCTAAGGATACAAAGTACTTATTTTCTACTAACAGGGTATTAGAAATTGAACGTAGAAATAGTTCAAAAAATACTGCCTCTGCAGGAAGTTTATTGTTGTTTTGTACAAGAATATGGCGTACTAGGACTTCAACTATTTTACATACTTTGGTGACATCTTGTGAAGGACGAATTAAAGCACCATGAGTTTTTCTATTCAAAAAATGAAAACTTGCATTATCGACAGATGTTTGTGAGATTTCTTCTAGTACGGACACACATTTAGCACAATTAACAATGCGCTTCAATTGTTTGACAACAAAACCAGAAATAGCAACATTTTGGGATAACAATGTCAGTGATGGTATGTCAGGAATTATATAATTTGATCCTTTTCAATGTCTTCCGCATTTTCCTTAATAAAAATACTCCAAAAATATAAACAAAAAGCTAGTACCCCTAGTAGCAGAATCACTATATGCACACTACACACTACATTAGCAAATATATATTTTCATCCTTCTCTAAAATTGTGATTTTGCTGCCTGGGGCACGTCTATTGAAATCGGGGTTCGGAACTTTAGTGATTTCACATACGAATGTCCAAAGACTAGGGACTGCGCATACTCGTAAGCCCCGAGTTAAGTATTCAATTTGGCATAAAAATTCCACGCGCATCCTATTGCATTGCTTATCCATTTATATTATACAGATTAGTGCCTCCATAATTCTTAACAGTGTGCAACAAAACTCGAGACTGAGAAGCGGATCTAATTTCTTACTTTAAGCAAACGCCGCAAACAAGATAGAAATAACTAAATACACAAACTAAATGTTTTCTTATATATAGAATGTATTATAGCATAATACAATAGAGGCCCGCCCACAATAGATGTACAAATAAAAATACATTTGAAATGATGTATTTGGTCATTAGGAAATTCCTTAATTTATTACTTTAAGCTTTAAAGTGATCATTACCCGAACGGTGCCTAGATTACCTGCAGGATTAAGCAATCCTTTTTGCTGGGCAGGTAAATCCATATACTTGGTGCCCAGTTTACATCCGCCCCTCAGAAAGACCAGCGAAATTAATACATAAAGAACTTTCTACACAAACATGTGTTAACCACATTGACAACGAAGGATATTAGATACATAAGAAATAATGTGAATCGGGCGAAATTGAAAACAGTGCCGAAGTTAACGCGTTCAATTTTAGAAGTACATGACTTCCTTAATTAAATTACCATAAAAACCTCGCAGAATGAGGATTTTTTGTGGGTTAATAACAAATCCTCCAATATTGTTGTGTTTTCATGTAGGAACAACATTGAAGTTATGTGTAATAGTGTATGTTGATGGAACATTTGATTATTGCACGAATTTTTTTCTGCAGTTCTTCACCATTCATGTGTTTATTCGAAATCATTACCCGTAGCGTTTTGTTTATTGCCAAATAAATTAAAATCGACATATCGCCAGTTATCTCAAGAAATAAAACAAAAGTGCTGTGAGAAATGGAATGTACTTTCAATCCGAAAAATATTGTTATTGACTTTGTAAAAGCCATACATGTGGGTGTGTTAGAGGTACTGCCAACTGTGAATATTATAGGTTGCAAATTTCACTTGGCCCGGGCGTGGTGGCGAAAGATCCAGCAACTTGGTCTTACTTTAGATTATAAAGATAAAGATTCAACTATCGGAAATTGGATAAGACATTTATTTGGTCTAACATTTTTCAACCCTGATGAAGTAGGAGACTGTTTTGTGTTCGATTTTGCAACTGATCAACCAGGCGATCCAAGAGTCACAAAATTTGTTGATTACTTAAAAAACTTACTTAAAAGCTTTGGAAAATATGCAACTAGATACTTATACAAGAATAAATTCCGCAAAAAATTATGAAGAACGTGT
This sequence comes from Amphimallon solstitiale, assembly GCA_963170755.1. Lineage (NCBI taxonomy): Eukaryota > Metazoa > Arthropoda > Insecta > Coleoptera > Scarabaeidae > Amphimallon > Amphimallon solstitiale. The sequence continues at coordinate 123,634,575 of OY720681.1, read as the reverse complement.
TATTAACAGAAAAATAAAGAACAAAGCTGATTTTATTGGCACAAAAATTAGGCAATTTGAATATAACGAAATAAGTAGAACTCATTTTGTAAAATGTGTTTTGCATTTCTATATATAGACATTATTTTACATATTTTGTTTTTTAGAATATCTCTTTTATGTTATTTTGTGCAATCGTTATCTTATTATAGCTTATTTCACACTTTTGTTTCATATGTTGAATTTCGCTTTATACTTCAAATACCTTCAATAAAGAGATAGACATACATAAACCATGTCGTTGTTTTAATTAAGCTTTTCTGCGTTTTATATAACATATTTTAAATGAAAAGTCAGTTCTAGCAACTAGATTATAATGAGGGTATTATTAATCCGCCCGACTGCACTTCGTGTGGGGGGATTACGATTATAAAGATTACCCTGACTGCAATTCATGCGAGGGATTAATTGAAAGGTTGGCCGCGACTGCAATTCGTGATAGACCTCTCGCTAAAGCAAACACTTCCGGTCGATTATACTAAAAATCTAATCAGAACTTACGAGATAGATTATATTCCTAGATATAAAGTTTGGTATTGATAGCTTTATCCGTTTGGTTCCTTTTGGGATCACACACACACACACACACACACACAGAGAGAGAGAGAGAGAGAGAGGGAGGGAGAGAGAGAGAGGGGGGAGAGAGAGAGGGCGAGAGAGAGTGAGGGAGAGAGAGAGAGAGAGAGAGAGAGAGACCTCTCGCTGAAGCAAACACTTCCGGTCTACCGATTGTACCTACTAAAAATCTAATCAGAACTTACGAGATAGATTATATTTCTAGATATAAAGTTTGGTATTGATAGCTTTATCCGTTTGGTTGCTTTTGTAGTGTAAACTTCATATAAATAAACGTAAGCTTTCTTGGCGAAAAGATTATAAAAGAAATGTTGAGTAGTAGACTTCAAGGACTGTACTCCACCGGTGGAGTGCAACTGAAACGGAGGGAAACAGTCCTCCTATACTCTATAGCAATCCAGATATCTGACCCCGAATGGAGGATAAGAAATCGCTATTTTCATTCAAGCTTACAATAATTCTGATCTAACAGTTAATTTTAATAAATAAGTTTTTGTTGGTCTTTTTAATTAAAATGTGGTTGAAATGTATTATGAAACATTATAAATAAACATTTGATTGAAATTGAGGTTGGCAAATAAGGGTGGGAAATTTGGGCGGGAACAAAGAGTAACACATCCAAACTTTTAAAAAGTCAGAAACGTCAACATTATATACATGTATAGTTGTAAATAAAAGAATAAAATGTAACAATTTTGTAAAATTAGAACTGTTATGTACAGTAATATGTATTCTTACGTATAATTACATTTAGTATATAAAACAACACCCTCTATATTTGCATTGCTGAAGGAGTATGTTCATTAGCTTATAGTACTACCTCGATCTAGATTTACACTAACAAGTATTTATCTAAAACGATTGTAGATTTGCATCGTTTTTATCTGTATATATCAATTTTCAGAGCTACCTATAAACAAGATGACGTATAAAATATACTTTGTAATTTCTAAAGGCACTTAAGTTGTACAAGTTGTAAATGAAGTTTGTATGTTTCTTTTTATTAATAGGTATGTGAGTATTATTAATATCACATAGTAGGATTTACTTTACACATATATTAATTACTTACATAAATATAAGGAAGTTGTTTAAGATTCTCGGAAGCATTCATGTTGCAATGTCTTGGATATTAATTATATCCTTGAATTTGTTTTTTAACAATAAAAGGAGATTACTAACTAAAAATGCTCAATAAAGTCTCGGTTGATTAGTTTCTAAGTTTACACTGAGCTCGTTCTACGGAAATCTTTTGATACTACGCGCCAATAGACGTACAAATATCTCCGCATGGCATTTTGGAAAACGTAGTATGTGCTCATGCTCGACAGAAGTAAATACGTAAGAGTGCGAATTTTGCGCTGCTGTTTTTACGTTGCAATTTGTAAAATGTATTTATGATTCATTTCGTGGTGTTCACTCTCCAATGTTTGTCCTTGCTCGCACTGTTTCAACGGAGTTATTTTTGTTTTTGTTTACTTTCACATTTAACAAAATCGAGATGGTCGCAATATTTTAGTGTTATGCGTTATTATTATAACTAGAGATTATCAGATTATCGAATGGTTAGATAAAATAGTAATGTATGGCATTAATACATACATACAGTCAGTTTATAAAGTACTAGAACAATTGTATATTCTTACTAAAACTAAAATGTGCCGTTTTCTTTCCAGAAAAAAATCGTTTAAGAGCATGATAAATATAATCCTTCATACACTGAAAAAAATGCATTTTTAATCATTCAACCAAGATGCGGATGTCATCTTTTGTAAGTTCAGTCAAGTAATAATAACATAAAATGATGCATTTAGAAAACATCCAATACATCTCATATTGTTTTACTTCAAGGAAGAAATTAAATATGTTGATTGAACTATATCTTCACTATTATTTTGCGTCTATATAAACCTTTGTTTGTGATAATACAAGAACAGACTATGAAGATTTTCGTATATTTCCTATTGAGGTTGTAATAAACTAGAGGAATAATGTAAGAGTCCTCATTACAGCCATCTTGGATGTCTGATTTTAAGCGGTAGTTCAAAATTTCCTAATGCGTTTGAGTTTGAAAATTAATTTTATTCAACTGATTTACTTAATTGATATTTTTGTAATTTGGCTCATGTATTATAGGTACCGTGTGGTTGGTCATACGTCTGAACATATCCCTTTTACATGGGAAATCATGTATATGCATATTCCTGCTCCCTATTTTCACCGATACAAATTGTAATGACATAAGGTGAAAGAGAATAATAAACCGCGTCTTTTGGTACTAAAATCTTCTCTTAATAACCTCTAATTACTTCTTTATAATGCAATTAATATTATAAGTCCAGCTACTATAAAAAAATGGACGGCCGTGCTTTCTTCGACACAATTTGCAATCTATCAGATTTTGACAACAGGATAATAGATACATACAATACGTCAGTTGACATGGATTCCGTGTATACTATCGAAGAGAGGGTTTTTATTATAAAAAGTTTTTATGCCGGCAATAGTTTACGCAGAGTTAGGGACTTATTATCCATACAATTTGAAGATACACCCATTCCAACAATTGCTACGATACAAAATTATGTGCATAAATTCACAACCACAGCAAGTGTTGCAGCTGAAAATAGCAAAGGTAAAAATTTCGTTTTTTTTTTAATTAATTGAAGTTGCTTATAAGCGAGTATCTTTTAGGTAATCGAACAAACCGAAAACACAATCTATTAGAAGAAAGAATTTTGCCATTAATATCTACAAATGCGAATACGAGTGCAAGATTCATTGCTCGCGAGTGCAATACTAATCACGGAACAGTTTTGGATACTCAGAAAGCATGGCTACCATCCGTACAAAGAACAATGCCATCAAGAAATTTTGCCAATGGATGAAGAAAGTAGACGAGCATTCTGCGAAGATTTGCAAGAAAGAGTAATCAAGATCGTAACTTTCTCTCATCTATTTGTTTTACGGACGTATCAACGTTCATATTGAACAACGAACCTAATGCACAGAACATTAGGTACTGGTGCCAAGAAAATCTTAGGTTACAACTGTGCACTAGAACACAGTACCATCAGAAAATTAATGTTTAGGCTGGGATTTTTAATAATAAAATAATTGGACCTTTCAAAATTGACGGAAATTTAAATTCATTTTCTAATTTGGAGTTGCTAATAAATAATGTTGGCCCTGCATTGAATGAAGCAGCCAGGGATAATCAGGAAGTATGGTTTCAGCACGACGGATGTCCAGACCACTTTGGAGTGGATGTGAGAACTTATTTAGACCAAACCTTTCCAAATCATTGGATTGGCCGCAGTGGGACAATAAACTGGCCAGCAAGATCACCTGATTTGACACCCTGCGACTTCTTTCTGTGGGGTCACCTTAAAAATAAAATTTATAAAAGACGCCACCCAAACATTAAATCTTTGTGGAATGCAATCCAAGAAGAATGTGCTTTCATCACAAACAGACAACTAGCGAATGTTAGAAGTTCTTTTTACAACAGACTTGGTTATTGTTTAATTGAAAACGGTGGGTTATTTGAATACTTATTATGAATTTAATTTATTATTTTTTTTAATTTATTTATTCATTATTTATGTACGCAACAATAGTGTATTAAAAATGTACAAATTATTATGTATTTTCAATTTGATATTTGTAAGTTTTTACATACCGAGTAGATGGAATTCACCTTAAGTAACTTATTTTATAGTATCTGGACTTTTAATATTAATTGCTTTATACGAAAGCAAAGCCAAGATTTAAGAGATTTTAGTATCAAATGACGCGGTTTATTATTCTCTTTCATATGATGTCATTATAATATTTATCGGTGAAAATGAGGAACAGAAACATGGTTTACCATGTAAAAGGGATGTTCTCACACGTAGGTATAACCAACCACTCGATATAAACGAAATCCATTTCAACTGAAGTATCACGCGATCATTTAAATTCTAAATTATAGCAGGCGGGATTTTTTTTATTAGGTTGTCCAGAATGTCAATTATTGCTTAATTAACATTTTGAAACGTCACTTTAACAATTCAAATTGTAAATTAGTACTTATATACCAACTTAATTTAAATTTCACAGCCTGCTCTAATTTAGAATTTAAATGATCGCGCGGTATTATGGTACCAATTATCCAGTTGTCAAAATCTGATAGATTGTAAATTGTGTCGAAGAAACCACGGCCGTCCATATTTTATATTAGCTGGACTTATTATAATATTAATTGCTTTATAAAAAAAGTAATTAGAAGGTATTAAGAGAAGATTTTAGTACCAAAGGACGCGGTTTATTATTCTCTTTCACCTTATGTCATTACAATTTGTATCGGTGAACATGGGGAGCAGGAATATGCATATACATGATTTCCCATGTAAACGGGATATGTTCAGACGTATGACCAAGTATATAATACCCACGGTATAGTTGTAATATTATAAGAATAATTTTTCAAAGTTTTAAAGTAATAAGGAATTGGGATAAATAATCGGATTAGTAATATTTAGTATTTACATATTTACTCGTGATGGCAAAAAAATATATGAGTAAATGTTGCCCTAGCTATTCCCCAAGTTTTCTACCATGAATTTGTAAAGTTTATAAGGGCCCACTCTCTGTAAGTACGTATAATCATATACTTCGTTTTATCTTCGTTCCTGCCGACCAAATCACGCTTGAATATCAAGAAGAACATCATTACACGTGTACTCCAATGCATCGCTGTCCGTATCCGACACTATTTCAGTAGTATCTGCGTACAAATTAAAAGGATCGTTAACAATGACAAACGCATTGTGATATTGCATCAAAATGTTCAAAGTTTGGGCAATAAGGTTGGAGAACTGGAAGTTTTTGCGGAGGAGGAAGAGTGCGATGTCTTATGTGTTACGGAACATTGGTTTAGGGAAAACAATATTGCCTTCACTGGCTTTGACGGGTATAGTTTGGTAAACCACTTCAGCAGGAAACAGTTCTTGCATGGAGGAGTGGCTATCTACGTTAGTGAGACGTTTGATGCGAACAGTTGTGTGAGTATTAGTGAGATCGAAACAGTAAGCAAGCTGGCGGTGGAAATGGATTTTGAGTGCACAGCTATTAGGTTCCAGTTGCTGCATATGTGTATGATTGTGGCGGTGGTGTATAGAAGCCCAAGTGGCAGTTTCTCAGTCTTTGTAGAGAAACTAAATGACATGTTGGAAGCATTAAGTAGATATAAGAATTGTAGACTGGTAATTTGTGGTGATTTTACAGTCTTTTTCTTTTGGTTTTCCCCTTTTGTCAATAGTGTTTCACAATTTGTCAAATGACTTTCCCAATTCCTGTCATATTGACATATATGTCAAATTAAATTCTTTTTTTGTCAAATCTCTTTCACTTTATATCAATTACTTTTCCCATGTATGTAAATTATATGTTTTGCTTAATAACTACTTACCAAGCTGTGCATCATTTTCATTTAGTTATTGACGTACCCTTGAAAATAAAGTATACATTTGAAATTTTAAGTTATCTAATTTATTCTTGTGTAATGTATGTACATAGAAATTGATAAAAACATACATGTATGCAAAACATTTTCAAATATCACAAATATGCACAGTACAAACTATCGAAATATATAAATGAAGAAACAATTAATTTAATATTTCATTTTGTTCTAAACAATCACCCAGATATGTTTCCATATGCTGAACATAATGAAGACAATTATCTGCAGTTATTTGTTCAGAAGCATTGTGTATTGCTGCATATAATTCATCCTCATTTGTCGGCTGAGTTCTCTTTATTATGTGTTTCCATTGATTAAATAATTCCTCTGTAGGATTTAAAAATGGACTGTAAGCAGGTGAAAAAACTTCAAAATGCTCATGACTTCTAATGAGATTGACAACTTCTTCATTTGTATGAAATCTAACATTATCCATAACAAAAAAGGCGCCTTGTATGTTATCAATATGTAAATGATTAATTAGAGTTGTAATAAATTCACAGAAATGAACTGTATTGAATGGTCTATCTTGGATTTGGAACAAATATAGTGAATTTATATTCATTGCTGCAGCCACAGAATAATTACGCCCTCTTAGTTGAGCTTTTATTTTCGTTGCTCGAGTATTTTTAACTGATCTTCCATATGAAGTGCAAGAATTAACTTGAATTCCATATTCATCAATGAAAAAAATCTTTTCCTTTCGAACATGATTCTATTGTACCGGACAGCATATTCAAAGCGAGTCTGTATGATTTGTGGTGTATTTCTTCTTTCGGGAACGAAAGAGATTCTCTTAAACGAATAATGGAAAGTTTTAAGTGCTCTGTTAATCGTCGATAGCGATATTTGATGAAGTGGCCACTGCGTCAAACATCTTTCTTTTAACTGACGAAGTGATAAACTGCAATCTTCATCAATCCAATTGCAAATTTCATTTATCTGTAACACAGATAATTTTTTTAGTCGGTGACCAGCACTTCTTTTATGAATATTAGCGGTTCTCCGGTATGTAGAATAAATCTTTCTTACTGTATTGGGTAAAATTCCAAATTGCTCTCCAATATTATTTGCCGTGAGCCCGTTGTTCATAGAACGAATTATTGAAGCTCTTAAGTCATTACTTATTTTACTATTAATTCGACGATTCTCCATAATAGATGAATATAAAATGATTAACACGCTTCGTGAAAGTCAATTGACATATAGTGAAACACATTTGACAAATAAGGAAATTATTTGACACATCGCCGCCATATTATAATAAATGGGAAAGTCATTTGACAAATTGTGAAACACAATTGACAAAAGGGGAAAACCAAAAGAAAAAGACTGTAATATTAATTTTTTATGTAGATCGTACGAATCTAATACATTTAACGACATATTGGGCACCTATGGCTTGGATGCTACAATAAATGAACCGACTAGGGGGAATAATTGTTTAGATAATGTTTGCATTAACAAAGGCATAAGGCACTATGAAAGCAAAGTGGTACATAACGGTATCTCGGACCACGCTGCTCAAAGGCTGTTGTGTTTTTTTAACGAAAATAATGAAAATGTGTCATATGTGACTTACAGGCCTGTCAATAATGAAACAAATATCTCTCTCTTTAGAAATCTCTTGAGGAATGAGGATTGGTTGGATGTGCTAGGATGTAATAATCCGGAGTCACAATACCAAACCTTTATTACTAAAATAAGTAACAAATTTGAGGTTGCATTTCCAGTAATGCGCAAATCAACAAAAAAGAAAAGAAATAATCGATGGATAACTGCGGGTATTAAAGTTTCCTCAAGAAGGCTAAAGGAGTTGTATATCTTAAATGTAAATGGGGTTGTTACAAGAATGTATTACAATAAATACAAAGATATATATAGAAAAGTAATAAAACTGGCTAAATTAATGTACAATAGCAATGTCATCTCTTCAGCAACAAACAAAAGTAAAGCGGCCTGGCAGGTGATTAGGAATAGTGAGGGCATTGCAAGGTCTCCGGATACGAGTATATCTTTAAGTGTAGATGGAAAAGAACTAAAAGACCAAGAAAGGGTTGCAAACCACTTTAATAAATATTTTAACACCATAGCCAATAAATTAAATGTAACTGTACCTTCATGTACACCGAACATTAGACAAAATGACAACTCTTTTTTTCTGTTTCCCACTGATGAATTTGAAATTCGTAGAGTAGTCTCCAATTTAAGGAATACCGTTTCATCGGGGCAGGATAATGTAAGTACAGTTCTTCTAAAAAAATGTTTGGACGAGTTTATTGTCCCACTAACGATAATAATAAATAGTTCTTTCGGCTCGGGCACGTTTATTGATGGACTAAAATTAGCTAAGATTATACCAATGTATAAAACAGGTTGCAAGAAGACTGTGGGTAACTACAGACCTATTTCTATCCTGAGTGTTTTCTCTAAAGTTATCGAGAGGATTGTAGCTGATAGACTAATGAAATTTCTTGAACGCTGCAATCTTTTAAATCAAAAGCAGTTCGGCTTTCGTAGGGGCAGATCAGCTGTTTCCGCGATGGCAACATTCTTAAATGAACTTTGTAAGGGCTTTGAACAGGGCCGGTCATGTGTGGGGGTATTTGTTGACTTAAGTAAGGCTTTTGATCTTGTAAATCATGACATCCTTTTAAAAAAAAATGATGTGCTATGGGATTAGAGGTGTAGCGCTGGAATGGTTTCAGAGTTACCTACGGGATCGCTCACATTTTGTAGAACTGAAGGGTAAAAAATCAAATGTGCTTAATACTGATAGAGGGCTGCCTCAAGGGAGCGTCCTGGGACCGCTTCTCTATATTATTTATGTAAATGATGTACCAGATCTGAATATGTTTATGTTCGCGGATGATACATCGTTGCTTGTGACATGTAGGAAAAATGTAAATATTCAGGGTGAAATTGTAAATTCAGTGAAGGAACTTAATAATTATTTTCGGGACAATGCGCTATATATGAACAGTAATAAAACAAACTTTATAGAATTTAGTATAGATAGGAAAGAGAGAAAATCATCATACTTGATTAAATTTAATAATAGTAGCATAGCACAAGTCAGCTCAACCAAGTTTCTGGGTGTTTATATTGATGAGAATTGCACGTTTAATGAGCATATTCAACACTTATCCAAGAAATTATCAAGCATGTGTTTTGCAATAAGCCGACTTAGACGTATTGTGGACATGCCGACACTAAAAATGTACTACTTCGCGCACTTCCACTCCCTAATTACATATGGCACAATAATATGGGGCAGCTCTTCTGAGATAATTAGAATTTTTAAACTCCAGAAAAGAGCGGTTAGATTAATGAATAAAGTGGGTATAAGGACGAGTTGCCGAGACCTGTTCAAGGATATGAAAATCATGACTGTGCCTTCTATTTATGTTTACCAGTTATTAATGTATGCTAGGGAGAATATTGCAGGGTTGCCGAAGTTGAGCGAAGGTCATCCGTACAACACCCGGAATTCAAACGTCTTAGAAATACCTAGGCACAGGTTAGCGTTTACGGAGGGAAGTCCTAATTACCTTGCAATAAAAGTATATAATAAACTGCCGAATAAGTATAAATCACTCCCGTTAAAAATTTTTAAAAATAAGATTATGGAGCATTTGATCAGAAAGGCTTATTACTCCATACAGGAGTATTTCTTGGAATGTAATGATATTGAATAAAATTTGTAGCTTTGTTGTGGGTGTATTGGATTCGGTCATTATTGTAATGTGGCGTCTAGCTATTAGTTTGAAATGTGGTTAAATAAAGACTAAAGTATCTCTTTACATGAAATAATTACTAATTCAATGGAAAATTTAAAATACTTTTGGGAGCCACTATATAATTCATAGTTTGTAATTTGTAATTTGCGTAATAGTGAGTCTATGTATTAGTTTAGATGTATATGCGACAAATTTGTAAAACTGACGATGTAGATACTTGCGTGAGCGAGTCTATTACGAATAAAGTTATTATTATTATTATTATTAAAAAAAAATGTACACCATGAGGCCTAAGAAACTTGTATATATATAAAAGAAACAATACAGGGGTAAGTACCGATCCCTGGGGTGCACCGATTTTAATTTGCGTATGTATAAGATTGCCTTCATTAAATTTACATATTATTTCCGAATTTTTAAAATGGTCATTACCGCAAAGCCCCACTCTCACCCTACTCAATCAATTTGGCATCTTTTTATATGAAAAGATTAGCATTGGTGGTACTACAGTTCCGTGTAATACTATCAATGCTAATCTTTCCACATAAAATAATGCCACAAGCTATAGTTGAATCTGTGCCAGAAAATTCGCAGTCGGTAGTTTCTATACCTTGGATTTTTTTTCTAGTATTGTCGGTTTTTGTGTATTCTGATGATTTATTTCACGTTTGCCTAATTTCTCTTTAATTGAATCTTGTATATGGGGTAAGTTGAAATAATCTCCGAAGTCTGTCTTTCGTTAGTTGGCGAATGTGGCTTGATAGTTTCTTGTTTCGTGATTTTCGAATTGATAACGTTCATTCGATAGGTTATGTGATGTCTAATGATCTAATATGTCCGGAAATCCGTTGCTGCTAACTACGTCTTATGGACTGGAAACTGTAATTTGGCGTTTAGTGAACCAAAAATAAATATTTTCTGTTCAGAAAATAAAATTATACTGGATTAAAATACTCAGATTCTCCACCATTTACTGATTTTCTTTAGTTTATGTTGTTTTTGTTTATGAATGAATAAAAATACTTTCAGACGAACCAAATATATTTAAAATAACAATAAAAATAAAACACTGATTCTAAAGTTTCAAAATTTTAATTATAGTAAACCACTACAACGTTTACAACGTTGTTTCGTGGATGAATAATTATTATTCATCCACCTGATGAAGTCGCTGTACGATGAAACAACGTTGGTGGTTTATTATAATTAAAATCAGTGTTTTATTTTTATTGTTATATTGTTATATGCAGTGTCAATAAGTGTGTCTCTCTTCAATTAATTTTTCAAATATGTATACATATTTAGTTAGGTTGTGTGGTGATAGTGTTTTGCGTTGTTTCACTTAAAATAAGACATTTAGTCACAATTACGTCTAATCTCTTTTTCCGAATTTCGATGTAGAACTACCGTGTTAATCGCGCGAGTTAGAAAGGTTTTGCCAAATGGTTTTTATTATATATAACACTTAGTACGCGGAATCGAGCGAGCTAAACTACCACGGAGCTACAACCGAGCAAAGAAATAATGTAAACAACTGTGTTGTTTACATTATATCAGAATAGCACTAATTCATAGGGCGAACTGCAACATCTGTTTACGCTCGACAAGAGCCTGAGAAGCTGAGCAAAAAATGGCAATAAAATAAGGAATTTATGAGGTAAAATTCTTTATACACGGGCGTAGATAACGGCGTCAGGAGTCTTTAAAATTTATTATATTTACGTTATATTTCCAAGAGAAATAAAATTTATTTATTTATTTATACCTTACGTTAGTTTCCTTGTTTCATTGTTTTAACTGTTAATTACGTACTTCGTAATTTTTGTAATAGTTCCTGCCGGTTCATTTAATCTACTTCTTCCATTTATATCGACGTAAGTGTGCATTGGATTTTGTTAAGATTAAGATTAAGATTTTTAGTTATCATTTACTTAGATCTAGAACATCGTTTATGTTACTTTTTCAGATATGATATGGAAGAACGTCGAGAAATACATCGTGAAACAATGGCGAGTTGGATTGTATGTCCATTGTCAGTGATTCCGATATTTATTGCAAAGTGTGTAAAATATCGTTACAGAATTCCAAAAAATCGAACGTACAACGTCACTTAGCATCGCTAAAACATACACAGAAATTGAACCCGTTGAAAGCTGACAATTTTAACGAAGAACTCTGTGAAGCTTTAATGGCGGCTAATATCCCATTAAAGAAACTTGGCAATCCCACTTTCAAAACATCTCTCCAAAAATATACTGGTAGACACGTTCCTGATGGCTCCACCTTACGCAAATGCCATGTTTCTAAGTGCTTCACGAAAACAGTAGAATGCATTAGAAGACATCTTTCAAATCAGTACCTATGGATAAGTGCCGACGACACTGTTGATATATTAGGACGCTGTGTGGTAAATATTGTAGCTGGTGCACTACATCCAACTATTCCATATAGCGCATATGTAGTAGCATAGTTATAAATACAGTTGATGGGGAAAGAATTGCTAAAACTATTGACGAGAATTTGCACAAAATGCGTCATTCGGACGACAGGTACAGGGAAAAAACGCTTTTATTTGTTAGTGACAGTGCCGCATATATGTTAAAAACAGGCAGACTATTAAAGGAAACATATCCTTATATGCTGCATATTACTTGTGTACCACATGCTCTCCACAGAATCTGTGAATTTATCAGAGAGAACTATCCGGAAGTTTGATAGAGTTGTGTCCACTTTTAAAAAAAGTTTTCAGAAAAGTACCATCGAGAGTGGCCCTTTACAGGGAAAAACTTACGTCTTTGTCACTGCCACCCGCGTCAGTAATAACTAGATGGGGAACATGACTGGAGGCTACTAGTTTTTATGCAGAGAATTTCGATAGTTTACAAAATTTCGTTGCATGTTTAAATGACGATGCTCGAAGTATTTCTGAGTGCAATGAACTAACACAAATCCCAAATTTAAAAAATCAGCTGTTATTCCTTCAGGAACACTTTGGAAATTTGCCTAAACTAATCACATATTTTGAAAATCGAAATCTCAAACTAAAAGATGGATTAACTACATTAGATGTGGCTATTAATAATTTCAAAAGTATTCCAAGTGACTTCGGATGTGGCCTTCGGCAAAAGTTAGACGCAGTTTTTAATAGAAATCCAGATTTAATAACATTGTCGTAATTGTGTATGGGGACAATGACACAAAATCAAACTGCTAAATACGCTGAAATAAAAGAATATTTCCAGTACGCACCTATAACCAGTTGCGATGTAGAAAGGACGTTTTCTATTTACAAGGATGTACTTAATTCAAAGAGAACAAGTCTTACAGAAGAGAACCTTGAGAAAGTATTGCTAGTGAATATTAATACTCCTTTACTCGACTTGAACAACAAAATGAACAAATAATAATGTATTTTGTATTTTATGAGTTGTTATCCAATTATATAAATAAAATTAAAACCTCTTTAAAAATACAACATTTCAATAGTACGCCCATGGGCGATGAGTCATGGCTCGCTCGATTCCGCGCCCTATAAATAACATGTACCATGAATATTCTTATGGTACGCATCCAATAAGAAGTTTCACCTTACATTAGACAGTCACATAATCATGATCAACCAGACTAAGCCAGCTGTAAAATGCCATAGGCCTGACTCGTAACTACGAAGAACAAGAAGAAGATTCTTATGGTACGTTTACATCTGACGCTTATTACTTGATACTTATGTCGAACAGCAACTCCCATAGTGTAAATGTGGTAGAACTTCTGTGCGGTACATTTGCCGTGTGTGTCACAGAATTGTCGGTGAGAAGTTGCTGAAGTTGACTAGCGGTCTACTTTTGTACGAAGGAGGAAGTAAGTAAATTATTTTCATTGGTGTTATTTTACAGTAAAAAATCGAATTTTCAGCACGGTAACCGCTTAATTTTGCAGTATTCTTTCTGTAACAAAAATTTTAAGGTATCCTTCCTGTATTTAATCAGCAAAAATTTTAAGTTTACAAAAGCTAACGCTTTCAGTTTACCAGACACTTGCGAAATTACGGGAGTAAAATATTCCAAGAATATTCCTGTAATTTCTTTTTTCTGTGTATATCCCTATTTGTGAAATGGGTGAAAAAAAGAGTTTAAGCAATCTTTTAATAATTTTTTACCTGTTGCTAAAAATCTTAACGTAACAGAAAGTGGTTTTATAGCTTTTCTGAATTTCCAGAAATTTTAAATATAGTTGAAGTAATAAAATCAAATTCCGTGGATGGACACTCATAAAATTTGTAAGTTGTGCAGGATCTCCAGTTATGAGTTCATACATTAACTGGCTAGAAGAGGTTCATTGTATCTGTCGTCTCAAAATCTACTCTCGAACCCATACAGAACGTCGCCTGTTCTTTTTTTCTAAGCAATTCAAGAATAACCAAATTAGGAGCCATTTTTTGCACTGATGGTTTCATAATAACTATTATGACAGAATTATGATCTAGGGGAGAGGGGGGCACATTCAACCGCGGGGCACATTCAACCACGCTTTATAATAATTTCATAGATTTGAATTTGCCGCAATAAAAAATCCCATAGTGCCTAGAATTACTTATGCCACCATTCAGTGAAATTTCATTCGTTTGGTTAAACGGCTATTAAAGTTTTTAATAAATTTGTGAAAATTGTGATTTTGAGGTAAGTATTTATTTTATCATTTACAGAAAGACATTTGGCATTGTTTGATTTTTCTGTGCTTCATTATTCATCTTTCTAATTAGGAATTAATATTTTCAATTTTTTATAACCTTAAAATAATTCACATTGACAAAGAATTAATTTCCATGTAAAATTTTACACGGGGCACTTTCGACCACACACTGGTGGGGCAGTTTCAACCAGTGGTTGAAACTGCCCCAAGGTATTTTATCTATTGTCTTATGGAATGTCCTACCATTTCAGATGGTTAGAAATTACAAAACAAAAACAGATCGATCACATTTAAATGAACGCAATTTCCAAGATGCAATTAGAGAAGTCTTACGGCACAACATGTCGGAGAGAGTAGCGGCAAGAACATTTAATCTGAAACGTGGCACTCTTCATTCTAGAATTCAAACTTTGAAAAAGAAACACCCCCCAGATGATTTAAATAGATTGTGTGATTATGATTCTGGGAACGAAAGTGATCACAATACTGTGAATTTAAGCTACTCTAGTAAATACACTGTAGTTCAAGTATTCACGAACGATCAGGAAGCCGAAGTAGTAAAATATATAAAGACTTGTTCCAATATGAACTATGGCATGACTTATAAGCAAATCAGGATATTAGCGTATGATTATGCAAGAATTCTTCCAAGTTGCAAGATACCTGATCAATGGGGTATCAATAAGAAAGCTGGCATTGATTGGCTGAAAGGTTTTATGAAAAGAAACCGTGATAAGATTAGCTTGAGAAAACCGGAGAATACTAGCCTGGCGAGAGCTACGGGCTTTAATAAAAAAGCTGTCTCAGAGTTTTTTGATAACTATTCTGTGGTTTTAAAAAAGTACAAATTTAAACCAGAACAGATATATAATATTGACGAAACTGGAGTGACAACGGTTTTAAAACCAGTAAAAATTGTATCAACCAAAGGAAAAAAACAAGTCAGTTTAGCAGCATCTTCAGAGCGTGGTGAATTAACCACATTTGTTGGAATAATAAATGCAGTGGGCAATGCACTACCACCAGTGTATGTGTTTCCTAGAATACGCCATCCGGAGGAATACCTTATTGATGCTCCCCCATCAAGTCTTGGATTGGGTAGCAAAAAAGGATGGATGACGTCTCATCTATTTCTGCGTGTTTTAGAGCATATTCAAAGACACACGAACAGCAGCAAAGACAATAAAATACTAGTTTTGATGGATAATCATGAAACCCACATAACTGTTGAATCTGTGAATTTCTGTCGAGATAATGGTATCGTTTTGTTAACTTTCCCTCCACACACCTCTCATAAGCTCCAGCCATTGGATGTAGGAGTGTATGGACCTTTCAAAACTTACTGCGCCACTTCTTTCAATGATTGGATGACAATGAATCCTGGGACAACCATAACCGTCAAACAAATTGCTAAGTTAACGAAGCCCGCATTTCAATCTGCATTTTCTCAGAAGAATATTGTAAAATCTTTTGAGAAACCGGGTCTGTGGCCTTTAAACAGGCTTGCTTTTAACGATGAAGAATTTGAAGCGAGTTATGCAAACCAGACCTCATCGCCTTTATCAAATATTGAAAAAACTGAAAACACTACACCACCTCTTCTTCATAAATCTGATTCCATCCAGTCTTCGCAGTTATCTACGCCTACTACATCCCACCAACTAATAGCTCGTGAAAGGAGTGCAACTCCTATTTCTGAAAATGGTAAATTTTCTATGCTGCCTATTAGTTACATATGTATAATATATTTTTTGTTATAGCAGACGTGAAGAAATGTGTTGTGACACCCGCCTCAGTTAGGCCGTTTCCTAGACCCTGTATCAAAAAACGTAGTCGAGGAATAGAAAGACGTGGAAAATCAAGAATATATACAGACACCCCAGAGAAAAATCGTCTAGAGGAAAAGGAATATGAAAAACAAAATCGAAAGAAAAAGCAAGAAGAACGCAAGCGCCAAAAATACGTGAAATACATATTTTCTGAAATTGGTCAGCAGCCCAAAGCAGTAGTCAAGAGAAAACGTCAATGCCACAGTTCGTCTAGTTCTGACACAGCTGAGTCTATACATTTGGAGTCCGATGATCTTAGTGATGACATTAGCGAGGAGGAAAATGCAGCAGCACTTTTATGTGACGACGACGAGATAAATGTAGACGAATTTTTATTGGTTAAATTTCCAACCAAAACTCACATTAAATATTATGTGGGAAAAGTGTTAGAAAAGCTAAATTTAAATGAATACCAAATAAAATTTTTACGCAGAAAGGCGGAAGGATATATATTTTCGTATCCATTAGTTGATGATATATCTACAGTGGATCGAAGTGACATAATATTAAAGTTACCCTCGCCAAACTCTGCCAAAACAGCACGAACGTCATCTCTGATGACATTTGGTATTAACCTTAAATCATACAACGTTTTTTAAAGTAAATATTATGTATTTCGAAAACATGTATTAAATAAAATTACTTTTAAATTTTTAGAATAAAATATTTGTTTTATAATCATTTTTTCTGATGCCTTAAATCCACGAATTTACTAATTATCTGCATGGTTGTATCTGCCCCTTCCATTGGCCGAATGTACCCCACCACCGGGGCACATTCAACCATTTGTAATGATTGTTAAAGTTCTATTAAATTTATAATAAATATATTTGAAACTGGTTCCAAGCATATCAGTTTTATTAAAAAAGGCCAATAGTACATAATCAAGTAATAACAACGTGTTTCTTTTTTCAAATTAGAAAGTTACCTTTGTTAATGTAAAAACTGGTTGAATGTGCCCCCCTCTCCCCTACTGACAATATACAATAAAAATATTTTCTGACTCAGTAGGACTGCCTTCTCGCCTGATTCTAGATACACTTCTTAATAAAACATGTACAACGTGTCTGTTAATGCTTGACCGCCAATCATGTTGGTATGCTTACAATTATATCAAAGTGCAGTGGTAACTCTGCCGCTTAGCTGTGTACATACACGTAGGTAAATAAATTGTCGTTAATTGTATTGTCAGTCGTTATCGTTAGTCTTGTAAAAATTATTTGTTTTGAATTCTTGATATTTATACCTTTAACTTCGAACAGTTCTTTTTAGAGCTCAATAATTATCGTTTGTAAGTTGTAGGTAAGTAATAATTAAATACGAAATGCAACTTGATTTTGAGTAACCACTACTTTAATTTTTTTTTGAGTATTGACTGGAAAGCCAAAAATGTTTACACCTAAACAAGACGCATACATTCTTATGGCCCACTTTCGATGTGCAACTCGCAATCGGGATGGAACTTGGTCGTACAGTATGTAGTCTTGCTTCGATCAGTTCGTAGAAGCGTTTCCTAATGAAAATGTCAACTATGAGGTTTTTGGCCATCACAAGCGTGATATTGTAAAGCGTTTTGAGAGAAAAAATTGTATTTGTAAGGATAAATCAACCGGAAGACCTACAATATTAACTGAAGCTGTTGTTAATGATCTTGAAGAACGAATGAATCAAAGCCCCAACAAATCACTACGAAAACTATCAGCACACTCCGGTACGTGAGCTAGAGTATATTTAAATAAGTGCAAATCATTAATTATAGGTACTTTTCAGGTATTAGTAGAGCTAGTTGTGCAAAAGCTCTACATAAATTTTTACATACCGTATGTGTCAATTTTCATTAGGTATAGGGATTCAATGTTTACGTGCGATTTATACGTATACAAGTAATACGTGGCAACGTGGCACCCGTACTGCCCGTCACCAATCCCGGCAACAATCGACATCACAACGATTTTCTCCGATCTTCCCACTTCTCCCCACCAGATTTTACATTCAATGTTTAGCTGCTAACACGTTGCGATCTAGTCTGCAATAAAAGCCGTCTTATTACTGGAACGGGAAACATCAAATGGCCGCCGCGATTTCCTGATCTAGTAGTTTATTATTATTTTCAGAATCCTTTTTTATTTACCTTATTTTTAATTTTATTAGAATTACGCTTTTGTTTGTGTGATGCAGCGTGAACGCAGCTTAATAATTCTCTGCATTTACTGAAAGGAAAAAGAAAAACAAATCTTTGCAAGTCGTAAATATTATTTCTGAACGCATTACAAACACCTAAGTCAGTGGTCCAATAGTTACTGCTATAACTTGTATTTTCGAGCATGTATCGGTCGCGCTGGCATTGGAGAGGAAAGTAGGGGTGCCACGTTGTCACGTATTGCATGAATTGATCGCCTATGGCTAATGAAAATTGACACATGCTGTATACATCCCTATCGTGTTACGGTGGTGCAGCAATTGTACCCTCGTGACTATCAACAACGCATACTGTACTGTCAATGGTTTAACGAGCACCTTAATAATAATGATTTACTGGACGTAACCTTCTTCACTGACGAAGCATGGTTCTATTTATATGGTTAGGTAAATAGCCATAATTACCGAACATGGGCTACAGAGAACCCTCACAATTTCGTTGAAAAAGATTTGCATCCATTAAAAGTTGGAATATGGATTGCAATTTCAAGGCGGAGAATAATAGGGACAATATTTTTTAATGAAACCATTAATGCAGAGAGATATCAAACTGTCATTTTGACAGAATTTATTAATCAGCTGCATGATGATGAAATAATGAGGGGCTATTTCCAACAAGACGGAGTCACTGCTCATACTACACGGGACCACCATAGAATATTTGCAACAGTGTTATGGAAATCGTATTATAAGCCAAGGCCAACTCTTTCAACAATTTTTATAAATCTAATTTTTTACTTATCAGTGTTATTTTCATTTAATAATAGCATTTTTGTGATTACAAGCAAATGGAGAACATTTTCAACAATTTTTGTAAATAAACTTAATTTTCACCTTATCATTGTTATTCTCATTTAATAATAGCGTTTTTGTAATTACATACAAGCAAATGGAGGACATTTCTAACAATTTTTATAAATAAACTTAATTTTCTACTTATCAGTGTTATTTTCTTTTAATAATAAGGTTTTTATGATTACATGCAAATGGAGAACATTTTCAACAATTTTTATAAATAAACTTCATTTTCTGCTTATCAGAGTCATTTTAATTTAATAATAGCGTTCTCAATGTGTCTATTAACAATCTGTACAATATAACCTGATTGTGCTTCAATGCTTCTCATTATTCAGAACAATGTGGTCATGCCGTCCTTCTATACTCCGCTACTGGATTTCATCAACTTTAGAAAAATAAAATCCATACTACCAACTTAATTGGCGTACAAACATTAACAGACAATTGTACATGTTATACGTTTGGGTGTAAACGACTTTGATATTTATATTATGGACACCGTGAGGTATCAGACGCATATCGCAGACATTTATATCGCGCAAATTAAATTATTGTACATTTTTGAATGTAGAAAGTTTACACTAGCCGACACGATATTTATAACTGACTTAACAGTAATATTTTAGTATTTTGCACTGTTTTAAACATAAAAACTGTATTCTAGCATAGGGTACCACGTCACATTTTCAAAATAAATATTTTTCTGTTTTCGCTAAGATTAACGTAAAATTTAAAATGAGAAAATACTGTAACAAGCTTGAGCATGTTCGCGGCTATACCGTGAAGGGCAGCGGCAACTCCAAAGGATACGCATTCCAAAGAGAAGTAGAGAATTCTAATACATTAGTCATTGCGGAATACCGGGTGTCAACGAGATCATGTATCAGCACGCCATTTATTTATTAGTTAAAATAAAACTTTGAAATTCGGACCGTATATATGAGTGATTGGTGGGCTTCTTCAGGTACACTCAGTTTTTCTATAGCGCTTCCGGTCAAACCGGAAGTGACGTTAATTTTGAATTTTTAAATACAACATATATTATTTCAGTTCATATTCTGTTTCTTCTAAAAATTTGCCATCTAGTGCAGGTTAACTTTTGACATTTCTGTCAAAAATGGCGGTATCTGTTAAATTTATCCATTAAAGTGAAACTGCTTCGCAACAATTTTTTTATTACAGTGCCATATTTGCATAATTTTTAGCTTTCAAGTGATATAAAATATGCTGTGGTTTAGTGGTAGACAGGTAGTACAAAATATAAAATGTTTTAAAAGTAGTCTAATTCCAAAGCAACAGAGTAATTATTAAAATTATTTTCTTTTGTAATTTCAACATGAAATACATGTTTCCTTCGCCAATGGGTGTAAATGTGAAAAATACGTTTCTTAATTGTTTTCAAAGCTAACTTTGATGGTTTTTGCATTTCGACAATTGTTGCGAAGCAGTTTCACTTTAATGGATAATTTTAACAGATATCGCAATCTTTGACAGAAATGTCAAAAGTTAACCTGCACTAGATACTAAAATGGAAACTTCTGGAATTGATACGTGCATATATGAAGGTTACAGCCGGCGTAGTGATAGTGAATCATTTATTGTTTAGTTATTAACGCGGTCTGGCAAGACACAAACGAAATGTCACTGAATTGTCACTTAGTTAAGAAAGTTTGAAGCAATGTTCCACAAGTTTTATTGTTTGTGATTTTCAAGAATGGAAGACCGTGCAAGAGGCTGTAAATTCTCCCAACAGCTTTTGTTATGTTTGTGGATTATATATAACAAATTCGTAAAAGAAGCCTTAAGTAAATTAATTTAAATATCTTATGAACAATATTTTGGCTTCAAAATTAAAAATCAAGACAAAACATGGGTACCACATATATGTTGTATTTGGTGTTATGTAAAATAAACTTGTGGAACAAAAACAAGAATGCTTCTGAAGTCCTGTCAGAAAGGTCAATAATTTGGCGTGAACCAGCAGATCACGTCACGGACTGTTACTTCTGTCTTGTAAAAATTGAAGGGCTGTTCTAAAGAAATAAACACAAAGTAATAGAATAGAATAGAATAGAATAATAATAATGTATCCAGACATTCCATCGTTGAAAAGAACTGATTGTGAGCTTTCAACTCCAATTCATTCAAATTCTTCTGCAAATTTCACGGACGAGCTTGATATAAACGATAATTTGAATGTGTCATTTTGAAGTTATCTGACGTATGTTCCTTCTGACGAACCACATCTCTTTACTCAATCAGATCTGAATGATTTGATACGGGATTTGGGTTAAACCAAAGAAACATCATAAATTTTGGGATCTGGATTAAAAGAATGGAATCTTTTACATTCCACTACATGAATCTCTGTATTGAAGAATCGTCACGAAAAAATCAGTTCATTTTACAAAGTTGAAAGAAATTTTTGTTACTGTACCGATGTAAATCAACTTTTCTATGAAATGAGTATTGAATATAACTATGCAGAATTGCGAATGTTTATCGACTTGTCGAAAACAAGCCTCATAGCCGTTTTACTTTACAATGGTAACTCGAAACCGTCAATTCCAATGGCTCACTCTACAAACACATAGGAAACATATATATCAGCTATATTAAATCTCACTCAATATTCAAATCATCTGACCTTTAGGTTATTTCCTTATTACTTGGAATGCAAGAAGGGTTTACCAAACATTGTTGTTTTTTATGTCTGTAGAATAGCCGAGCAGTTCAGAATCAATAGCAAATAAAAGAATGGCAGCAACGGACAATTATTGTTCCTGCAGAATTTAATTTAAATTTGATCCGTTAGTGGATTCTACTTTGGTGATTTTACCCCCTAAGAAGGCAGCATGGACTTCTTTTAAAAATGTTTGCAAATATTTTCTGGGAAATCGAAAGAGTGAAAACTGCCAAGATACCATGGCTAATTTGCAAGAAAAGTTTATTTTTTGCATTCATATTTGGATTTCTTTCTTGCTAATTTAGGAAAGACGAATGATGAACAGAGGGAAAGCTTCCATCGATAGATTCCAGAAATAGAGAAACGATATCAAGGTGGGTGGGATCTCGCCATGATGGAAGATTTTTGCTGGTTCCACATTAGAGAAGGCAACAGGCAAATAAAAAAAAGAAATAATTCTATTTATGCAAAATTTAGATATATCAGCAATTTTCCTTTGTGTATTGTTGTGTTACAAAAGTATTTTTGATACTAATCAAACATTCAAGTATTTGTTATGTCAAGATTTTTGTACTCACCTATTTCTTTTATTGTTGATCTACTGGCGGAGTAGGATTATAACTCTAAAACAATACGTAGTGGAAAGATGTGGTTTTTGGTTACGTCTACAGTAAAAGACTGTAAGAACTGTACACCAATTTTATATTATACCGTAGTCGTCAAATATTAATTTCGGTTTATACTTCTAACCCATGCAGAAGATGACCTTATAATATGCAGCGATGCCTGCTTGCTAACAGTGGTGGGAGAGCAACGCAGTGTCGGGGGACCCTCACTCCTTACTAGTCCTTACATTTCATAGGAAACATTTGTCGAGTGTACTGTCTTGGCAGCCTCGCTTATGTTTATCTTTAGTTTATTTCGTCGCGCTCCTTCCTCTTTCTACTTTCGTATCAGAAATTAAAATATGTCGACTACGGTATATAAATTTTATTTTAATAGATAAACTTTAGGCATTTATTTTGTGGATATAGCATTTGACGATTTCTGTCTACATAGCACATGTTAAAAATTACTGAAATTATGAAGTAAATATCAGAGTGCGATAAGTATGAGCAATATTGAAACGAATTTATTGATTAATTACTACAATTAACAAATACAAAAGTATTGTGCAAAATGAAAAAATAATATAATATACAATACATACATTCATATAAAATTAACAATTACTTAAAAATATGTAAAATATACGTAAAAGCATAAAAGTAGGAAAAGTTAGTTGAAACAGAAAAGTTGCATTTGCGGTCTTAAGCTGAACTATCAATCATATTCTAACGCTATAAGATATTACACTTTCCATTGTCACATCAGAGACGATTTAACTTGCACCAAATTTCTGTAGGATGAATAGAGCCAGATACTTTTACTGAAATATTATATGCTGTTTATTAAAAATACATTCTAATTTTATGTCCAAATTCCTTTAATCAAAGACGGTTGATTAAGGAAACCTTGTTTGCAAATAGATACTCCAAACACCAGTAAAAATTTCTTCGATTAACGTCATTCTTAATCAATAATTAATGCTAAGCTGTGTTGGAAAAACGCCAATTTGTATTATCTGATGTTAGTAATGATAACGCTTACCCTAGAAGCAATCAATGTAAATATGTTAAGTGAATTCAAATTATTTATATACTTGTTCTGTACTTGGAACTCTTTTAGCTATAAGAAATTATTACTAATATTTATATGGGCTACATATAATACTACTTACAAATAATCATTTTTCATAGATGAGTTTACACAGTAATTTTTTTTTAAGTAGAACCTCCTGTTTCTTACGACTGGTTTTTATTATACAAATACACTTTTAAATAGGTTTTGATCATAAATTCTAAAATTACCTTTGTATGTTTATCCTGAATGACAGAAGAATGAAAAATGTGTAGTAAAAATAAAAATGCAAATTTTCCTGCTTATAATAACATTTTCTTAATTTGTAGTCATTGTATAAAATATCCTCTGCACGATAGTAAACAAACAATGCTGGTTATTGACTTTTACAACCTTGGATACTTATGGTACGCACAATGATACACTCCTTAATTATGAAGATCATAATACAGAGATATGTTACAATAACTTTAGTAACTACATTTATACTGAATATATAACAACATACTTTTGTTTCGCTTAAAAATTCTTTTTCACAATTTATTCTAATATTACTACAAATAAGATCAATACATTTTTAATGAACAGATATGTATGCTATTCTAAACAATATTGGTAATTAATATATGAATTATTAAAAATACATATTAATTGGGTTATATTATACAGCTTTAGTTTTTTTGCTTGATTTTGAATAATTTTTGTATGAAAAACATAACATTTTTACTGATAGGTTTACTAAGAGGATAAAGGTATTTAAAACTTAATTTGAAACGAACATACATACAAGAAAGTCGTGTGGTTCCTGCACTTCATATTTTACATTTATATGCGTAAGTATTGCGATAATGAAGTGAAAACTTCATCAAGGCGAGGTTAATAATACGAAATACACGCGTAACGTATTAAATAAAACGTATTCGCACATTTATTACATTTACACATGTACACACGCGTATAATATTCAGTAACGTATTAAATAAAACGTAAACCTCAACCATCCCCGTATCTAAAATTTCACATTCATACGTCAATTTTCAAAAAATTCTTCCGCCATTTTTTTTTTGACATTTTGACTTTGGATTCGTGATCGGCGATCTAAGACACCCCCGTATCTAAAATTTCACATTCATACGTCAATTTTCAAAAAACTCGTCCGCCATTTTTTTTTGTTGACATTTTGACTTTAGATTGGTGATCGGTGACCTAAGACACCCCCGTATCTAAAATTTCACATTCATACGTCAATTTTCAAAAAATTCTTCCGCCATTTTTTTTTTTGACATTTTGACTTTGGAATCGTGATCGGCGACCCCCAAAACCCCCGTATCTAAAATTTCACCTCCATACGTCAATTTTCAAAAAACTCGTCCGCAATTTTGTTTTTTTTTTGACATTTTGACTTTGGATTTGTGATCGGCGACCTAAGACACCCCCGTATCTAAAATTTCACCTTCATACGTCAATTTTCAAAAAACTCTTCCGCCATTTCATTTTTTTTTGACATTTTGACTATGGTTTGGTGATCGGCGACCTAAGACACCCCCGTATCTAAAATTTCACTTTCACACGTCAATTTTCAATAATACGAAATACACGCGTTCAGTAACGTATTAAATAAAACATATTCGCACATTTATTACATTTACGCGAGCGGCCATTTCGTTTGGTCGGTTCGGACGTATGTGTATGTATAAATAGACGATATAAATACTCGCTTACGGTACCGCGCTTGGTCTGATGGTAACGTATAGTCTTCACACCCGTGCGGCTCAGGATCGAATCTATTCTGGAACATGAATTTATTTATTCATTTAAATTTCAATTTAATTGAAATTAAATACCTCTACATATATGATATATTTATTTATCTTGTTCCACTTGTTTACACTTCAAAAAGGTCTTCGCAATTCTAGTACAAAAATATTCAGAGCTACAATTGGAACAATTTTTGTATATACAAAATTCAGACCTTTCTTAAAATACTTCTCAAATTATGCATTCTATAGAGATTTATTAAGACAATAAAAGTACATACTTTCAGCTAGATTTAGGTTAATTTCTGCATAAAAAAATTTTCAAAATTCTGACCGCAGGTTTCCTTTTATTAAGAAGATACAGAACTTAGAAGTTAATTTGGAACTACTTTTGTATACACCTTTCAGAAAGTACATACATATAAGAAGGTCCTGTGGTGCCCACACTTTATTATTGTGTTCGAAGCTCATTCACAACGTCAATGGCATATATCGAGCGCCATCTCGCTTTCAAATGAACAACGAACGCTAGTACTGCTCAATCGTTAGAAGTATCAAGGGAAGAGTTAGGAATTCAACAAGTGTCAGTAAAATTCAGCGTTTCAAAACAATAAAAATGTAGTTTATTTTAAATTTGTATGGTTGAACAGTCGATCAACTAGTATTTATAAAAAAAAAAAGAAGTGATCGCTGAGTATTACAGGGTGCGACTTGGAGGGACCCGGCAACAAAAATAAAAGAAAAGTATTAAATTAGTAGTAATAATAAGAATTGTAGAAAAATTAACAATTAGTAATTGTTACCAATTCGAATTTGAAAGGATTCACCCACCGTATTTTAAAACAACAAAACAACAGTAACTTCCACTTAATTTAGTCAAGGTAAATTAATAATAATATTAATACTGATTAGAAACAAATCTGTCTCTGGAAAATTATAAATTCTGACTGATTGCCAAAAATGACAATTTTTCAATTAATCATATTTCGAACATTTCCAAATAAACGTCCTTTCTCACTCCGAAAAAAATGGCTTTAGTAATAGGTAACATAAGCATTATTTAAGGAATTGACAATGGAAATGAAATAAAAAGCACTAAAAGGCGCACCTAATAGGGTCACCAATATTTACAATAACAGCACCAAAATTTGTAGGAGACTAAAAGTGTTAAAAATTAAAACATGAAGAGAGCCTGCAATTAGATAAAAACATCTAAAAGGTAAATACGAGAAAGGTCGAACAAGAATAAACTAAATATAATATAAAATTACATAGCATTAAGGGGTAATTAAATTATAAGCCAGAGTTCTATCCAATAGCTATTATTACATTTAGCGCCGAATTTAGTTCTTTACAGATTTATTACAAGTATTAAGTAATTCAGAAATAGTTTTACAACACCCTCGACAATTAAACGTAATAATAATAATAATAATAATATAATTTATTTCAGAGACATGTGTACATACAAAGAAAACATACATGTGTGAAAACTTCAAAAATGAAAACTACCAAATATAGGTAACAAATCATTGATTTGAGAAGTCCTCACAGGAATAACAATTTAATGTGAATAGTAATTCCTTAACTTTGAGTTTAAATTTTTTTAAACCTTCCTGTTTTATCTCGGATGGAAGTTTATTGTATAGTTTACAACCACTATAAAGAAGATTTTTTTCAAAAAGTGCTGTTCTATGATGAAATGGCAGCAGGTAATTATTTTGCCATGTAGTTTATTTGTGGTCTATACTGGAGGTGAAAGATGACCTGTTTTCATGTACAAATGACACTACTTCCAACATATATATGTCAAAGAAGGTTACAATTCTTTCTTTTCTGAAAGCAGGTCTACAGGACTCTTGCAATCTCAGGTTATTTATGTACCTTACAGCTTTTTTTTGCATGAAAAATACCCTCTGGGCATTTCTGCAACGACCCCAATGAATTATACCATATCGAATTCTGGAAAACACATTCGAGTAGTAGTATGTCTTCAAGACTTCGAAACTGCAAGAATTCCGCAGATTATATATTGCATAGCAAGCCCTACTCCGCTCACTGCACAAAACATCAATATGGGCGGACCAAGTCAAAGACTCATCCAACACAACCCGTAATACCCTGCATGAACTAACCAAGTCCACAGAAGTTTGATGTAGGTTAATTTTTGTTTCCCTAAACTTTAATAAAATACATTTGGTTTTTGAATCATTAACTAATAGCTTATTGACTGACATCCAATCTTTTATCTGTGTGTAGATCCTGTCTGCTTTAGATTTTAGATCTAAGTCATTAGCATCAATGATTATATTAATATCATCCGCATAGAGAGAGACTGCGGCCAATGGTTTTATAAGTTTTGGCAGATCATTAATGTAAATTAAGAACAATATGGGACCCATCACTGAGCCTTGTGGGATCCCCACTGTTACATATCTCTCAACTGATATTTCTCCATAACATGTAACCCGCTGCCTTCTGTCCCGGAGATAAGACTCAAACCATTTGTGCAAATTAGAATCTACACTAATAATGGCCCTCGTAAGGCATTGAAACAAGGCAGTATTCGTAGAATAACTAAGACGAAATCCGTGAAAATAAATCAAAGTTATTAAAGTATTCAGTTAATTTAGTAGTAACAATTATTTCAAAAATCTTTGAGAAGACTGACGGAACACTTATTGGTCTATAATTTGCAAAATCGTTGCAGTCTCTCTTTTTATGAAGTGGTTTTATCAGTGCTACTTTTAGAGTTGATGGGAAGATCCCATAGTTAATCGACAAATTAAATGAGTATATAAGAGACTCAATAATTACCCAATAACAGTATTTAATTATACGGGGTGATATATGATCATATCCCGCTGAGGAATCTGCATTTAATTTACCAACTGCAATTTCAATATCATTTTTGTCTATATTCGGCATGAAAAACGAGTTATTAACTAAGTCAATATGTGTGTCAATTGAATGAAAATCAATATCAGTTTGATTAAAATTTGTATTAACTAGATTGGAAACCAATGTTGCAAAATAATTGTTGAAATGTGTAGAAGTACTTTCCCGATACATACTATAATCCGGAAGAACTGTTTTATGTTGATGTGTTGGGCATTTATTTTTTATCAGCGCCCAAACGGCTTTGTTTTTATTTTTTGATTGCAGTATAAAACGGTTATTGTATTGTTTTTCTTTGTCAATGATAAATTGTTTATAAAATTTTTCATATTTGAGAAAATCAGCTTTAAATATAGTACATCTTTTACTCATATCACTTAAGAATGTAAGTTTATTCTTTGCGTCCAAGACTTCTTGATCAATCCACCCATTTCCCGTGCCATGACAAACGTGGTACTTAACCAACGGAAAGCATATACTCATATAGTAAGCAAATATCTCTAGGAAGGTTGAAAAACTAGTATCTGGATTCGAACATTGGTATACTGACAACCAAGTTTCCTTTTCCAGGTAATCATTGAACAAAATTAAGGAACTACTAGACACTTTTCGTTTATAAATATAATCAGCAGCACTTGCTTTTAGATCCGATTTAACATTCAAAAATTGACTAAAATGATCGGACAAACAGTTATCCAAACAAGAAGAGCTGTAATAGTCAAGCGGCAAATTAGTCACAAAATTATCAATACAAGAGGACGATGTATTACAAACTCTAGTGGGTACATCAATTGTTGCATGCAAACTAAAAGTATTCACAACATCATTCGATATCGATTGATAAATTTGGTTGAAGGTTGTAAATGTGAAAATGGTAATACTTTGTAGCTCCTTTAATTGAAGAGGGTGCAACATCACTCTCACGAATAATTTCTATTTTTCTTGATTTCTTAGGTACGCACCTATAACCAGGTGCGTACTGGAAATATTCTTTTATTTCAGTGTATTTAAAAGTTTGATTTTGTGTCATTGTCCCCATACACAATTGCCGCAATGTTATTAAATCTGGATTTCTATTAAAAACTGCGTCTCACTTTTGCCGAAGGCCACATCTGAAGGCACTTGGAATACTTTTGAAATTAATAATAGCCTTATCTAATGTGGCTATTAGCTATTTTAGTTTGAGATTTCGACTTTCAAAATATGTGATTAGTTTAGGCAGATTTCCAAAGTGTTCCTGAAGGAATAATAACTGATTTTTTAAATTTAGGATTTTTGTTAGTTCCTTGCACTCAGAAATACTTCTAGCAGCGTCATTTAAACATGTAACGAAATTTTGTAAACTATCGAAGTTCTCTACATAAAAACTAGTAGCTTCCAGCCATATTTCCCTTCTAGTTATTACTGGCGAAGGTGGCAGTGACACAGATGGAAGTTTTTCCCTGTAAAGGGCTATTCTCGATGGTGCTTTTCTGAAAACTTTTTTTAAAAGCGGTCCGAATAGTTGTCTCTGATATATTCACAGATTCTGTGGAGAGCATGTGCTACACAAGTAATATGCAGCATATAAGGATATGTTTCCTTTAATAGTCTGCCTGTTTTTAACATATATGCGGCACTGTCACTAACAAATAAAAGTATTTTTTCCCTGTACCTGTCGTCCGAATGAAGCATGTTGTTTCTCGTCAATGGTTTTAGCAATTCTTTCCCCATCAACTGTATTTATAACTATGCTATTACATATGCGTTATATGGAATACTTGGATGTAGTACACCAGCTACAACATTTACCACACAGCGTCCTAATATATCGACAGTTTCGGCGGCACTTATCCATAGGTACTGATTTAAAAGATGTCTTCTAATGCATTCTACTGTTTTCGTGAAGCATTTAGAAACATATTTGAGTAAGGTGGATTCATCAGGAACATTTTGACTAGTATATTTTTCAAGAAATGTTTTGAAAGTAGGATTGTCAAGTTTCTTTAATGGGATATTAGCCACCATTAAAGCTTCACAGAGTTCTTCGTTAAAATTGTCAGCTTTCAACGGGTCCAATTTCCGTGTATGTTTTAGCGCTGCTAAGTGACGTTTTACGTGACATTTTTGGACATTCTGTAACGATATTTTACAGACTATGCAATAAATTTCGGAATCACTGACAATGGAGGACATACAATCAGTAACACCCTCAATTCAACTCGCCATTCTTTTACGATGCCATTCTCGACGTTCTTTCATATCATAGTAACATAAACAATGTTCTAGATCTAAATAAATGATAACTAAAAATGTACGCGTATGTTATTGAAACTAAACGAAATCCAGTGCACTCTTGCGTCTAGATAATTGGGAGAAGTCGATTCAATGAAACGGGATTAAACAGGGACTATTACATAAATTGCGAATTACGTAATTAACAGTCAAACAATGAAAAAACGAAACTAACGTAAGCATGAATAGGTATACACATATATAACTTTATTTATCATGCCAAAAATAAGGTAAATATAATAAATTTTAAAAACCTCTGACGCTCCTATATCTACGCCGATGAAAATAGGATATTTACGAGTTAAGTGGACTTTTTTGGTGTCGTTTTCCCGTCAACATGTGAGTCAATAACAAATGTTGCAGTTCACCATATGAAGAATGCTATTCAGTAAATGTGTGTTGTTTACATTATTTCTTTGCTCGATTGTAACTCCGTCGTAGTTTAAACCGGGGACGTCCGCCTCCTAGTCATAAACATTTATAAGGAATTCAAATGTATTCAAAAGTGAATTTGTGAAAACTTTTATTAAAAGAGTTTTCCGAGAAGTCATTCTCTTACTTTTATCGAAAATAAGTTTTTTTGCAAATATCCCGAAGTCATGCTTTCTAGGCAAATACGAGTATAAAAGCATTTAAAGCTTGATTTTAAATACCTTTTGTATAATTTTTTTTCAAAATTTCAACCAGAAGAAACACTATTACTCTCATGGAATAGCGATTTTTTACAAATATCTCGTAAATTATGAATTGGATATAGATTTACAAGGGAGCACAAGTATTTACAGCTAGATTTAGCATAATTTTTGTATGAAAGAAATTTCAAAATTTGGACCGGAAGTAACGCTTTTACTCTTATCGAATAGCGATGTTTTGCAAATATCTCGCAAAGTATGTATTCTGCAGAGATTTACTAAGAGACGAGAAATACTTAGAACAGAATTTTAAATAATTTTTGTATATATATTTTTTCAAAGATCGGACCTGAAGGTTTATTTTGTTAAGAGGATAAAATTATTTTAAACTTAATTTAGAGCAATTTTTATATAATTTCAAAGGCTCATTCGTATAAGAAAGTCGTGTGGTGGCCACACCTCATTTTTGAAACTGCGTTGAGAATTAGTTGTATTAGCCACGTTCCTTCGGTGGAAAAACTATTATATCAATTAGTACTGGCGTCACTTCAAGAATATTTTCTTACATTGTACTTTAAATGTTTATGTAATGTATATACCAGTGGCGGCTCGGGGTGGTTCACATAGGGAGTGCATAATTTCAAAATTAAAAAGCATAATACAAGAACGCTTACCCAATCTTTATAAGTTTCACCGACATACTGTTCCAGAGAGGTACTGTTCATTGTACAGTTTGTTTTGAGGGAATAGTAAATATAACACTACAGTTTGATTACATCTGACGATAAACGAAGTCCATTTTGCGTGTCTTTGACTTGCAGAACAGTTCTATCACTTTTTCATTAAAATTTGGGAAATCATTTATAAATTCTTTTTCACAAGATAACATAGTAAGGGCATTTAATCTGTCGTGTTTCATTGTATTTCTCAGGAAAGTTTTTATTCTCTTCAGCCGTGAAAACTGGCGTTCCGCTTCAGACGTTGTCATTGGGATTGTAATGACAATTTTTAAAAGCTTAACAACTTCATTAAAGGTGTCGCTTAATACATCCAGGAGAAAGCCTAGCAGACCTACAGCACTGACTTCTATATTTTGCCTAAATTCTTCTCTAGAATATAGAACACTTAATTTAGTTCGTAGTATGCTTTCATTGAGGCATGGATAAAATTTTACTGCTTCTTTAAGGCAATCTTCCGGAATTTTTTTTTGAAAAGAGGAGAACTGTTTAAAAGAAATTAAGTTTGCTAATATTAAGTGCCCTGTATACCGAAATCTAGTTGTTATTTCAAGCAAAATAATATCGCACACTTCAATAGTTTCCCTCCGTCTTTGGCTACCATCAGTTACTCTTCGTCGCGTTGATGGTCGAGGAGTCAGTTCTGAGTCATTTTGTTTAACCAATTGATTATCTGTGTCAGCGATTTCGGTTCGAATTTTTCCAATAGCGCGTTCAAAATTATCTAAATTATTCTTGATTTTTAATGCATCTGTATTAACATCTTGTAATTGATTAAACAATATGTCCACATGTGGCATAATTTTATGAAAGAAAGTTAACCAATAGATAAAACTTTCCTCCTCTAAAATTCGCAAATTGGCACCAGCTTGATGAATGGTAGTTTTTAAACTAGCTTCTCCCTCGATTTGTTCTAGAGCTTCAATTATTTCTTCTCGGTGCTCATATATTGTATTCACTGTCCTAGAATTGAAGTTCCATCTTATTTTTGAAGAACGAGGTAAGCTTTTTCTCTGAAGGAATTCTTCCAATCTTGCAGCTCGTTGTGGTGAAGTGGAGAAAAAAGTATATAATCCCGTCAGATTGGCAAAAAAAATTCTGCAATTACTACTGCTCGATGTAGCATGTGACATAATAAGATTTGTCTGATGTGCGTAACAATGTACAAAATTGGCCCTTGGACATGTCTTTGCACGCCGTTAATAGCACCACTCATGACTGCTGCCCCATCATAGGCTCTGTGCAATCAGTTTTTCTGGGTCATTAACAAGCAAACTAATTTCGTTAAAGATGGAAGCAGATAAAGAATTAGCATCATGTCCACTAGGCAGAAGAAATTTCCAAAATCTTTCGCCCGGTCTCGCGTTCACAATATATCTTAAAACAACCACCAACTGAAACTGATTGGACACATCTGTGGTTTCATCAGCTATCACAGATATGAAGTCGGTTGCTTTAATTTCACTGGAAACTTGTTCATGATACACGTTCAACATTGCATCAAGCAGCTCATTCTGTATCGTTTTTGATAATCCCTTAAAAACCGGTGCTGCTTCGATGTGATCTCTGAGCGATTTATCCAATTCTGCCGTAAAATTTATCAATTCCCGAAAAATGCCCTTGGTATTCGACGTTGCCGTTCATCATGACCCCGAAGTGCCAGTTCAAACGCGCCACAAAATCTAATGCAATTTATTATTAAATTTAACACATGCCTATTTTTTGTTACCTGTTCATTGTGTTGTTGAACTGCTTTTCTATATGATGCATCTAAAACATTCTGAATGTTATTTTTTCCTAACATTCTTAGACTAAATATATTTTTCAAATGCCCTTCGGAATTTTCATGTTTCGTAATTTTAGCACTAAGATGAATTAAGTCTTTTATTTCGTTCTTTGACCAAGAAGGTTCACCACCAAACAAAAGACACGGAAACAAAACAAACTATTTTTAATTTCACACCCACAAATCCAGTCATTTTTCTGATAAATATTCATTTTGAATTTTCTTATAACGTCTTTTTTTTATTGCGATTTTTTCATCATACGTTAACCGCGAAAACGTGTTATTCTGTAAAGCAGAGACAAAATTCATCTTACAACAGTGGTGAGCAGACTGGGGATCTTGCTCACACGCTACGTATTATACGATATGGAAGTAGAACAAAATACAGTTCTCCCCACATTCAATGTAATGTTTAATGGCTTAACGAAGCAACGGTTGCGCATTGCTCATGGGTATGTTTCTCTCGGTGGAAGGGGTACACATTCGAATAGTTTCAAGTCTTCGCTGTTAGTAGTCAGTAGTCATTATATCTGTGACGACGATCGGTGCATGTAGGTTGTTACGCGTGCCGCACACGCCACATTCCTGTTCAATAACTATGAATACGTAATAAATAAATAGTTTCACAGTTAGTCGCCGCTTAGTTTGTTTTGTTTCAAAATTCCAGGGGGTGCAATTGCTCACTTGCTCTCATCATCACTGGTATATATTTTTATTTTTAGGCAGGTTAAATTAAATGACAGTGGCACAAAATAAATACATGTCTTATATATGAACTATCTACTCTATTTTATAATTCGAATTCATTATTTGACCGAAAAACGAAGTTTTTAGAATAACATATATCTGCCTGTCTCTATAAAATGTATTTGAAAGTAACATGACATAAATTTTGTACAAAGGAAAATTCCATTAACCGAAAAATAGTTTTCGCGCATTTCCAAAATTATGTAGTCTGCCTAAGAGTACAAAATTATTCAAAGAATAATATATAACATGAAAATAGAGAAGGATATAGATATATTAGTAACATAAGCAAATTTAAAAAAACATAAAATCTTAAATCCACTTATACATAAACGAGAACTGAAACAATACCTATCATTTTAATGATGTACAAAACAGAAATATTTGAAAATATAATCAAAATACCTTGAATTCCTTCATAAAAAAATGAGATGTGGGCACCATACGACTTTCTGATACGTATGTGTGTTCCGAAATGTCTATACAAAAGTTGTTCCAAATTAAGTTTTAAATTCTATTATCCCTTTAATAAAATAAACTTCTGTGTAAAAGTGTTACTTCCGGTCTGAATTTTGAAAATACTTTCATACAGAAATTACCCCAAATTCAGCTCAAAGTACTTTTATTCTCTTAATAAAATAAATCTTTGTAGAATGCATAATTTGAAACATTTTTGCAAAAAACTGCTATTCAATTCAAGAGTAAGTGTTACTTCCGGCCCGAATTTTAAAATTTTTATTATACAAAAGTAATTTGAAATGCAGTTCTTAATAAATCTGTATAGAATGCAAAATAAGTCAGATATTTGCAAAAAACTGCTATTTTATAAGAGTAAAAGTATTACTTTCAGTCCAAATTTAAAAATTTAATTTTTATACAAAAATTGTTCAAATCTAGGTGCAAATACTTTTGCACCTAAATCCATATAGAATGCATAAGTATTGAGATATTCGCAAAAGCTGCTATTCGATAAGAATGAAAATGTTACTTCTGGTCCAAATTTTTTATTAGAAATATATTACACTTCAGGCTCTAAATACTTTTGTATCCTAGATAAATTTGTATAGAATGCATAATTTGAGAGATATTTGCAAATTACTGTTTTTCGCTAAAACAAAATGACCTATTTCGAAAAAAATTTTTTTTATAAAATCTTTTAAAATTGTACCTTATTATATATCCAAAGATAGTCCTTTATATTACTAACATAAAACATTTATTTATTCCGTTAATCATGATTAAAATTTATGATTGCTCATTAATTATACAAATAATTTCAGTAACTTGTATTCTCATTCAGAGAAAGACTTCAAGAAAAAGGTTATAGAAATTCGGACATGGCGCGTTGCGACAGATTTTTTCACCAAGTTCATTATCCCGTTTTAACATTACACTTTCTACTCTTTGGTAATCGCTCATTCACGGTCGCATTTTACACAAGCGCAATATCTCACCGATAGGCGGGTTATGTTGAATAAATTTTAGAAAATAGCAATTTATATAGCATTTGTAAGCAGAATTGCATAGATTCGGTAACTTACTACTAATATATATGTTTTTAAATAAAATTAATTTAATAACATTATTTGTTTTTCATCAATTTGTAGTCATAGAGAAATTCGTACATATTTACATATCCGCATAGAATATTTGTTCATTACTTTTTGAATATTATAATAGATGTTATATCTACACTTCCGAAATTACTTCATCAAAATCCATCTCACACTTTTTAATTCTGTTAATATTTTCTTTTAAGAAAATGGATCTGCACTCCATACGCTGAAAACTTGGTCGATTTACAATCTTGTAAGTTACTATAATTGAGTCTATGCTTACTTCTTTTAAAAGACTAAAATTAACTGAAAAAGCATTTTGCTTTCCCTAAGAGAAACATTTTTTTCCGCATATTTAATTTTATATTTTATGTAGTTGCTATTACCAAATGTTGTTTGAATAAAGCAAATCAGTTTTATATATAGAAATGCATCGATGTGTTAGTTAAATACTGTAAATTGTATTTCAAGCATTAGTATCGGCACGCTAAAAAAAGATAGCCCAAAGTATAAAGATTCTTATAAAAGTTTCTATATGATACTATAGCGATGATTACCTATTCATTAGACATAGGTATATAATTGGCCTAGTCAATTTTCAGAATGAAATGGTACTTCTGATTAGATTTTTACCGCCTATATTTCATACGTTTCAATCATCAATCCATCATATTTCCCTATTGTTTTGTTACTAGCTTGGAATACAAAATACGTATATATTAGCCATTAATTATTATTACGGCCTGTGGTCCGAGTTGATATCTTTGCACATTCACCTAGAAGCAAGGAAAACCACTATGAAACAAACACACTTAAGAAGGTATCAGTTAAATACTGCATCAATAGCAACAAACCTAGAAAAATAATAATGCATTGTGTAAGTTAAAAATGAATTATTGGAAACTTTTTGTGCAGTCAATAGCTGACATGTGCTTCAGTCTCCTTAGTCCTCATCAGTATGGTATAGCTAACGGAAGGTCTGTTGATTAAGTGGTAAGTGTAGTATAAAGTCTCACCATTAATAATCCTATTACTCCAAAAACCCTATCCATTTCCATAGTATTCATCAACAGTATTGTATTGTGTACTGTATAAATAACTTTTTGAACCAGGCATATTAGTGAAAATATTAAATAAATTATTTGTAGCCATATATTTAAGAAACGTTTAACACTAGTCAATAAATTATCACCCTGACTTAGTCGTTTTATTTACAGTCATATAGTAAATTGATAAACTGCCATTTGTAGGTTCTGTAAGAATGTCCTCAATTTACTAAGGATTAAAAACCACTTTCAGTACGTGGTAGACAAAGGCATTTTTGTCGCGAAATGTGTATGTTAACTCAAATAAATTTCACACAACTAATTCAATATGTAGTCATAATACTAGATGTCGCGATGACTACCATTTGCAATTTCAAAGATTAGATGTGGAAGTAACGTCTCCAGTATTGGTCCAAAAGCATACAATGCACTTTAAAGAAATAGAAGGCATGTTAAAACGGATTTTAATAATAATCCAAACTAAACGAAGCCTACGTTTTAATTGACCCAGGAGTGACAAAAAAAAGATGATTACGCAGAATGTGTACATTAAAAATGAATTATTGGGAGTGCGACCTCAGTTAGGTGTTTCATGTTCGTCAGTCCTCATTAGTACAGTATAGCTAAGAAAATATGTGTTGATTGAATAATATCTATAGTATAAAGTCTTACCTATAATAATGCCTATACTTCAAAAAGATTGTGACCATGTTCACACTGTATAACAACAGTAGTTAGTATTCAAATCTGCACTGTGTAGTTGCCATATTTTCAGCCAGGCTTATTGGCAAAAACATTAAATTATTCGTACCCATATATCAAAGAAATGTATAAAATTATTATAAAATGTCATCGTGACACAATCAGTATGCAGAGTGAATTAACACGTGGCCTCGCGTACCACGTATGAAGTTGGTTTTAGTATCCAATAAATTGAGAAGAATTTAGACAGTATAGAATTATATATTTTATTGTTAATACTAGAGGTAAAAAATGTAATTAATGTGTTTGAATTTAACAATATATACAGGGTGAGTCGTGAGGAATCGATCGAACTCTAGGAGTATATTCTACATGTGAAAATAATGAAAAAATACTCAAATGTTGTTATCCGATTTTTATTTATTTTTGAGTTATAGCGTAATTAAAAATGTATATTTAGTATGCCATGTTTATGTATACATTCGTGAAAACAGTGAAACCCCGGTAGCAAATCATCATAGTGAAGTCTTCCTAACTGAAACGCTATTTGTTCGTGGTTTTCCGAACTAGCGGTGGTGACATCTGAAGCAGTCGAGAAATAGTGTAGAGTATTTTGTATGTCTAATGCGTATAATGTCACTACCTCTCGTTCATTGTTGATATAGTGAGGGCGCTGCCACCATGAGAAACGTTCCCTATACATACATACCTTGGAGTAAATTATTATAAAATTGTTGTTCGAGTTTTATGACATTGACTTGACGTTTGTACGACTAAAGTGTAGGAAACTAAAATGCCACACACTTATTCAAATTTAGAATATGCTAGTATGGTGTTTGTTTATGGATTTTGTAATGGGAATGCTACTGCTGCTGCTAATGAATATCGTTAACGATTTCCACATCACAGGCATCCTAATAAAAATGTATTTATTAGTGTATTTAACAAATTGTGCGAGACCGGAAAGCTTCCCAGTGTAAGCATAATATCTGAACGAAGCAGTCGACAACAATTACAAGAAGTAGAAGATATTCTTGATGTAGTAGAAGAAGGCGCAAGCTCACCGAACATCAGTATTCAATTGGGCATTTCACAAACAAGGGTGATAAAAACACTCAACGAGCAAGGCTTACGTTCGTACCATGTACAAAGTGTACAGCACCTACAACCAAATGATTATCGTAGACGTATGGAATTTTGTCGATGGATAAATGATAATCCCCGTTTTGTATCGCGTACACTTTTTACGAAGCAACATTCACCCGTGACGGTATTAAGTGGAGCGCCTGCACATTACGCTCGTGCAGTCAGGCAACATTTGAATGAAAGGTTTCCAGGGAGATGGATTGGTAGTGGTAGTGGCATTGGTTGGCCTCCTAGGTCTCCAGACCTCATCCCACTCGATTATTGTTTGTGGGGCTGGTTCAAAAATGAAGTATATCAAGTAAAAGTGGACACTCGTGATGCACTAATTCAACGGCTTAGGAATGCTGCAGAAAATATCAAACATCAACCTGACGCTATCAGGAACGCAACCAGCGCACTTGGTAAACAATGTAGAAAATGTTTAGAAATGAATGGCGGTATTTTTGAAAAT
The DNA here is from genome assembly GCA_963170755.1 of Amphimallon solstitiale. NCBI lineage: Eukaryota > Metazoa > Arthropoda > Insecta > Coleoptera > Scarabaeidae > Amphimallon > Amphimallon solstitiale. The sequence goes on along the minus strand of OY720681.1, from coordinate 123,595,098 downwards.
ATATTATAAAGAACGATAATAACGATGGGATACCAAAACTTTAATGTATGAAATTTTGTTTATTTAAAATTAAGTTATAACTCGAAAACAAATAAAAATCGGATAACAACATTTGAGTTTTTTTTCATTATTTTCACCTGTCGAATACACTCCTAGACTTTGGTCGATTCCTCGCGACTCACCCTGTATATACAGGGTATACCACTTAAAACTCCCAGGTCAAATATCTCGGAAACGGGTAAAGATATTTGATTTTGTAAAAATTAGTTACTAAAGAATGGGATCGACCCCAGTTTGCTCTCACAATTGTGTTTTATTATGTGAAGATATAGATGGCGCTGCGATGAAAAAAAATTTTTTGATCGCCACAATCTTCATTTGTTTTTTTATTTGAAAGAGTATTAAAATTAATGTAAATTTTATTATTTGTTAGTTTCCAAAATTTAACGGTTTCATAGATATTATATATCTATTCGTGTTTAAAGAAAGTAAGAGTAATTTTAAAGTTTTGTCTTTATTTTGTTTAAATATTTAATTTGTAGGGGAAAATAGCAGGAAACATATTCACAATTCTTGCTATTATACTTACTTCACAATTTAAATTTTATAGTTAGTTCTTTTTTATAAATTCCACTTCATAGGCACCCATGTAGGTATGTAGGCAGAAAAGCATTCATGTCTGTGCTATATGTATGTATGTATGCTTGCTCTGATTATTTAGGAAATATTTTGACATTAGCACACATTAGAACATTTGCTTGATTATTAATTGTCTTTACAATTAGCTTCATTCAAACATCTACCCACTTTGCGTTGAGATTGTATTAAAAATATGGTTTTACACACAAATGAAGACAAACTAAATATGGTTTTAAGTTATGGAGAATCCCGTAGAAATGCATCTGAAACAATGCTCTACGCTTTGCAAACAGGCCTTTTCCAGATAACAAAACATTTGTAAGTCTGTGTGCAAATCTCAGAAATTACGGTAGCTTCAAAAAACAAAAACAATTAAGGCAGAAAAGAGTAAGAGATGATGAAATTACGTCAGCGGTACTAGAAACAGTTAATAATAATCCACATACATGATAACGGCAATTAAAAGAACAGCATGATCTATCTGTAACCTCTTGCCGTAGGATTCTAATAGAAAATAAATACTTTCCGTATAAAGTTCATTTAGTGCACCACTTAAGAATAGGAGATAATCAACGCAGACTCGATTTTCTAGCAGAATTTTCTGTAATGTTAAAGGAAAACAACAACTTTATGAATCAGAGCATGTGGAGAGTGACGAATGTCGTTTTCACAACAATGGTACTTTAATTAAGCATAATGCTCGATATTGGTCAGAAGAAAATCGTAGGTGGATAAGGCAAACAAGAAATCAAACAGTTTTTGCTGTTAACGTTTGGTGTAGAATTTTAAACGGATATATCTTAGGCCCCCACTTTTATCATGAAACATTAACTGGTGTGTGCTACTTACATTTCTTTAGAAAATGTACCTATAAAGCTACGAAATAATATGTGGTTACATCAAGACGGGGCACCTGCTCATAATGCCAACATAGTTACTGTCTATTTTAATCAAACGTTCCCACGTCGTTGGATTGGTACTAATGGCGTCCTTAGGAAGCCGGCTCGTTCGCCGGATCTAGCCCTGTTAGATTTTTTCTTGTGGGGTTACTTGAAAGCTGAAGTTTACAAGAAACCCATAACAGATATGGGCGACCTTTATAATAAAATTTATGCAAGTGTTCAAAAACTTAGTAGAAATACATTGTTAAATGTTTGCGGAAGGGAACTAATAAGGCGATATACGTTATGTAGCAATCAAGAAGGCAACAATTTTGAACATCTTTGTTAGTTATATTTGATCCATTTAAATATTTAAACAAAATAAAGACAAAAATTAAAGTTACTCTTACTTTCTTTAAACACTAATATCTATGAAACCGTTAAATTTTGGAAACTAACACAAATATAAAATTTACATTAATTTTAATACATACATATACATACATATAGCACAGACATGAATGCTTTTCTGCCTACATACCTATGGGTGCCTATAAAGTGGAATTTATAAAAAGGAACTAACTATAAAATTTAAATTGTGAAGTAACTATACTAGCAAGAATTGTGAATATGTTTACTGCTATTTTCCCCTACAAATTAAATATTTAAACAAAATAAAGACAAAACTTTAAAATTACTCTTACTTTCTTTAAGCACGAATATATATAATATCTATGAAACCATTAAATTTTGGAAACTAACACAAATAATAAAATTTACATTAATTTTAATACTCTTTCAAATAAAAAACAAATGAAGATTGTAGAGATTAAAAACATTATTTTCATCGCAGCGCCTTCTATATCTTCACATAATAAATCATAATTGTGAGAGCAAACTAGAGTCGATCACATTCTTTAGTAACTACTTTTTATAAAATTCAAATATCTTTATCCGTTCCTGAGATATTTGACCTGGGAGTTTTAAGTGGTACAGCCTGTATATATACATATATATCTATTGAGAAAATGAATATCTTCTTGGTAGTAATGGCAATAATATGATGAGCAAAGTAATAACAGTATGACAACTGGTTGTCATTTAGAAATACAATGCTATATAATCAACCTAAATAATTAATTAATTAAATTATCTATATAATGATTTTTTTTTTTTATATTTACATTCATACATTATGATTTTACATTCTATATTTGTGATTGTATTTCTAAATGACAATCAGTTTTCCTACTGTTATTACTTTTGCTCATCATATTATTGCCACTACTACCAAGAAGATATTCATTTTTTCAATACATTTGTATATCTGGCAAATAATTTGAAGATATTTTTTTAACTGTTTGGTTGAAATTAGGCATTACACAATATTAAGTAAGTGCACTGTTGTTTTACACTACTTGGATTTACATTTTTAGGTAATACTATACTTTTTAATCAACACATATTAGGGTTTTAACATACACCTTCCTCGTTATGCTGCACTGACGAAACCAAACACATACATAGTTGCGTCGTTGTTCTTTATGTATTTCTTTTAAATGCACATGTTTTAGGTAAACCTAAACCTTTTGATGGGACTGCATAAGTAATAGCGGTTGTCCTAAGCTTATTTGCTTACATTTTCAATTATACATGGCCGATTTTACATTCTATATTGTCATAATATTAACAGCTCTACTCGTAATTTTTAATTACATAGTTGTGTCATTATTATTTATGTAATTACATTAATTGAACAATTTATGGTAGACCTAAACCTTTTGATGGAACTGCATAAGTAATACCGACTGGACTATGCTTATTTGTTTACGTTTTCATTCATACAGTTTGATTTTACATTCTATATTTGTCAATGTATTTCCAAATGACAACCAGTTGTATTACTGTTATTACTTTTGCTCATCATATTACTGCCACTACTACCAAGAAGATATTTATTTTTTCAATACAGTTGTAGATGAGGCAAAGAATTTTAATATATTTTATTATATATAATCTAAATGTATGTGTGATAAGCAAACACTTTTATATAATTCAAATATTTATTCAATTTATGTTCAAAAACAAGTAAGATACAAATTATTAAAAAATTATAATATAAACTTAGGAGTTTTAAGTGGGCGAAAAATTACGGGATTATCAATAGCAAGTCTAGTTATCTTTGCATCCGTCACTTATCAAGAGTAAAAAAACATGTCTTTATGTGTGTAACGTATATGTAAGTATGTATGTAATATACTTATGTGCGTATGAGCTGCTGCAATTGATACTAATAAACATGTGCAAGGTCTGCGTACATTTTTATCAGTATAGTTTATTATAGATGTCGTCGTTAGCCTTGTTAATGTGATTTTTACATAAGCACCACATAACAATTTGATAAAAGATAAACATTTGGCAATAACATTTCCTTAAACATATTATCCTTTATCCTTAACCTCTTATTTTGTTAAGTGTATGTAGTATGCTTAGCATCGAGGACGAATGTTTTTATATTTATACACATAAAAAATGTCGTCAAAATAAACGTATGAAGCAAGTAAATAAGAACATCTAAATTGAACGATAAGTCATATCTTCGAGACGAGAAGTTTATTGTTGACTATTGCATTCTTAGACCACATTTTTAGAAGTATCAAATAAGATGGTATACAAAAATTATGGGTACTTACTGTAAGTAAACAGTAAAGGCCAGGTGTGTTGATGCCAAATTGTACGTCATTATTGTTCATAGATTAGTCCCAGAAGTAATGAGACTGATTTATTTTGAAGTCTAGAAGTTAGTAGTTACTGGTTTATCAAGCAATAGATCTCGGACAGGATTCTCGACCACAGAAATATTTAAATAATATTTCAATTAGCATTACTCATTTTTAAGCATTAAAATTAATTTTAAATATTTTCTTTCAAAGTTTTTTTCGAAACATCGCTGCATCGCATGCAGACAAGGTTTGCCAGCTTACACTTTGTCAAGGATATATTCCTTTCCACTTTTAATGCGGGTAGACCTATAAAAATCTTAAAACTTCTTTCCAACTATATACGAAAACATATTTCATACAAACATCAGTTTAGATATTTAATATTCCTATATTTTACCTTTTTTCCATTGGCCACGGGGTTAACCGTCTACTGCCTTGTCCCTCAGAATTCTTTAAGAGGAGCCAGTTTCTTTACGAACTCTCTCACATCTCACTACTCGCACTGCCATATCACTACCCCTCGTAGTTATGCGATTTCTTAGTGAACTCTATCGGCGCGCGCCCGATGTATAAGTGAAGCTGTCCCGATTCACGCATGCACGCCAGTAGGACTTTCGATACATTTTACTTTAAGTTAAATCGTTTCATTTTAAACCGACTTGTAAACAATCCCTGTTTATTTACTGTACCGTTAATAAAATAATTTTACCTCCATTAAATTATTACTTCTTTTTATTTAAACATTAATTTCCTTTTTAATTTGTTATTTATTTTATTAAATAAAAACTTTAAAGAAAACTCTGTTTTCTGGTTAACACTTTCCCTTACAGCATAATACCCTGGATCTCTTATGAGTAACCATTAGGGTGAGTAGCTAACGTATGGAAAAAAATAAGTTATTTGATCATGGTCTAATAGTGATATTATATTGTCTTAGGTCAATACAAATAATAATTGGCTATAGAAAGTTAAATCAAGTCATATCTTTATCCCGCGTATGTGTTCAAAATTTCGGGAATTTTTGGTTACAAATGCACGAGGTGCTTTCCTGTATGAGGTAAATTTCGTGCTTTAGGTATTTCTCCTGGCAGCGAGTTCCCTCACTGTTTTGGATTTAATTTTAATTAATTTCCACAAATTCTTAGACCTGTTTTTACAAGTCGGATTTGTTTTTATTTGAAACAATACTGGAGCGTATACTTTAACACAATATTCACCTAATAGTTTTAATTTATTTGATGGATTTGATGTAGAAATATATAGTCGCAATATTCTATTTGCTTTTGTTAACCATCGGGCAGAACCATTTGATATTTGTGTTGGAAATAGTCATAATGAAAATGAAGAAGTCACTTTGTCCAGTGAATAATTTTCGTTCATTTATAGTCGTACTTTCATAATACATTTTAAAAGTAACTTACATTTTACTTCAAATTTTACAACCAAACCTGATATAAATATCAATGTATGGACACACATATTACTTTCATATGTGTTCGGTTTTAAAGTTTACCAGAATAGGTCATGTCAAACAACGCATTCAATCCTAAGTTTGAGTAGATATTACATATTAATCCAAAAAGTCATCTTGCACAGTCATTTTATTAATATATTATTCTAGCTTAACCTGGTCACGTTTCGCTGTCGCTCAGTTTGATATGAAATTATTGGGAAAGTATAAATATCTGAGTTTAATATGATATATAAATAACACTCGCCTATTCAAATGCAACGTTGTGTCAAAATTTCAAGTCAATACCGCTTACTTTCGAGTTTTGCGAGCACAAACATACAACATACCGTTCTGATATATCGAGTTGACATTTCCGACTTTTGAATAGTTTGGAAGTGCCTTAAACTGACATTTATCTATTTGACGTTTATGCTATTACATCATAAAACTGTCAAGTCAATATGTCAGAACCGTTATCGGAATTTTTATCACAAGCACTCCTTAATTTTATGGTTGTAAATAAAATTACTATAAAAACACTCGCCTATTTAAATACAACGTTGTGTCAAAATTTCAAATCAATCGACCGACTAGTTTTCAAGTTTTGTGATCACAAACATAAGCAGGCTGAATTTATATACCGGGTGATCTAATAATGTAGATAGCAAATAATTTTTAATACAAAAATAGTGGATAATCATAAGCTCTACAATGTAAAGATATTTTCATTTATACAGAGTGTTCGACAACGACGAACCAACACAAACTCGTGTTTTTTTAAATGGAATGCTATGCATTTTTTTACATTTTATGATAGCCCTTAAACTGACATCTATTTGCATTGGTCGATTTTCAACTGTTTCTGAGATATGGCAAATTTTCGTTAAAAATTGTACAACATTTGAAAAGTTACTATGAAATAACGGTTCATGAAGAAATTCCTATTATGTGCTCAATTAGTAGAGATATCTTCTCAGTATGTGGAATTAATGTTTATTTCGGCATATCTACGCATGTTCTTTAGAATTACATACCATTAGCTGAAGTTATGAATTTTAAAAAAAATTAATAGATATGAAAAAATATATTTATATGCCATTGAAAAGTACTCAAAATTTACTAATTAAGTGTGATTATAAAATGATGTTTATATTGTATATACCAGCCAGACTATTTTATTTGCGAATATTAACTTTCGCTATTAGTAAAGAAATAGTTTAAAGCTTGACGGTGTTGAGTCAATCCATGTGTGCAGGGAGTTCCGCCGGCTTAAGCGAATACCGTTAGACCTTTCTGGCTAGTGCCGAAAGTCATTGAACATGCTACGGGAAAAAAAAATAAAATTTTGTCTGGCGCATGCGTACTTTTACTACTTTTGAACAAAACACAAACTTTGACCGTGGTAATAATTGCCCAAATGTATTACACCACTTTGCAGTGGATGAATACGAATTATTTGGAAGTTTTCCTTGAAGATGATGTATTCTTGTAACCCTTCCATCAATGTAGGTACGTATTGAAATTAGCAAATGATGTTAGCAAGTACGTTCTAAGTTACGTTGCCGAATTGAGTATATAGCTATACCAGACTTATGCATAGTTAAAATGTTTAAATAATGCATTATTCATTTATTTTACATATTATCACACGAGGGCATTTATTGACCACAAGGCCCATAAATATTATTGTGTATGCGGAACTTAAGTTTCAGTAGCAGGGGGTGTTTCACATTGCTTAATTATTACTTATAATTTTACTTACTTCATCCTACATGTTAATACATAAGTATATATATATAAATCAAAAAGAAATATTAGACACTATTTAAGACCTACTGTGTAATTCAGTTTGATTCAAATTTGAATTTAAACCCCTTACTTTTATCGCCGGCAGGCCATAGAGCAACATTTATTTTGGCTAGACAAGATGGTGCGCAGGCAATCGCATTCAGAACACCATTGGATCTAAGGGCCTAGTACGCACGGAAATACCCTACCTGTGTTACATAAAAATATCTATTAGCATATCCATAATTATTTCCGTCCTTGTTATGTTATAATTTTATTACTGACGTAATAAGGGCGTATGTCAGTTGGGCCACAAACACAAAATTAATCCGTTGCTGAGCGAGGATAGGGATTAACCGGTAATCCACCCTCCAGAAATAGGTGAATTCATCACCCGCCTAGATAATCCGATTAACGCTAAATTTTAGAGAACTAAATGAGGTATGTAAAAATGCTTAATTATGATTCAGAATAAATGGAATAATATATATGTATATAATATAATATAATGTATAAAAAATAAATCTATTTCTAGATATAACTTTGTTAAATTAGTTAGTTATAAATTTTTACCGACTGTACCTACATTAGGATTTGCTCTTGTTGTTTGGTACCTAGGTTTTGTTTTATGTAGCTATATATTATATTATATTAACTAACGTGTGCCGTTGGCATCTACTACAATTTAAAATACAGGAATAGTGACATTTCATTATTGTATTTTTTTTTAGTATGACCATTTTTTAAATTACTTAGTAAAAATGTTTCCTTAATATTACGGACATGTTAGTATACAAAACTATTAAAAAAATATTTATTGTTGATCTAGTATTATAGAATGTTTTGGTTTTGACTTATGTAGCTATATATTATGTTATATATAATGCTGAATATATGTTAGTACGAGTCTATTATGGTAATTATTCTTTGGCCCAACTGAACGATACCTTAAGCCGATTACCGAATCCGTGGCCCAACTGACGTGCACCGCGTAATAATACTTACACATGTACCTATACTATACTGTTTGGATGTTCTAAATAGTTCTAATGAAAGATTTACGAATAATAGCGTTACAGTCACACGACTAAATTATTATAAATTTCTTAAAACCATGCAATTAATTTTGAAATTAAAAATAAAATAAAAGTAAATAAATTCAAAGAGTACTAACTAATTAATTTTTGTCACTGACTTGGTTATAGAAGGAGTATATAAGAATTACGGGCAGCTTGCAAAGTTCATTCGAGTCATCTACAGCGGCGCGGCGTCGTGAAAAAGGTGGAAGCATGAATGTGGTATAGATAAGAGAAAGCCTAGAATCGCTTACATACATATTTTCAGAAGAATCTGTCTATCGCTAGAACGACGTTGTATATATTATGTATGTAGGTATTTATGTACATTTTTGCGATAGCTAAAAAAGAAACAAATATATATGTACATGTTGCTGTGAATATAAACCAATTGAAAAAACAGTTTTTTTTTACAGTAACAACAAATCATATAAGCATGGAGATGATCATTTTTCCTTTCTTATAGCAAGAATTGCGATGACGAAAATTTTCACTCGAGATTTTTCCGGATGTGCACTTCTTGAAGTCCACTGATACCGAAAAAGTGGTTTTTGCAAACATCTCCCTCCCTCCCTCTCTCTCTCCCTCCCTCCCTCTCTCTCTCTCTCTCTCTCTCTCTCTCTCTCTCTCTTCTCTCTCTTTCTCTCTCTCTCTCTCTCCACCACGATATTGGCCAAACACCTAAAGCTACTAATACCTAACTTTCAATTAGATTTTGCAAATTGGTTTTTGCAAACATCTCTCCCCCCCTCTCTCTCCCTCTCCCCCCTCTCTCCCTCCCTCTCTCTCTCTCTCTCTCCACCACGATATTGGCCAAACACCTAAAGCTATTAATACCTAACTTTAAATTTAGGAGTATAATCTTCCTCTTGAGATCTGATTAGATTTTGCAAATTACAAAGAAAAGATTACACGAATACTAAAAAGTGAATTTTAAAAGGATTTTATGAACAAGTTTTTTGACATTCCTACCGAAAGTAGGTCCTTTTGTCTTGCCGAAAAACAGTATTTTGCAAATATCTCTTAAATTATGTGTTCTGTACAAATTTGTCCAGAGTAGAAAAGAATTTAGAACTCGAGTTGGAACAATTTTTGTATATCAATAATTTCAAAATTCGGACCTGAAGTTACGCTTTTACTCACATGTTTATTAAGAGAGTGAATGATATAAAACTTAATTTGGAATTACTTTTGTATAAAAAATTTGGAAAGTACATGTATAAGAAAGTCGTCTGGTGCCCACACCTCATTCTTTAAATATAACTTTTCTCGAAATAAAACTAAATATAAAAGTAGATGACTACTATATTTGTAAGTAATTTGAGTGCTAAAAATATCAACTAGAAACAATTCTTATTTCGCTTGCTGTATCATCTTGTTATTTGAGTGAGAATCTTATCTCTAATAATCAGGTACGTATCCATCCATTGTGAGCAAGACTGAAGATTTATGTGCAGAAACGGGCGAGTCCTCTTTCAATAACCAAACTTTCTTCTTTGATTAAGTGTTTGTTTCCATACCTGTCAAAATGCTGTTAAAATAACGAGATGTTTAAGTTATAAACATCGCAAGCATCTTGCGGTACCACCTTTGTGTGGAATGGTACAATCCATGAACACCCAAATATACCGGTTGCGTCAAATAACATTAGCCATAGGGAATTTCATGCATACGTATGTACGATGTATACGTGTGTATATGTATGCCAACCCGGTACAAATGCCGGCGACGTATACATCGTATATACGTATGCATGAGATTCCCTATGGCTAATGAAATTTGACACAACCGATATACATAACTCGCAATAACTTATGAGCTATCGAACTGCAGGTTCTTCCTGTCAGCATCAATGATTTCTTGGGTAACGGACAAGGCGGGTTGATCTGACCTCGAAAATTCCCTATATCTTCAGAATACACAATATTCAATCCACGGCCAAAATTGTAGCGCAAATTTGTTTGTTACTCCATTTCATTCCAACAATCACAGCTGTTTACACTACCACAATTTGGGGGCTACTATTACAAAGTTGATATAGTAGAGCGTCACCCAATCCACATCTAGTGGCAGTTATTTATCTTTTCTCTGCAATAGAGAAGAGTCCACATTTAATGTACAAGACGTGTTTTAAAGACAAATTCTCCTACATAAAATATAAAATCATAATTCTAATAGTCGCTACACACAGACGTATACAGGTTCGGTTTACCTTGCATGCGAGCTGAAGTCTATGTATTGAAACGAACGTTGTTACCAGTATTTATACACATGTGGGAAGTGCGCACGTACTATTCGACGCTAGACGACAGGCCGATACGATCATTACGATCATAAGATTCCAATATAATGCATGTGTGCATGTTGCAGGGATTGTTATCCTCATTTTTAGGTACTATTCCCATTCGTAATATTCTAAAAAAAAGAATCTTAACTTAATATTATAAGAATTCCTTCAGATGTATTATTTTTATGATTGAATTTAATATGGTTTCGCGGAAGGTCTACTTGTCGCGTCGCGTATGTATATCTGTTAGGTAGGTACGGTTTGGCAACTCCTTTCGTGTTATGTACGGAAAGCCGCATGCAAGATAATCGTAGGCCAAACCTGTATATGAATTCATTCATGTACGTTATTTGGCATACGTATTGACGTTTTCTAATTGAAGGACTTGAGTCAAGCAAAAGTTTCTTCAAATATCTAAGTTTTTGAATTCACTTTCATAGATGAATTAAGTCATCTATATCTGTGTAATCTTAAACATTTACATGCCAAACACTTTTGCACACTCGCAAAAAGACAATAAACTAGTGTAATTATTAGACTAGCGTCTAGCGGGTCACCGCAGCATCGAACCCGAACACACTCCCTCTCTTTTATCTATGCCCGAACCAGAACACTTTAGCTTCGATTCTCGTGTCGACGAGCTTGTCTTTTTCTTGCGTAATTAGTGTAATTTCAAATCGCTATAGTAACATGAAGTATAAGTGCAACGAATGTGAAAGTAATTTCAGCACATTCTTAAGTTTAAGATACATGCGAATAAATTTCACGCCAAAAATTTGTTGAATTTTGCGCCTTTTCGCTATAGACAGATCCATTATAAACCTTATGTTGTGATATTTGCAAAATATTTAACCACAGACAAGATTTGCATTCACATTTAAAAACGCATAATATTCAAAATACAACACAAACAAAAATAATTAGTCGTGCAAATCCCGATGAATGTATATAACTTTGAAATTGGAAGAAAATAAATTCGATCAAAAAATCCTACCAGTGGAAACTTGAAAAAAAATTATAAATATTTTATTAACGAATAACAATAACTCAAATTAATAAAAAAAAGTATATAAAGCGTACCCCTATAACAAGTAACTTTGAAATTTCGGTTTAAAATAATGGGTATGACATACATACTTAACATTTTAAGCACCTTTGGAAACGATTAGTCAATATTAGTCATATAGCATTGAATTTCAAATTGTAATTTAGCCGCCAAAGACGAATGGCTGTCGATTGTGTACGGGTTCGATGCTGCGGTGACCCGCTAGACGCTAGTAATTATTAGTATGTATATATTTTAATTTATTAGGCTTAACATTTGAATTAACTTTCCATATTCGTAAAATGTTTTATTACAGCGCCTCTACGGGGGAACTGCCGACTACTGAAATCAAGAGGTTAGAAATTCAAGTTTTTCTCAGTTATTTTTGCAGCGATTTTATTTAAACAAAAACCAACAAATGTTTTAAGGGTTTTCTGAGGTACCTAAAGAATTAAATTTTATAAAACTTATTAAAATATTTATAGATGGAGTCTAGAAAGTGACTCAAGTTTACCATATGTTTTCTATATTATTTTTCCACAAATGGAAAAAAACGTCCTTTAGGTACCTTCAATAAATCTTACTGTAAACGTACAGCCTTAATTCAACTTAATTTACAAAATAGTTATTGAGAAAAACTTGAATTACAAACGTAAGTTTTGCCCTATTTCTGACTACACATATCCTAAATTTTCATTGTTCCTCTCATAATTAGTCAATCATAAGATATACTTAACTTAAAACACACGAATAAATTGCTTTTTTTTATATTTGTTCCACAAAATAGAAAATTACAACTCTCGTCAAGAATCTTACTGACGGCGGCAGTTCACCCTTAACGTTACCTCCAATTAAGGCACACTGTGGCAATCCAACGTACAGGTTTATACTGTCCAAAAAAAAATCGCGAATACAATACAAAACATACATATGTAAAGCGTGAAATAGAGTACCTTTACGAATGACCTATATTTATATGGGAGCTTTATACTTATAGTAGCTCATAAAAATACGAGGGATTCGATAAAGTCACGTTCATTATCGCATTCTCTCAATGGAAAATCACTGAATTTAGCTTGCGTAACGAATAAATAAGGACATTCCGAAAATTTCACAAGAGACGTTGCCTGTTTGGTATATGCTATTGCTATTACCGCTGTTTCTGGCACACAAAATCGGCGACGCATCAAGTCTGATCTATATTTACAATACGGGGGCGTCGACGTTGTATCCAGGCAACACCAGGTCATTGACACGGCCGTTTCACAGTTCCTGTATTCTTCTCTGGACTGATTTCCGCATTACTTCGGTCCCAGCTTGCACGTTGAACGTATATTCTCCGCGTGCGTATGTTTGTTGTCTATATGCGCGCGCTGTATAAAATAAAATGCAAACCCGCGCACACACCGGGGCTCCAATACTAAGCAATTTCAGTCACATACAGTTGAGAACTACGTAGGTTCGGTGTTTTCGGTATTTAGGTTGCATTGTTGATCGGGATGACGCGTTCTTATGGAATGATTCTGACGTTTTAATAGTATATTTCCATTCTATATTACTAACTACATCTTTTCGACAACCTTGACATTTCTAGTGTGCTTTTTAATATTTTTAAAATACATAAGGATCAAAAAACACAATATTGTCCATTTCATTAATTTTTCTAGCTACTCTTGTTAGTCTCTACAATATAAACATTAGTACACTCATTTCTAGCTTTATTATTAAATATAACTTTTTGTTTTTAAATCACTGCTCATAATAAATAATAGTATATTATGACACTAGTGCATAATCAAGCTTTTAAAGCACGAGGAACGAGTTTAAAGCCACGACGCGAAGCGGAGTGGCTTTAACGTTTCGAGTGCTTTAAAAGCTAATTATGCACTGTGTCATACGATATTTTTTAGTATAAATGCAACAATAATTTTAATTAGAAGAAATCAAATCAATAATTTCAATACATATTATCGAGTGACTTGTCATTTGACATTTCCTGACATTTCAATGGACTATTAAACGCTTGGGATTGGCTGTTACCAAGCAACCTTTATACGCACGCCGTGCGATAAAGGCCCGATTATGCACGCTTATGGGTGTGTTTTGATTGGTTTATGATGCATGCATACTAAAAATAAATTTTTAGTATGCATACTAAAAATAAATTTTTAGTATGCATGCATCATAAACCAATCAAAACACACCCATAAGCGTGCATAATCGGGCCTTTATCGCACGGCGTGCGTATAAAGGTTGCTTGGTAACAGCCAATCCCAAGCGTTTAATAGTCCATTGAAATGTCAGGAAATGTCAAATGACATATAGGTACATGTCACTCGATAATATGTATTGGAATTATTGATTTATTATTGTTGCATTTATACTAAAAAATATCGTATGACACAGTGCATAATTAGCTTTTAAAGCACTCGTAACGTTAAAGCCACTCCGCTTCGCGTCGTGGCTTTAAACTCGTTACTCGTGCTTTAAAAGCTTGATTATGCACTAGTGTCATAATATACTATTATTTTCACATACACGGGGTCAAAAGAAGTCTATATAGACCACTGCATTTTCACTTCTCACTTACCTAATGTTATGTTTCGGACAGAATTATTATTGCAGCGAATAAATGAGTATCATAAAAATTAAATTTTGTTAAACAAGACAAAATAAAAGTATGTTACACAGGTACAAAAATGTAGTCAAAAAGGTGTCCATGCAGGAGATTTGTGTTACCTCGTTTGCACGTAAAACTTTTAATAACCGTTGTCGCATTCCGTGTACCATTTTTTGGCACTTCCTCATGAATTGCAATCCATTCTTGCAATTACTGCCTTCTTAAGGCGCTCTCACCCTACAAATGCTCGATATGGTTCATATGGGGCGATTGTGGATGTGTATCAAGCCATGCTTTCACACATTAAGTATTAACCATTCCTTTACCCGTTTTGCTGTATGTTTTGGCATTATGTTGTTGAAAGATAAATGACTCGTCTAGTGTAAGTTTTTAGAAACTTGCATGTAAGTTTTCCTGCAACATTTTTAAGGGGGCTTCTGCAGAGGTGCCGACTAACTGCCGTGTGGTAGAACGTAAGGGGACGTGGCGCCATATGCGTTAATTTCTTATTATGTTTTTGCATTAAATTGAATACGAAAGATTAATTAAGGCTTCGTTGGGAGTACTTTCTTATAATTCAAATTATCTACTCCTATATTTCATTCTCGAAGTTGACAAAATTTACAACATCATAACACAGTTTCAGAAACTTTATTTTAAAAACTAATTCCAATCGAGCATGCATTGAGCCTTTGCTTATTTGTGTTTTAAATTTCGTTTTGATATTTCGTAAATAAAAGCGGTACTATTGTTTTACCGAACCCTTGTAAAATCCAGAATTTATATTAGCGCATACCTCTGCCTAAGCCCCCGTAAGTTCATATTAAGATGACATTTAAGAATTATTATGACAATAATTCAAATTTCAATATCAAATCGATCTAAATGTGTAAAATATCGCCTATTTGCTAGCTCATAGAACAAATCGACTAATAATATTACATTTATCTAACTTTCGACAACATATGATATTGTTATTTTTCTATCCTGCACATATAATTACAATCTATTTAAATTATTAAATCATTCGTGGGATCAAATACATTTTAACTGTTCTACTTTTAATTTATTATCAATAAGCTATTACTTGTTTATATCAAATTGATAAATAACAGAATAATATATGAATGTATTATCGTCGGAACTAATTCTAGGTTAGAGTTCTTCCTGAGGAGTACAATGACAATTTTGATATTCACAATAATAGTATAAATATACAGTGCGGAAATAAAGTAACAGATCAAGGCAAATATTTTCATTGCGTTTTCAGTTTCTTACGTCATTTGTGTTTCATGTTATGACGTCACCCACTTTTTTTTAAATAACTAGAATTATGTCAGAATTCTAAACCCATTATTTTATGCTAACAATTTGACTTTAGAGAGATACTTGCAATTTCTACAGTTTGAATTGATGCCTGCATTAGCTGCATTATTTCCTAATGCAAACAGCCCTGACCTACCAAATAATAGTATATGGTTACAACATGACGGTACTCCGCCTCATTACGCAATTAATGTGCGCCGCTACTTGGACCAAGTTCTCCCAAGCAGATGGATAGGAAGAAGAGGTCCGATAGCATGGCCGACTAGGTCTTCAGATCTAACGTCGTTAGATTTCTTTCTATAGGGACACTTAAAAAGAAAAGTGTACAAAAATCGACCTGTTAATTTAGAAGATCTCAAGCACAGAATTTGACATTAATTAAACTGCATTAATATCAGCTCAAACTCTCCAGAATGTGAGAAATGAGATTTATAACCGTCTTGAGTATTGTCAGATGGTACAGGGTCGTCATTGTGAACACTTAGTGTAAATATAATTTAAAAATTATTATTTGTAGGCTTATTTTTGTGTTTGATGTTATTGTTAGAATTTTTTTTCTGGTTAATCAATTTAGTTTTAATGTAATTATTAACTTTCTATGGAGTAGATAGTAAATTTATTGTTCGCTTTTTCAACATTTTTATAATTTTATAATAAAAAACGAATCTCTCCATCAAATTTATGTGACTAGATTTGTTTGATGAATTTTTAATATTTCAACTATACGACTCCTTTTCTCAATTTTTTTTCAAATGTAATATATTAAAAGTTTTATACCGCTGGATAGAGAATTGAAAGTACTATCGAAATCAATTAGAAAAATTATAGGTTGTCATTTAAAAGAAAAAGTCAGTTCTTCAGTAACCTATTATTCTTGAAAACGTTATATTTTAGTTTTGTAGCGTACAAAATGCAGTATGCTTCACTGGTTTGGTCTTTGAAGTACACTTACAGCTCTTCATTAAAAAAAATCGGCCGCGATTTGTGAAGTACCTCTGTACCAGATCACAGGCATATCCTCTACGGGGCGTTGAAAACTCATGGTCTACGGTCTTTAATATACCGGCACTATATTCATGGAGCGTGGTGTATTAGAAAAATTGCTAACCGATTTCCAAAGTAACCCTTTCTCTGAAATTCTGTCAATCCCAGGTTATCCCCTCGTTTCTCTTCCACATTACTAATTCTTTTCCAGAACTTATTTACTCCAAGGATCTTCACGAGTCAGAATGTATCGATTTCCAAACTTCCACTATGAACATATTTTTTACAGCAATGCATATTTTAATAATTATCTTTCTTCTTATACGTAATTTCTTTTATACTGTACCGGGTGGCCAACTAAGAATGGCCGCCGGCTATATCTCAGAAACCAGTGGTCATATTGCTTCCGGGTAAAAAAATTTCAAGTAAAAGTGCCCAAGAGAAAATGCTGGAAATTACTTTGGAGTTTGTAAAATGTCCGCAAGGGGGCGTAACAGTCGGGATCAATGTTAAATTTAGAATTTCTTCATATTTTTACTAATTAAGGGGTATTGAAAATTTCTAGATTTTATTCCTTACACATTCTTTAATACTTTTAGTCTTGCACATTTTTCACTATCTAGTGAAATAAAGTGGTGGGGGCAGTTCAGATGTTTATTTAAATAAACTAGGATTACTCCCGTTTGGCTTAAGCGATTTGAATAAGTTTGATCTCATTTAAAAGAGTCTTGTTTGCTCTACAAACTGAACTTGTGTTTTTGTATCTCGGACTTTTGCTGTCACCGGTAGATGGCGTTATCTGAAATGTAAGCAAATATTAGGCTTTTTTTCAAAAGAGTTAAAT
Source organism: Amphimallon solstitiale (assembly GCA_963170755.1). Lineage (NCBI taxonomy): Eukaryota > Metazoa > Arthropoda > Insecta > Coleoptera > Scarabaeidae > Amphimallon > Amphimallon solstitiale. Next base: position 123,577,432 of record OY720681.1, on the reverse strand, counting down.
ACAATGATATGTTTCTTTTTACATAAGCTAATAAAGAATTAAATCCTCTACATTTCGGTAAAAAAACCAAATTTGTATATTTCTTAGAACAGGAGATATTGACAAAAATAGATCAAAATTCATAAGTTCTCCTGTTTTACTGGCCTTTTTTTTTATGAAGCTAACAATTTTGAGCTACATATATTATTATTATCTAACATAGTATTATTATCAAGAAAAATGTTATACTATTTTGAAAGACCCTGTTTAATAAAGCAAGATTATTTTTAATACTTATTTTAATCCAAAAAATATACCATTGAAAATAAAAAAGTAAGCTATGAAAAAATAAAACAATAACTCTGTGTTAAAACGACCAATTGTGAAAATAATAAATATTATTGTCAGTTTTTGATTGATTCCGTTTACTTTTTTGTGTTTGGGAAAACTTCTCTTTTAGTGAGATGCGGTTAGCGAATAAAGAGACATTCGATATGATTGGTGTCTATTTCGAATGCATGCGAAATGCTACATTTTTTTTCAAATTGTATACTACGCAGTTCCCTGGAAGACGACATTGTGCGAGCAGTGTTTTTCGTAGGTTAGTGGAAAGGCTTTGGACCACCGGAAATATTAATCTTCCGGTGTATAGAACGCAACCTACTGGTCGAACCGAAGAAAATGCTATAAAAGTATTAGAATATATTGAATTTAATCCACATGTAGTGACCGAAACCACAAGTAGAGAGTTGGGCACTTGTAGGACTACGGTCCCAGATATATTGAAAGATTTAAGTTAAAAATAAAACAAACTTTATTTCGAGATTTTTTGTAGGGCCTTTGTTAGATTTGCTTTATATCCTACAGTTTGTTTTAATACTTTTAAGCATTAAGATAACAGCTGTTTTTAACGTTCCGTACTCGGTTCTCTTAAGTTTAACTCATACATTCATCTGCTTATTTATTGTCTGTTTACCGGTCACGGCCATTTTTATCCGATACCACAGTAATACTTTATAAAAGTAAGTTACCTAAAACAGTGTCTAACAAGTTTGGATAAATTTGATCTCACAGTTTCGTTCACGTTCGCCATATTATTTTCAGAATGTATCCTTATTACATCGTTCTTCATCAAGCTTTAACGGCTGAAGATTTCGATCGCCGGATTGATTATTGTCAATGGCTATTAAATATGGTAACGGAAACCCCGAAATTCTTTCTCGCGTCCTATGGACGGATGAGGCAACATTTAATAGCAATGGTGGTGTGAACTTGCACAATATGAACTATTGGTCCAGGACAAATCCGCGTTGGATGCAGGAAGTTTAGCATGAAGACCGCTGGTCGGTAAACGTGTGGTGCGGTATTCTAGGAGGTAAAATTACTGGACCCGTTTTCTTTAACCGACAACTCACTGGAGAGGTTTATTTAAATTTTTTTATGAATGAGCTGCTCCTTCCAGCAGAAGATGTCCCTCTGGTGGACGTTCGTCGTGATAAGTTTTTTCAGCACGATGGGTGCCCGGCGCAGTTTGCGGCAAGCGTCCGGGATTTCTCAGATCAGACATATCCTGGCAAGTGAATTGGACGGGGTAGTATATTTCCCTGGCCCGCCAAGTCACCAGACCTCAACATCCTAGATTTTTATTTTTGTGAGAGAGTTAACGACATTGTTTTTGAAAACCGGCCTACAACAAGACAAAATAGAATGAAGAAAATTATAGCAGCAGTACGAAACATATCGGAGGCGGAAATTGAAACTTCTGTTTTATCCACGCGGCAAAGGTTGCAGGCTTACATTAACAATGATGGGCGCCATTTTGAACAATTAGGCCGTCATTAAAAATTTTGCAAACCAATCTTTACAGTAATGCAACTGTAGTTATTTTAGTGTTTAATATTAGTTTTATTCTGATAGTGTTAGTATTAATTATTAGTATAGTAAATCATAGTATATGAAAATTTGAAATACTTACATGATTTTCGAACGTTTACATAAAATTACATTTATGTAATTTTGGTTTCTTAAACAGGAACTAACGAAATGTTATACATATTTTTATTTAATATATTTTTATATATTTGCATCGGTATTACAGGAATGCCTTTCAAATTTCTTCCGCTTTTGTGACATTTTATTATTTGGTCTGCGTGTTAGAATTTTACTGAATTTATGATATATATATATATATATATATATATATATATATATATATATATATATATATATAATACATTCAGTAAAATTATATATATATATATATATATAATATAATAGATGTTTTTCTTGGGAATAGCGGCATATGTGAATAAAACTATAATTGATTGTGACGTTTCAACATTTATTTATGTTTTCTTCAGACCTCTGTAATTTTATAGAAAAAAGATAAGCTTTACATATAATTAAAATTAGATCTATAGAGTTATTATTAATTTAACTTTGTTTAAAATTGATTTGTATAAACACTCTGTACACATAAGTTTATAAAGACTAACTATACATATAACATATAAAAATAATTGTATGAACGATGAAAATATACATTAAATCTACTTACATTTATTTTGTTTATTTCTCTATTAATGATCATCTTTTGTATTATTTCTTTTTTTTTTACTTCTACATTTTTACTTTCCGTTGTATTTTCTATTTTCTTAGTGGTAATGCATTTTAATTTAAAATTAGTATATACTAAATTCTATTTTTATCAATTGGTCAATGTTATTTCTGTGTCAAACCTTGAAATGAGAAACTCTACGTACTTTCAATTCAAAAACAAATTTTTTAAACAAGTTTACGGTTGTGCGATGGGTGCACCAATATCGAGTGTCATCGCTCAGTTAGTAATGGAAGAATTAGAACAAACAGTGATTAATAATTTAAATTTTGAACCAACTTTGTATATGAGATATGTTGATGACTGCGTTATGGTTGCACCCATTGAAAAAATTAACTACATTTTGAAACAGTTCAACAGTTTTCATAGTAAACTTCAATTCACCCTAGAAATCGAAAACGAAGGATCAATGAATTTTCTAGATATGACAATGATAAGACATAAAAATACTATTCTAACGAAATTTTTCCAAAAACCAACAGCGTCAGGCAGATATGTAAATTTCAATTCTTGCCAACCGGATATATATAAAAAAAATGTAGTTACAGCTTTAGTTGACAGAGCAATCAGATTAACAAGTGCAAAATTCAGAAAAGACATATTAAATAACATCAAGAGTATGTTACAAACTAATGACTATCCACTAAACTTTATTCAAAAGATAATAAAACACAGACTACACAAATTCTATAACCAAAGCAAACACAAAAAGAAAAATGAAAATCAATCTAATATAAACAAATATGTTTGCCTGCCCTATATTCGAGGTTTAACTGAAAAATTAAATAAAAGTTTAGCTCCATACAACGTAAAGGTAGCTCACAGAAACCATAATAATATAAAACATCTGTTTACTAAAACCAAAAACAAAGTACCAATTACGCAAGAAACACACGTTGTATATAAGGTTCCTTGTGCAAATTGTAATGGTGTTTACATTGGCCAAACACAACAACATTTAGCAGAAAGATTAAAGGGTCATAAATATGCTAACAATGTTACATCATTAAAAAAACATTGTAACACCACGGGACATGGTTTTAATTTTGATAAAACAAGTATTTTAAGCAAAGCACAAAATACCAAAGTGCGAAACGTGTTAGAAATGATCCACATAAAAAAGGAGCAACATGCTGTGAATGATCGAACAGAGATCAAGGGACTCTCTGACATTTATTTTGGAATTATTTGATTAGATTGTAAATGTACTAAATTGGAAACAGCTTATTTTTGGTGTAACCCTTGTATTTGCGAATAAATACTCTGTGTGTGCATTATTTTTGTCTGTTTTTCTTTCATTATGTTTTTAACAACAAATGCAGATGTTAGAGTTTCTCATTTCAAGGTTTGACACAGAAATAACATTGACCAATTGATAAAAATAGAATTTAGTATATACTAATTTTAAATTAAAATGCATTACCACTAAGAAAATAGAAAATACAACGGAAAGTAAAAATGTAGAAGTAAAAAAAAAAAGAAATAATACAAAAGATGATCATTAATAGAGAAATAAACAAAATAAATGTAAGTAGATTTAATGTATATTTTCATCGTTCATACAATTATTTTTATATGTTATATGTATAGTTAGTCTTTATAAACTTATGTGTACAGAGTGTTTATACAAATCAATTTTAAACAAAGTTAAATTAATAATAACTCTATAGATCTAATTTTAATTATATGTAAAGCTTATCTTTTTTCTATAAAATTACAGAGGTCTGAAGAAAACATAAATAAATGTTGAAACGTCACAATCAATTATAGTTTTATTCACATATGCCGCTATTCCCAAGAAAAACATCTATTATATTATTGAATATACGGCAAAGAAAATGTAATTATATTATATATATATATATATATATAACAAAAAGAAGACAATTAAAACAAGAGAATTCATGCATTTTCATCTAGTTTTGCCAATATCTCCTGTTCTAAAAAACATACAAATTTCGCTTTTTTACCGAAATGTAGAGGTTTTAATTTTTTATTAACTTATGTAAAAAGAAACATATCATTGCATTTAACTTTTTTGAAGAAAGGCCTAATATTTGTTGACATTTCAGTTAACGCCATCTACCGGTGACGGCAAAAGTTCGAGATACAAAAACATAAGTGCAGTTTGTAGAGCAAATAAGGCTCTTTTAAATGAGACCAAACTTATTCAAATCGGTTAAGCCAAACGGGAGTAATCCCAGTTTATATAAAAAAACATCTGAACTGCCCCCACCACTTTATTTCACTAGATAGTGAAAAATGTGCAAGACTAAAAGTATTAAAGAATGTGTAAGGAATAAAGTTTAGAAATTTTCAATACCCCTTAATTAGTAAAAATATGAAGAAATTCTAAATTTAACATTGATCCTGACTGTTACGCCCCCTTGCGGACATTTTACAAACTCCAAAATAATTTCCAGCATTTTCTCTTGGGCACTTTTACTTGAAATTTTTTTACCCGGAAGCAATATGACTACTGGTTTCTGAGATATAGCCGGCAGCCATTCTTAGTTGGCCACCCGGTACGTTATACTTGAGTTATGAAATTTAGCCATAATCATATTGGCAATTGGACGTATATTTTATAGTACATTGAAGCATACGCGTAAATAATAAGTTACGTATTTATGTAATTATTTTATTAATACAGACCGGACACGAAAGGTTGATGACTCAACGCCCATGGGCGCACTATTGAAATGTTGTATTTTTAAAGAGGTTTTAATTTTATTTATATAATTGGATAACAAGTGGGTGCTAGAAATAGACGGATCCGTTGTTCAACAGGTAATGAGCTTCAGGTATCTTGGTGTCGAGGTAACGAGTCAAAGAGATCTGCGGGCGGAGGTTCAACAACAGGCAATGAAGGCGACACAAGTAACCAGGTATCTAAACACAATGGTCTGGCGGAACAAATACCTTACTAAGGAAAGTAAAGTACGAGTATACATAGCTATGGTTCGCCCAGTACTAACATATTCCACGGAGACAAGAGCAGATACCAAGAAAACTAAACAAAAAATTAGAACAGTAGAAATGAAGATTCTCAGAAAAATAGCGAATATCACGTTACGAGATAGACAGACGAGTAGTTCCATAAGAGAAGGATGCGGAGTGCAGGATGTGGTGAAGTGGAGTAAGCGAAGGAGGAAGGAATGGAATGACCATGTCGAGAGAATGCAAACCAACAGACTAGCATATATATGCAAACAAGAAAGACCAAAAGGAAAGAGACAACAAGGACGACCTCCCAAGAGATGGGGACAAAGTTGGTTTTCCTCATCCGCTGAATAGAAACAGGCCAGGCAAACAGGGGATGACCCTAGCTAAAAGAAGAAGAAGAAGAAGAAGTGGGTGGTGATCTATAAAATACAAACGTCCTTTATACATCGCAACTGGTTGTAGGTGCGTTCTGAAACTATTCTTTTATTTCAGCGTATTTGCCAGTTAGATTTTGTGTCATTGTCCCCATACACAATTGCCGCAATGTTATTGAATCTGAATTTCTATTAGAAATTGCGTCTAACTTTTGCCGAAGGCCACATCCGAAGTCACTTCGAATTCTTTTAAAATTATTAATAGCCACATCTAATGTGGTTAATAGTCTTTTAATTTGAGATTTCGATTTTCAAAATATGTGATTAGTTTAGGCAAATTTTCAAAGTGTTCTTGAAGGAATAACAACTGATCTTTTAAATTTGGGATTTGTTTTAGTTTCTTGCACTCAGAAATATTTCGAGCATCGTCATTTAAACACGTAACGAAATTTTGTAAACTATCGAAATTCTCTGCATAAAAACTAGTAGCTTGCAATCATGTTCCCCATCTAGTTATTACTGGCGAGGGAGGCAGTGACAACGATGGAAGTGGAATGGTGCTTTTCTGAAAACTTTTTTAAAAGCGGATAGAAGTCTATAAACTTCCGGATAGGTGTCCCTGATATATTCACAGATTCTGTGGAGAGCATGTGCTACACAAGTAATATGTCACTAAGAAATAAAAGTATTTTTTTCCCTGTACCTGTCGTCCGAATGAAGCATTTTGTGCAAATTCTCGTCCATGGTTTTAGCAACCGCATCAACTGTAGTTGTAACTTTAGATGCTATTACATATGCGTTATATGGAATAGTTGGATGTAGTACACCAGCTACAACATTTACCACACAGCGTCCTAATATATCGACAGTTTCTTATCCATAGGTACTAATTTGAAAAATGTCTTCTAGTGCATTCTACTGTTTTCGTGAAGCATTTAGAAACATAATATTTGCATTTCAACTGGTATATTTTTGAAGAAATGTTTTGCAAGTGGGATTGTCAAGTTTATTTAATGGGATATTAGCCGCCATTAAAGCTTCACAGAGTTCTTCATTAAAATTGTCAGCTTCCAACGGGTCCAGTTTCTGTGTATGTTTTAGCGATGTACGTGCCCTTTTTGAGACTTTGCAATAAATTTCAGAATCACTGACAATGGAGGACATAATCAGTACGACCCTTTATGCAACTCGCCATTGTTTCACGATGCCATTCTCGACGTTCTTCCATAGGGTAAGTCCGGGAGAGATGACCCACTTTTTTTAAAACAATTACCACACTGTACATTTAAACCATTTTTAAAGTACAAAAATTTATTTTGAATAGGTAAATACAGTTGAAACCATATAACAAAGGTGAAACACAGAAACAGTTACGGAATCTTTGGGAAAAAAATAAATGTTATTTCATGTATAAGAGCCATCTAACCCGGACTGTCCGGGTGAGATGACCCATGATTCAGGGTGACATGGACTAGTTACAAAATACACATGGACTAGTTACAAAAAAATTATTGCCTTTTTTTACATAAAACTTTTCCACAAAGGTCACATAAGTTCAAAAATTTTGAACATCGTTCGTGAAACCATTGATAACATTTTACACATTGAATCCAATCGTCTTGTTTCGATGTGCAGCTATATAGCTCACCGCATCCTACACATTCAGCATTAGTGTCGTCTTCCTCTGGACTGTCATCAGACTCTCGAGTAGAAAAACCAGACAAGTGGCCATTTGAAGATGAATCATCCAGAATTTGTTTCGACTTGGACTTAATACTTCTTTTTGCACGTTTTGCTGTTCGAGATTTTTCTAATTCTATTTTCTTTGCTTTGCTGCTTTTTCTTTGTTCTATGTTTTGGTATGATGTCAAAATTGCAGCAACTTGTTTTCCTCGTTTTCGTGTTTGCAGAACCGCATCATTTGTTGATATGCTAGGTATTGGATTAAATTTGTTCAACATTGTGCCTGGTGTGTCTTTTAATGGAGTCGTTTCGTTGTTTGTTTGTGAACAACCAGGTAAGTTAGGTTCTGGTTCTTTATTATTATTTATATCTTCCGTAGCATCAACAATATGTTGTTCTGGTGGTTGTTCTTCATTTAGGAAAGCGTAGTCTGGAATCATATTTGGGTTGTACGGGTAGATGCCAGTTGCCCTGAAACCCGATGCTCCATTCTCCACAGTGGCAGCTTTAGACCAAGCATCTCTTAGTAACTGACCAAATACTAACCGATTAATTTTTCTTGTTGGATTTGTCTTGACAAATAAGTTGCAAGCCTTTGCATAATGAGACTTTAAACTTTTGAAGACTGATCTGTCTAGAGGTTGAAGAAACTGGGTGGTATGGCTAGGAAGGCACAGCAAGATTATTCCTTGCTCCTCAGCATATTCTAACATTTCGACGGATTTACAGTGGGTTGAGTGACCATCCACAATTAAAACTACTTTACCATCTGGCTTTCTGGATGTGAAATGAGTCTTTAACCATTTGAAAAACAATGTAGTGCTAATGTAAGCAGACTTTTCATTCATATATACTACCGAACCTGGAGGCATGCCATCCTCGAATTCAAGCTTTTTGTTTTTGCCTTTAAAAATACATACAGGCGGTAAGAATGAGCCTTCAGCATTACAAGCAGAAATTACAGTGATGGTTTCGCCCTTTTCAGATGATGTAACCGCAGCGACATTTTTTGATCCTCTTTGTGCAATAAAATAAAAATAACATACCCGGGCTTATTATTTAATTGCAGGCCTGTTTCGTCCATATTAAATATGTTAGTTGGCTTGTTCACAAGATCGTTTGCAATTCAAACTTCTTCCAACAGCTGGAAATACGACGTCTTTTTTGTTCATTCCTTGACTGCGAGCTAATGAAACACCTTCGGATTTTCTTACACTAAGATTTGGGTGACGTTTTAGAAACATTTTCAACCAATCGTACCCGGCCACTTCCTTCTCTGAATTAAATTTGTGCTTGACACCCAAATGTTGGGCTAAATGAAACGCCATAGATCTTACACCCTCTCTCGTTGGTGCAAAACCGTGTTTTTGCAATTTTTTTATATGAGATTTAAGCTTTTCCTCATTTTCTATACCAAGCAATGAAGGCAGTCCTAGCGTCTTCTTAGTTAAATCATTATTTTTCATTCGTCTCCTCAGCGTCGGAGCTGGTATGCCAAAGTTTCTAGAGGCAGCGTTTACGCCCATAGTACCATTTCTTACTGCTTCGACAGCTTGCAAAAGTTGATCTGCAGTCCAGCATCCTCTCGCACCAGTAGTATTATTCTTTCTTTTATACTCAGTCGGCATGTTACTAAGAATGATAATAATAACAATAATAAAAATAGTAATAATAATAATAATAATAATAATAGTAATTATATAATAATAATAGACTTTATTCAATAAAGAAAAGAAAATATCAAAATACAATCAAATCAAATACAAATGAGGCGAAATTCGCGTAGGTGCTCTTCCACTATTAATATTTTGCAATAATAGGTATGCATGCTTTAATAACGAGCCATCTATCCCTTAATAAAATGAGCCATCTATCCCAAAAGTGAGGGAGAGATGGCCCATTTGATTTTCTGCATAAGCCACCGCTCACATCTCACTACACGAAAATTAACCTAACCTCTAAATACTATAATAACACATCGCACTGACAAAAAGTCATTACTGCTTGGCAAAATGTAATTAAATCAGAAATTAAGTAACAGTCAGAATATTTCCTAGGTCACTTATTTCTAATATGTGAAATAACTTACCCAATTTCCCAATGAGACGCAAACAAACACGTACCAGCAGAGCAATGTAACGGGTAGTTAGGAAGCTACAATAAAAAGCGGGAAAATTTTAACGTGTCTGCAAAATATGAGACCGAGTCGACTCACCCGCAGGGCCATCTCACCCGGAATTACCCTATCATAGTAACATAAACAATGTTCTAGATCTAAATAAATGATAATTAAAAATGTATGCATATGTTATTGAAACTTAACGAAATCCAGTGCACACTTACGTCAAGATAATTGGGAGAAGTAATTCAATGAAACGGTATTAAACAGGAACTATTACAAAAATTACGAAGTATGTAATTAACAGTCAAAACACTGAAAAAACGAAACTAACGTAAGTATGAATAGATATATACATATATAACTTTATTTATCTTACGAAATATAATAAATTTTCAAAACCTCTCACGCTTCTACCTACGCCGATGAACAAAGGATTTTACTCGCAAATTCCTTTCTGGATCGGCTTTTTTTGTTGTCGTTTTCGCAACGTAAACGGATGTTGCAGTTCACCATATGAATAGTGCTATTAAATAACTGCGTGTGGTTTACATTATATCTTTGCTACGTCGTAATTTAAACCTGAGACTTCTACTACATAAATAATATCGACGCAAATTATATAATTCCATATCATTTCAGACTGGCATATCGAAAAAGCAAATCGAAAAACATACAACCACAAAAAACAAAAGGTTAAATCATTTATACACGCGCCTAAAAGACCTTATACCCAAATTAAAACGATCACATGTTGTATACAGCATCCCATGCACTGACTGCAGTAAAATATATATTGGTAAAACAATATCCAGATGAACGACTAAATGTCGTCAAATAGATGGCGCCACAAATTTATTGGAATTTTTAATTATTACTCCTATTTCCCCAACTTTTAGTGAAGAATAGTCGAGGGAAGTAATATTTTATAGACTAAATTTTAATACTATCAAGTTAGACTTTTTTTAAATATCCCAAAGAGCTAGTTTTTTTTTATCAATTTTTACAGTCGCCTCGACCGGGAAATACTCTTTCCTAGTCGAGCTACACATGCGCCAAATGTCACTTTACAGGCGGTGAGTACAAAAATATGTTTTCAGTATGACAGTGCATACGAATGATTTGTGACAGTTAACATAGAAATTAGTTTAATTTTGTTTGAATAAGCACAAAACATCTTAAAAATACACAAATCATGCAATTCGGAATTTGGGGGGGGGGGGGCATTTAAAGAACCGTGGTTATAAAATAATGCAATTTTAAGGTGAGCTTAAAAAGCGAGACTTAAATACGTTCTGTTGTTAATTTAAATTTGTATCTTTACAGTTTATTTTATTTATACTGCTCTGTGGAGATATGATATATACTTTTTAGGAGTGTGTTGAATACTGAAGACAATAGCATAAAATTGTCGAAATGTTTAAAAATGTTTTTTATTTAATAATTAATTTAATTATTCTGGGAGACCTTCTGGTAAACTCTATGGGCTAATAAATAATTTCTTTGATATTTCTCTAGTACAAAAATACCGTATTCAAGTAAAAAAAAAAACGAAGTTGGAAAAATTATATCAAAAAATGACAATAATCAGTAATGTTCACTTTTAATGTAATAACGTCTAACTGTTTTTGGTGCGAAATTAAGTAAGTAATCAAAAATAAGCTGTTATACAGTGTTCCATAAAAAAAAAATGAGCTGTGGCTACCACACGACTTTCTTGTACGTATGAGCGTTTCAAACAATACAATTTTAAGAATTTTCTTATACAAAAATTAATCAAAATCCTATTCTAAGTACTTTCATTCTCTTAAAAAATCGCTACAGAATGCATACTTTGCAAGATATTCGAAAAAAAGTGCTACTCGCTAACAGCAAATGTGCTACTTCCGGTCCGAATTTTGAAATTTCATGTATACAAAAAATATTGCAAATCCAAATCTAAAAACTTTTGTACTCTTAATAAATATATATAGAATGCATAATTTACGACATATTTGCAAAAAATCGCTATTCGGTAAGAGTAAAAGTGGTACTTCCGGTCCGAATTTTGAAATTTTTTTTATACAAAAGATATTTAGAATTATCACTTAAACACTTTTATACTCGTAATGTATCTGCCTAGAAAGATGACTTGCGAGATATTCGAAAAAAACTGATTTTTGATAAGAGTAAAAGACCTACTTCCGGTCGGAATTTCAAAAAACTTTTTTAAGACAATTTTTCTCAAATTTAATTTTGAGTACATTTTAATTCTTTATAAATTTGTTTAAACTTAGTAATTGACGAAATATTTGCAAAATTCGATTTTTTCACTGAAGTAAACTACTACTTCCGATCTACCGATTTTACTGAAAAACTAATTACATCTCAAGAGGGAGATTATATACGTAAATACAAAATTTGGAATAGATATCTACAGCGGTTTGACCGCTATCGTGGTCACACACAGACAGACACACAGACATTTTTTAAAAACCAATGTTTTGGTATCAGGGGACTTCAAAACGTGGACATCTACAAAAATCTCGAGGTCGAAAATTTTCGTCATCACAATACTTCCTTATACTACGTATAAGAAAGTAAAAACACTTTTAGGCAAAAATGTGTCACGTCATATAACTCCAGTTTTTTGCACATGCAATTAGTAATTGAAAAAAATACTTATATCGCCAACCGCCAGTAAAGTGATGCGTTACCATAGCGTTTTACGGAGGTAAAGAATAGTATATTACATACCAAGCGGGGAAGTGCTCTATTACAGCCGAGCGTCAACGTAGCTTACTGAGGTGCAAAGCACCGAGGTAAGCTACAGACGCGAGGCTGGAATGAGTTCTCCCGAGGTATGTATGTATACGATTTTACTCACAATCTACTATTAGTAATTCTATATAAGTTTTATTTTAAATAATAATAATAATAATACATGAGTATCGGTATTAATTTTTATGATAATTTTATAAACTATTTTAAGGAAGATACTTGTAAAATCGTTGCTAGGCAATGTAATAAGTTTGTTGAATCTGACAGTTAGGTAATTATTTTGCCAGTTACAAAATATAGTACGGCATTTTTAATAATAAAAAATCTTTATACGAGTGTACTAAGAAATATATCCGACAGTGAACTTGAATGCAGAGTAGCAGTAGTAGTCTTTAGAGTAGCCATGACTGATGACTTTAAAAATAAATCGTTTGTCACTGTCATAAACTGTCATAAGTTATTATATCTTTATTTCTTAAATTAACAATTTTCACGGTTGGCGATAAAATTTTGTATGCACCACGTCAGTAAAGTACCTTTACCGAACTCGTCTGTTACTCGCCGCGCTCGCTTCACTCGCTTGGCTCGTAAATCTGACTCGTTCGATAAAGTATCACTTTACTGACTTGGTACATAAATAACTATTATTAGGGCCTTTTATTAGGAACAACACTACCAAAAATTGTGTCCATTCTATACATTGTTTTTTGGGAAACATAATTTTATAATAGGCCTGATGTGCATAATGTTAATATTCGCAGGAAAGATTTGATTGACATACCTATACACCATACTGCCCTTTTTAAAAGATCTTTTAGTTATAACTGTGCACATATTATGAATGTCTGCAATTTCAAATAAAACAACAGCCCAGTTTCTTCAAATCTCTACTAAAGCGATATATTGGTGATGGTCTGATTTCAGCCGAAGGTCACTGATTTATTTTATTTTATTTAGTTCTTTGCTTTAACTTATTTAACTTATTTCTTATTATTATTTATTACTTATTAAATTTTAAAACACTCTGTATAATACAAAATAAATTTAAAAGGTGTTCCTACTGAGAGAGTGGAAAAAGCCGCTCTGAAATATTTTTTCTCATAAAGTCACAATCTGCCTTCCCCAGGCAGATGACTCAATGCTGACCGTTGTAAATAATGTGAGGAATTTTTGTCCTTGCTACATTGACTTTTCAGCAGTGTCCATTTTATTTACAACGGTCAGCACTATGCACAAAATTTCAGGATACTTATGGGGTCTGCGTTGTCTCCCAGTATAGCAGATATAATAATGAACACCATGCTCAAACACGTCATTACACATTCTAATGTTAACATGAAGTTCATCTATCATTACGTGGACGACATTATCGCGCTGGTTCCCCAAAACAGTGTGGACAATCTTCTCACGACATTCAATAATTACAATAGCCACGTTCAATTCACAGTTGAACAAGAGACTAATGGCACCTTGCCCTTTTTGGATTCACTGGTCACACGCCAGGATGAAGCTTAGGTGGTATAGGAAACCTTCCAACTCAAATAGGCTTCTGAATTTCCGCTCTAACTGTCCTACAAAATACAAGATCAATTTGATAAAATGTTTAAAATATAGAATAGTTAACATTACTCATACAGATTGACAACACATAGACCTACTACGACTTAAAGACATCCTTCTAAAAAACAACTACCCTAACGCCATTCTAAACAAGATTCTTTTTTCAACAAGCACGACCGTGCCTTTACACACCATTCCTTCTGTAAATGCAGTTAAAAACAATAACAATGTAAACAACTTAGTTGGCACAGATCCTATTATCTACAAGAAAATAACATATATACTAGGTCTTACTAACTATATAAAACAACTGTTCAAAGATAAAGTAACTATAGCCTTTACAATTGCCAACTCAGTTTCAAAAATTTTCACACCCCTAAAAGACAAATTAGACACGAAAGAAGTAATGTAGTTTACTGTTTGAAGTGCAAGGATTGTCGGGAATGCTACATAGGACAAACTAAACAGAGAGTTAATGAGCGTAACATATAACACCGCAGTGATTCTGTCCGAAAACCTCAATCATGCAAACTTGCTTTTCACATAAAGTACACGAAGCATACTGTTGACTTTGATCGGACCCATATACTATACAATGAGTCCAATCTTAACCAGAGATTGGTTCTAGAAACCCTATGCATCAACGTCATTCAGCCTAATATGAATTCAAAGGCAGACTCTGCCAATTTTAGTGTTATTTATAAAAATATATTAAATTTCATACGTCCTGGTTGGTAGTGACCTCTATCGTTACGTGGCACAACCTTGCTGTCTGGTTTTTAAGTTGATCCTTCTGATAACTAGCGATATTATACAACAGATGGCGTTCTCGACACTGGATTTTTCGGATGTTCGTTTTTTGAAAGTTGTGAGAAGGATCAGTTGATATTATAGTTTAAGTATTTTTAAAATAGTTAAATAATTAAGCATTAGAATAAGAAAATAAATTTTTAGTTGTAAATATAGTCGTTAAGATAATAATGAGTTGCATAACCTTTAAGGCGCAACATCATGATGAAAAGTATACCATAGTCGTCAAATTTTACTTTCGGTTTGCACTTCTATCATATGCAGAATATGGCCATATGATATGCAGCGATGCCTGCTTGCTAACAGTGGTGGGACAGCAACGCAGTGGCGGGGGACCCTCACGCCTTACATTTCATAGCAAACGTTTGTCGAGTGTGACAGCCTCGCTTATGTTTATCTTTAGTTTATTTCGTCGCGCTCTTTTCCTCTTTCTACTTTCGTATCAGAAATTAAAATATGTCGACCCCGGCATAGTAATTTAAGTTAAAATGTATATACATTAAGAGGAATAGAAATAAACACAAAAATAAATTCATGTATTCTATATTTATAGAAAAGATGAGCACAAGATGTGGTTTGAGTATACAAAGGCCGAACCAAACTTTTCGCATTGTATAAGAGTAGCATTAAATATATTGAAACAGGTGAAATTCGACCCGCTCGACATGAAAACGTCTTTTAAAATGAATAGACGTAGTATATAAATTTTTAAAAAGATTTTTATCTCTCATGCCGGCTGTACACTCTCGCGCGAGTGCTCTCGCGAGTCTCGTCGAGAGCTCTCGCGCGAGAGGTCGAGGGATGAGCGCGACCCTGTACACTCTCGTTTATTCGGAACGTTTAGCGAACGTCGAGAGGTCGAGGGATGAGCGCGACCCAGTACACTCTCGTTTTTTTTTACCACACAAGTTTCTTATACGTATGAAAGTGTTACTTCCGGTCCGAATTTTGAAATTTCATTTATACAAAAAATATTCCAAATTCAACTCTAATTACTTTTGTACTCTTCATAAATATACATAGAATGCATAATTTACGACATTGTGATGATGAAAATTTTCGACCTCGAGATTTTTGCAGATGTCCACGTTTTGAAGTCCCCTGATACCAAAAAAGTGGTTTTTAAAAAATGTCTGTGTGTCTGTCTGTCTCTGTGTGTGTCTGTGTGTGTCTGTGTGTGTGTGACCACGATAGCGGTCAAACCGCTACAGATATCAATTCCAAATTTTGTATTTCCGAATATAATCTCCCTCTTGAGAGCTGATTAGATTTTGAGCAAAATCAGCAGACCGGAAGTAGTAGTTTACTTCGGTGAAAAAATCGAATTTTGTAAATATTTCGTGAATTACTAAGTTTAAACAAATTTATAAAGAATTCATATGTACTTAAAATTGAAATTGTGAACAATTTTATTAAAAAGGTTTTTCGAAATTCCTACCGGAAGTAGGTCATTTACTCTTATCGAAAATCAGTTTCTTGCAAATATTTTGCAAGTCATGCTTTTTAGACAGGTACGCTACGAATATAAAAGTATTTAGAACTTAATTTCCAATATCTTTTGTATAAAAAAAATTTCAAAATTCGGACCGGAAGTATCACTTTTACTCTTACCGAATAACGATTTTTTGCAAATACATATTGCTGTGACCTCCTCTACTTTGGTTAATAACCAATAGTTAAATTAACAAATTGATATACTTTAATAGTCTCAGGGTCTA
The DNA here is from genome assembly GCA_963170755.1 of Amphimallon solstitiale. Taxonomy (NCBI): domain Eukaryota; kingdom Metazoa; phylum Arthropoda; class Insecta; order Coleoptera; family Scarabaeidae; genus Amphimallon; species Amphimallon solstitiale. The sequence goes on along the minus strand of OY720681.1, from coordinate 123,560,866 downwards.
AGTGTGAATTTCTTTGCTTCCTATAACGGGTAATGTGTCGCAGCCTCGTACTTATTGTGAGTTCTAGCTGTGATAGTGATGTTTACTTTCCTTATGTTCTCCCTTGGGATGGGTATAAATAAGTAGATATTGAATGTCAGCACAACTTATTTTATTTTCAATATAAATTTACAAAAACATTGAGTAAATTTTATTATTATAAATACAATACTTTATTTATTTCATTATTATGTTTTGCCTTTTCATCAATGGTACAAGCACCTTGCAAATCCTTTGTTCTTTAAGAAATTGTAAATATTAAAAAAAAATGACTACACTTATTCTTCATGTATGCTCATGTGTCAAGGAAATTTTACTAAGTTCACTTTCTTTACTTTTACTGATGTATCCTCATTGGATCATCTCGACCTGAGATTCGCACGTCAAAATCGAGATTAAACAAGGAGGAACCATTAGATGTTTCCTATACTATTTCGAAGTTATCGTTATTCAACTAAAAGCGTTAACGCCTCGTTGAGTCGCCCTGAATTGAGATTCGCACGTCAATCCAAAGCTTACTCAAAGAAGAATTTATTAATTATACAAATAATATTCTAAATTTTGTTGCTATCTGGAACATTCATTAATACTCCGTTGAATCGCCTTGAGTTAAGATTCGCACGTCAACCCAAAGCTTACCCAAAGAAGCATTTATTAATTATTTAAATAATATTCCAAATTTTGTTGCTATCCGGAAAATTTATTAATACTCCGTTGAATCGCCTTGAGTTAAGATTCGCACGTCAACCCAAAGCTTACCCAAAGAAGCATTTATTAATTATTTAAATAATATTCTAAATTTTGTTGCTTGATAATTTTGGAAACACACATGAAGATTCCTTTATTTATTTATTTATAGGATTGCAAGATGGAGTTTTATTTTTTTATAGTGCTTGTACTTACTTTTCTTGATTGTATAACATTTCAAACTCTCCTTGGTAGTCCAGGCCCTCCATCTCATCGAATTTATTGTGACGGCTTTGTGAAGTCCAATAGTAGTATTTCGCGCCTTTATTTATAGCGCGCACCTTTCCGTTTATGCCGCGTATCACACGTTTTATTCTGCAGCGTTTGTATCTTAAAGGCGTTTATGCCTTTTAGATTTTTATTTCTTGGAGCACTGGTTCAACTTTTCTTTTCTTCTTAGGTCTTGAAGATCTTCCGATGGACTCCTTGGATGGACTCCCCAATTTTTGCCGGTGCCTGCCTTTTTATACCGATTAACATTTGCCGAACGCTTTATTTTGTTTTAAATTGTTCGTTCAGTTTAAAATTTTTGGTCTGCTGCGCCCTCCGTGTTTGTTACGATAACTATCGATGTCACGTGGTCATGTGACTTTCTTTCCGCCATGTTTACTATTGTTGTTATTTACATATTCTATATTTTCTATTCTCTGGACCTTTGATTGATTTTTATCTATTGGTAGGTATTCTTTTATTGTCTTATATTGTATACTGACTAATGTTTTATTTATTTATTTTAGCCTGAAATGTCTTGAAGCATTTGTATGTGAATGAAGCTATGTACTAACCGCATATTTAGATGTACATTCAACAATATCTTTTATTCTGTGAATAAGAGTGAAATTGCATAACCAACATAATGTTTTATTTTTAATGGTGAACCAGGCCACAATATTTACATTCTGGATGCGTTGGTGTATATCGAAAACAAGTAAATCATATACCTTTGTATGCATTTCCATGTCCCATACAGAAGAAAATATAATTGATTTTGTGACTGTGAAATAAGTGAAATATATATTTATTTATGTATAGAGACCTTTGTTCGTGTCGTAGTGTTTATTATTAATGCAATCTGTTGAACGCAGGCTTATTCATCGGTTATTATTACTGCCAGAGCATGTGTCACCGAGTGACCTACTTTTTATTAATCACTAATAATAATGTCTAAATCATTACATATCCTTTTTTAAAAACTGAGGTCAGTATTTAAGCATCATGTTTTGTATGGCATTTAACACAATTTTGTGCTCTAATTTATTTAACATTGTTTTATATTTTTATCCATTCTATCTTTAATTGTGTGCTATCATTTTTATGGGTATGCAACCCATATTGCTTTGATGTGTATTCCACTGCATAGTTATTAATTTGAGTACTCGCTATTAAATTATATGTATATATTTATATTTTTATATAAATTAGTGAATTATTCTGTATTTATTTGTTGAAATATTCAATTATAATTTATATCTAACCTGTAAATTTATATTTATTTAAAATAAATGTAGTGGTGTTTTATTTTTGTTAACTTTTATTTTGTTTGGTCTCTTTATTTATCTATTTATTTATTTAACAAGAAAATACCACAGCATATCCCAAGTTAAGAAAATTGTCGATATGCCATAGTTGACTATGAAAAATATGCGCATATTGCATTTTCTTTACTTAATGGTATTTTTTTTTTAACTTTTACTTAGCTAATATTCTTACATCTAAATTTATTATATTTTTATGTGGGAACTATCCCTTTTTGTTTCTTAATATCTATTTATTCTAACTTAAGTACTATAATCTTGGGAACTATCCCTTTTTATTTTCTTAATATTTATTTACATAGCTTAAATAATATAATCTTGGGAGCTGTCCCTTTTTATTTCCTTAATATCTATTTATATCTAACTTAAATAATATAATCCTGGGAGCTATCCCTTTTTATTTTCTTATGGTTCATATTTTCCATCGTGTGAGTTTTATATTTCAACTTTACTCCCTCCATTTTTGTTTGACTTTTTACACCTTTCATTTACAATCGGAAAGTGATACTTAATTTATTTAAAATGAAACATATACAAATATATATAATAAATTGGAAATATCTTCTTCGTGTGGGTTCAATATCTTTTGTGTGGCATCAATTAAGCCTACAATTGATATGCATATATAAAATCTTATTGTCTTCCACATATCAGTCGGGGAATTTATCTTGAAGAAATAGTATTTTCTTTTTATTTTCTTAATGTTACCAGCCCAAAAAGAATCTTTTAAAACTATCGTAGCAAACCACTGGGCATCTGTGTACTTCATTAATAAAGTTTCTTTTGAATCTTCTATAATTTTCTCTTTTACAGCGACAATTGGACTGATAAAGTTCGATTCTGCTTTTTCCATTATATTGTTCTTCAGCATTTCTTTGATTTCTAATTTCACTTGCTCCTTGTATTTATTGGGATATGGGTAGATTTTCACATAGAAGGGTTTCTTTTCATTTACCTCGAGCTTATGCTCGTAATTTCTTGCCAAGCCAGGACTGTCGTCAACTAGTCTCTTGTGCTTATTAAAAAGATTGCTCACATGATTTTTATACTTTTCATTGCAATTTATACTTGTACCATCCCCTTTTGATGTGAAGTCCTTATTCTTTGGATGCTTCACGAGATGCGCACGTTTATTGTCATATGAATTGTCAATCATTTCTTGCGTGAGTTCCTTTCCTATTTCTTCTACATATAATTATCAATTAAAATTTTCTTTTCTGGTGCTTCTTCGCTCCATGGAATTATCATATTTCTTATGTGAAAAGTCTTGTCCTTCATATCCAGTTTTGTGCTATATTGACTTAAAAAGTCCATTCCCAATATGCAATTGCAATTTAAATTCTGTACTACTACAAATTCTGTTAGTAGGTTTAAATCATTAATTTTAACATTAACGCAGAAAACTTTATCAATGGTTATCAAAGGTTTTTTTGTTTGCTGTGATCAAGTTAATCTTCTTTATAGGTATATACCGTCCTTGTTTCTCTAAATTTTTATTCATAACGCTGTGGTCGAGTAGCTTTTATTTTATTTATTTTTCTTCCCCAATTTTGATTGATATGTGTGGTAGTTCAGTGGTACTTTCATTTGATCTTTGTATTTGTATATGTCTTGTGTTTTATTTTCCTTTTGATTGGGGTTGTTGTAGTTGGCTAAGGTTGGAGTGGGATGGCCATGTCCCATCGGAGGTCCCCTATTTATCCTCCGCCGTGCTCCTGTCTTAGGCTTTGGTGTTGAAGTCAGCTAAGGTTGGAGTGGTGTCGCAACGCACCATCGAAGGACGCCTCTTTATCCTCCGCCGTGCTCCTTGATTGGGGTGTCGTCGTTGGCTAAGGTTGGAGTGGGATAGCCATGTCCCATCGGAGGTCCCCTGTTTATCCTCCGCCGTGCTCCTCGATTTATTGGGAATTTATTTTCCCAAAATCTTGAGGCGAAAGTCAATAATGTTCTTGTTATGCCGAAGTATATCCTCGATGTACGTCGTTGGTGTTCTAAGTTCCCTATCTTCTTGATTACTTGAACGTGTATTTATTGAGTGGTAAAGTGATACTTGATTTTCTTTATTTAATTCCGTTGCTATTCTTATCCTTCCCTTTTCCATCAGTGCAACTTCTTCGGTGCCCCTCAATGTTTTGACTTCTTTGTGTGTCTTTTTAACTTTTCCAATTTGTATATTAAGTGCCTGTCGTTTCCATGAACCTGTGTATTTTCCTGCTCCTATGAATATTTCTAATGTTTGCCATGAAATGTATAGATGTGAATTTTTGTTGTCTTCTTCTTCATGTAACAACGTATCCAAATGTGTTCTCAAAATTTTCTTATTGGAATCCATGTATTTGGTTATTTTCCATGTATGTATTCTTGTGGAGGTTTCTTTGACTTTTGTTGCTGTTTGTGCATCATTTTCATGGGTTGGCATATTCCTCGTAATTTCTTCGTCGTTCGTTGTGTTGGTGTTTATTATTTCATTTTCTAATGATTCTTCTTCGTTGTTCGTTGCGTTGGTGTTTATTATTTTATTTTCTAATGATTCTTCTTCGTCAAATCGTCCTTTCGTTTCGTCCATTCTGTCATTTGTTCCGTTTATCAGTGATCTGTACGTCTTCTCACATTTTCTTGTATTGTCCCTTATTACTTTAGTTAAGCCTGACACAGACTGTGTTATTTTGTTTTCTAAATTAGCATTTAACTGACGCATCTCTGTTCGAAAATCTTGGAATCCCTTGTCAATCTTTTGATTTATTTTATTCAGATTTTCATTGTTTGCTTTGATTACTTCTTTCAAATTTTTATTTAATTTCTCATTGTTTTCTTTCATTTCTTCATTGTTTTGGTCCAATTTTTTATTTAGATTTTCATTAATTTCTTCTTTGTTTGCTTTCATTTCTTCTTTCATGTGTAATAGAACTTGAAGCAAATTTTCCATTTTATCTTCCGATGATTTTTCGGTCGTTCTCTTGAGAGATGTACTTCCAACGATTGGTTCTTCCAATTGATCACCTTCCAACTCGTGTTTCTCTGATTCTGAGCTAGAGGTTGAACGATTGCTGCGAGAATTATCTCTGTATCTGGTAAACTGTGGTCTTGTTTCCTTATCTTCAACCATTTCAGGTTTTTCGCCTTTATTCTTATTATTTTCATCAGCCATTTTTATTTTTATATTTTATTTTCTAACTCTTATTCACCCTGTCCCAATAGGAGAATATTGTGTGCTTATGATGTTATAAGGAAAGTAAATTCACACAGCCTTTTATCGTTGAGTGCCAAATCAAATCTTGGCCAACGATAAGCCCTTTTACGTTGTGCGCCAAAACTATGCTGTGACCTCCTCTACTTTGGTTAATAACCAATAGTTAAATTAACAAATTGATATACTTTAATAGTCTCAGGGTCTAAGTGTGAATTTCTTTGCTTCCTATAACGGGTAATGTGTCGCAGCCTCGTACTTATTGTGAGTTCTAGCTGTGATAGTGATGTTTACTTTCCTTATGTTCTCCCTTGGGATGGGTATAAATAAGTAGATATTGAATGTCAGCACAACTTATTTTATATTCAATATAAATTTATAAAAACATTGAGTAAATTTTATTATTATAATATTATATACTTTATTTATTTCATTATTATGTTTTGCCTTTTCATCAATGGTACAAGCACCTTGCAAATCCTTTGTTCTTTAAGAAATTGTAAATATTAAAAAAAAATGACTACACTTATTCTTCATGTATGCTCATGTGTCAAGGAAATTTTACTAAGTTCACTTTCTTTACTTTTACTGATGTATCCTCATTGGATCATCTCGACCTGAGATTCGCACGTCAAAATCGAGATTAAACAAGGAGGAACCATTAGATGTTTCCTATACTATTTCGAAGTTATCGTTATTCAACTAAAAGCGTTAACGCCTCGTTGAGTCGCCCTGAATTGAGATTCGCACGTCAATCCAAAGCTTACTCAAAGAAGAATTTATTAATTATACAAATAATATTCTAAATTTTGTTGCTATCTGGAACATTCATTAATACTCCGTTGAATCGCCTTGAGTTAAGATTCGCACGTCAACCCAAAGCTTACCCAAAGAAGCATTTATTAATTATTTAAATAATATTCCAAATTTTGTTGCTATCCGGAAAATTTATTAATACTCCGTTGAATCGCCTTGAGTTAAGATTCGCACGTCAACCCAAAGCTTACCCAAAGAAGCATTTATTAATTATTTAAATAATATTCTAAATTTTGTTGCTTGATAATTTTGGAAACACACATGAAGATTCCTTTATTTATTTATTTATAGGATTGCAAGATGGAGTTTTATTTTTTTATAGTGCTTGTACTTACTTTTCTTGATTGTATAACATTTCAAACTCTCCTTGGTAGTCCAGGCCCTCCATCTCATCGAATTTATTGTGACGGCTTTGTGAAGTCCAATAGTAGTATTTCGCGCCTTTATTTATAGCGCGCACCTTTCCGTTTATGCCGCGTATCACACGTTTTATTCTGCAGCGTTTGTATCTTAAAGGCGTTTATGCCTTTTAGATTTTTATTTCTTGGAGCACTGGTTCAACTTTTCTTTTCTTCTTAGGTCTTGAAGATCTTCCGATGGACTCCTTGGATGGACTCCCCAATTTTTGCCGGTGCCTGCCTTTTTATACCGATTAACATTTGCCGAACGCTTTATTTTGTTTTAAATTGTTCGTTCAGTTTAAAATTTTTGGTCTGCTGCGCCCTCCGTGTTTGTTACGATAACTATCGATGTCACGTGGTCATGTGACTTTCTTTCCGCCATGTTTACTATTGTTGTTATTTACATATTCTATATTTTCTATTCTCTGGACCTTTGATTGATTTTTATCTATTGGTAGGTATTCTTTTATTGTCTTATATTGTAAACTGACTAATGTTTTATTTATTTATTTTAGCCTGAAATGTCTTGAAGCATTTGTATGTGAATGAAGCTATGTACTAACCGCATATTTAGATGTACATTCAACAATATCTTTTATTCTGTGAATATCAGTGAAATTGCATAACCAACATAATGTTTTATTTTAAATGGTGAACCAGGCCACAATATTTACATTCTGGATGCGTTGGTGTATATCGAAAACAAGTAAATCATATACCTTTGTATGCATTTCCATGTCCCATACAGAAGAAAATATAATTGATTTTGTGACTGTGAAATAAGTGAAATATATATTTATTTATGTATAGAGACCTTTGTTCGTGTCGTAGTGTTTATTATTAATGCAATCTGTTGAACGCAGGCTTATTCATCGGTTATTATTACTGCCAGAGCATGTGTCACCGAGTGACCTACTTTTTATTAATCACTAATAATAATGTCTAAATCATTACATATCCTTTTTTAAAAACTGAGGTCAGTATTTAAGCATCATGTTTTGTATGGCATTTAACACAATTTTGTGCTCTAATTTATTTAACATTGTTTTATATTTTTATCCATTCTATCTTTAATTGTGTGCTATCATTTTTATGGGTATGCAACCCATATTGCTTTGATGTGTATTCCACTGCATAGTTATTAATTTGAGTACTCGCTATTAAATTATATGTATATATTTATATTTTTATATAAATTAGTGAATTATTCTGTATTTATTTGTTGAAATATTCAATTATAATTTATATCTAACCTGTAAATTTATATTTATTTAAAATAAATGTAGTGGTGTTTTATTTTTGTTAACTTTTATTTTGTTTGGTCTCTTTATTTATCTATTTATTTATTTAACAAGAAAATACCACAGCAATATGTCGTAAATTATGCATTCTATGTATATTTATGAAGAATACAAAAGTATTTAGAGTTGGATTTGGAATATTTTTTGTATAAATGAAATTTCAAAATTCGGATCGGAAGTACCACTTTCATACGTATAAGAAAACTGAATGTCGCGAGAGTGTACAGTGATGCACTCGCGCCGCCTCGCGAGGGTAAGCGAGGCCCTTTGACTCGCGCTCAAAAAACCGACTCGGAATGGAGAGCCCACGAGTGACTGCGAGGCTTTGCGAGACAGGGCGAGTGTACCCTGTACACTCTCGCACTCGCCCAGCCTCGCCGTCCCTCGACGAGAGTGTACAGCCGGCATGAGACATTTTATGGTTACATGATAAAATACAATAAATACCTGATACTTATATTTAATATCATTTTTAAAAAGGATATATAAAAAAAAGTGTTCTTTATTCGAAACGATATACTAAAAGTGTAGATAAAAACACATCCTTGTAATGTTTTAATAAAGTAAAGGCTTTAAGATAACAGGATAAATCTTGTTTAATTTGAATAATCTACAAAGAAGAAATAATGTTAACATTGTTGACAGTTATATGAAGATCAACCTAAATGAAGACGAAAGGAAATGGTTGGAAAGCAAAGGTGATGATGTCAAGATCTATGTTCCTGATGGTGCGGTCATAGAAAGAAGAATCCCATCTGTGTTCAATATATTTCCGATTGTTTCCAACAAAGATACCTACAACAAGAAAATACGGATAGTTTTAAACAATGGGAAACGAAAGTACATAAACAACAATGAAAGAGGCAATGAATTCATTTAAGGCGCGAAGAGTGAGAGAAAGGAAGAAGCTGCCGATCTTTTGAATTTACCAGACACAAAAATTTCATTCGCGTATGCAAATAATCGTAGGAGTTTTAATACACTACATTTGATCAAATTAGATAAATGTATTAAGTTTATTTTGAATTTCAGTGTTTATTTTAGTTTTTATATTATTATTAATTCATTTCCAGTAAAGCGTTAGACATCATTAATACTTAAATAAAATATTATTTTTGCTAAATTAAATTAACTTTCGTAAATCATGGGAGAAATGTTAATGGTGTAGAAGGGCATTGGGAGTACTATGTGAAAATATTTGCTTGCAGTGTTTGCTGTGCAGTATTAACAATTTATATTGGAAAATTTAATAAAAATTCAAGCATTTTGAATACGTAAGGATACAAGTATTCTTGATGGACAAAAGTCAATCTGTAGTATGTACAACGTGTGAATGTTTGCATATGGGGATTGGTAAAAGTTATATTCAAGGTATTTTGTTCTTTGCGAAATTTTAGATCTTCGGAGGCATTACGTGCGAATGTATGTCTCTCTGGAAATAAAATTTAGCGTCGTAGGGGAAAAAATATTTCTTTAAATCTATGAATAGAATATTAAAAGATTAAGGATAGCATAAATAATATTTTTCTTGAATCCACATAAAGGATAAAGGCAATGTGTATTTCTTATATATATTTTTCATATGGTTGGAATAATAAAAAGACATTCCTAACAGCCACATGTTGTGAATAAGAATTTTTTTTACTGTGTTGTTGTTTAATGAATAATTATATGAATATAAATGTTTATGAAATTTAAATACTTATTTATTATTAACCTTATCCTAATTGAATTTAAATAAGAAATGTTGCTGATGAATAAAGGAAAGATCACTGCCAGAACCTACGAAAATAGTGTGAATGTTAACAGGGATTGAGATTAAAAATTTATTGGAGTAGTTTTTTTTTAATAATTGCAATCTCTGCATTCATGAAAATTTATGCAGTTTTGTATCATTTTGGCAGGGTTCTAGCATAATTATTGTCATTATTTAATTAAATTCTGCTGGTACAGACTACAGCATAGATTATATGGCTATGCCCCACGTGTGGTAATAATACATTTATACTATTTATTTATAAACCATATAGCTATGCAAACTACTGCAATATGTACGTAAAGCCTCATTACTACAACGTTATTAGTACTCATGCTAAGCTCCGCCGACACCCGGTATATAATAAAAATACCTAACTACTTATTTGTTTAAAATAATGTATTGAAATTAAGAACTGAAAATCAGGACATTATAAATCACAAAAAATGACGCATTTCACCTTACTGTCCTTGTTTGTTTGAAGCGTAAAACAAAATCACCGTAATAAAAATAGCACAAACAAGTATTAAATAATACGTAGAAATATCAACGACCTGCAAGATCGAAAGAGAATTCTTATTTAAACCTCATTAACAGGACAAGGATAGAAAACATTTGGTTTGTAATATATAATAGGAAACTGTTATTTCGGTGTGATGTAATCACACCATGCTTTGATGGCGTGGCGTGATGTTAATTATGGCACTACAGGAAATCTCAAAGATGCATATGCACCGTTCTCTCTACGATTAGAAATTCGCAATTAATAGTATCCCCTCTAATACCACTTTGAACTACAAAATGATATTTCGCTTTTACTTATGAATTTTAGTACCACATACTTGTACATAGTAAGGTAAATATCAAAGGTATTTTTACGTAATGGTTTCGAATATTTCATAAAGAATTTTTTACTTAAAACTATAATAATTTGATATTTTACTAGTGATTGCGATGTTCTTTACATAACAAAATAAATCAGGCTTTTTTATTTTCTTATACGTAGTATAAGGAAGTATTATGATGATGAAAATTCTCGACCTCGAGATTTTTGCAGATGTCCACGTTTTGAAGTCCCCTGATACCGAAAAAGTGGTTTTTAAAAAATGTCTGTGAGTCTGTCTGTGTGTCTATCTGTATGTGTGTCTGTGACCACGATAGCGGTCAAACCGCAATTGCTATCAATTCCAAATTTTGTATTTACATGTATAATCTCCTTCTCGAGATCTGATTAGTTTTTCAGTAAAATCGGTAGACCGGAAGTAGCAGTTTACTTCAGTGAAAAAATTGAATTTTGCCAATATTTCGTCAATTACTAAGTTTACAAATTTATAAAAAATTCACATGTACTCAAAATTAAATTTGAGAAAAAATGTATTATAAAAGAAATTTCTACCGGAAGTAGGTATTTTACTTTTCTTGAAAATCAGTTTTTTTGCGAATATCTCGCAAGTCATACTTTATGGGCAGGTACATTACGAGTATAAAAGTATTTAAAACATAATTTTAAATATCTTTTGTATAAAAAAAAATTATAAATTCGGACCGGAAGTAACACTTTCACTTTTATCAAATAGCGAATTTTTGCAAATATATCGTAAATTATGGATTCTATATATATTTATAAAGAGAACAGAAGTTCTTAGAATAGAGTTTTTAATATTTTTTGTATAAAAAAATTCTTAAAATGTAGGCTTGAAGTAGCACATTTATAGGTTTATTTTTCTAAGATAAAAGTATACAAAACAATTTAGAACAACTTGCGTATAATTGTAAACCCTTATACGTATAAGAAAGTCGTGTGGTGGCTACACCTCATTATTTACTTTGTTATACGTAGTATTAAGAAGTATTGTGATGACGAAAATTTTCGACCTCGAGATTTTTGCAAATGTCCCTCTCTCTCGTGTGGTGGCTACACCTCATTTTACTTTCTTATACGTAGTATAAGGAAGTATTGTGATGATGAAAATTTTCGACCTCGAGATTTTTGCAGATGTCCACGTTTTTAATGTCTGTGTGTCTGTCTGTGTGTCTGTCTCTGTGTGTGTGACCACGATAGCGGTCAAACCGCTGTAGATATCAATTCCAAATTTTGTATTTACGTGTATAATCTGCCTCTTGAGAACTGATTAGATTTTGAGCAAAATCGGCACACCGGAAGTAGTAGTTTACTTCAGTGAAAAAATCGAAATTTGCAAATATTTCGTCAATTACTAAGTTTAAACAAATTTATAAAGAATTCATATGTACTTAGAATTAAGTTTGAAACAAATTGTCTTAAAAGAGTTTTTCGAAATTCCAACCGGAAGTAGGTCTTTTACTCTTATCGAAAATCAGTTTTTTGCGAATATCTCGCAAGTCATGCTTTTAAGACAAATACGTTGCGAATATAAAAGTATTTAAAACATCATTTTCAATATCTTTTATATAAAAAAAATTTCAAAATTCAGACCGGAAGTACCACTTTTACTCTTATCGAATAGCGATTTTTTGCAAATATGTCGTAAGTTATGCATTCTATATATATTTATCAAGAGTACAAAAGTATTTAGAGTTAGATATGGAATATTTTTTGTGTAAATGAAATTTCAAAATTCGGACCGGAAGTAACACTTTCATACGTATAAGAAAGTCGTGTGGTGGCCACACCTCATTTTTTTACTTTGTTATACTTAGTATTAAGAAGTATTGTGATGACGAAAATTTTCGACCTCGAGATTTTTGCAGATGTCCACGTTTTCAAGTCCTCTGATAGAGAGAAAGTGGTTTTCAAAATCTCTCTCTCTCTCTCTCTCTCTCTCTCTCTCTCTCTGTGTGTGTGTGTGTCTGTCTGTCTGTCTGTCTGACTGTCTGTCTGTCTGTCTGTGTATGTAACTATGATAGCGGTCAAATGGCTACAGATATAAATTCCAAATGTTGTATTTACCGGTATAATCTCCTTCTTGAGATCTGATTAGTTTTTCAGTAAACCGGTAGACCGGAAATAGTAGTTTACTTCAGTGAAAAACTCGAATTTTGCCAATATTTCATCAACTACTAAGTTTAAACAAATTTATAAAGAATTCAAGTGTACTTAAAATAAATTTGAGAAAAATTGTATCAAAAATGTTTTTCGAAATTCCTATTGGAAGTAGGTCCTTTACTCTTATCGAAAATCTTTTTTTTTTGCCAATATCTCGCAAGTCATGCTTTCTAGGCAGGTATTTATGAACTTTCAGTGGAAATAAAATGATAAAATATTAATAATAGTTTCGGAGGAAATCAAAAGAATAAACATGTAAAATAAGTACCTATTCAAAGTATTGTTCTGTAACGAAACAAGCCCACAAAAGAAGCAGACCTCCGGGCGACGACAAAAAAACGTACCGGTAAACAAGTCGTAAATCAACTGCATTCATGTACTACGTCAGCAACAGAAAGTCTGGAATATGGTAGAAGAGAGCCAGAATTTGCTGGTATATCTCTAGACTCCAGAAATTATTCATCCAACAATTTATTACCAGCTAAACTCGCAAAGGTGCATGTACAATTTTAACCTCAATTTATGATATAGAATGTTCAAAAAATAATGTTTTATTATGGGGTCGTAGAAAAAATAGTGTATGCAACTCGCATTTAATGGCTATTAAGACACTCGTATTCATTACAATATTCGGCTTCGCCTCGTATTGTAATTTTCTTACTCGTGTCTTAATAGCTATCATTAAATGTTCATTGCATAATATACTATTAAAACATAATTTTCAATATCTTTTATATAAAAAAAATTTCAAAATTCAGACCAGAAGTACCACTTTGACTCTTATCGAATAGCGATTTTTTGCAAATATGTCGTAAATTATGCATTCTATATATATTTATGAAGAGTACAAAAGTATTTAGAGTTGGATATGGAATATTTTTTGTATAAATGAAATTTCAAAATTCGAACCGAAAGTAACACTTTCATACGTATAAGAAAGTCGTGTGGTGGCCACACCTCATTTTTTACTTCTACTTTGATTGCTTTTACTTTCTTATACGTAGTATAAAGAAGTATTGTGATGATGAAAATTTTCGACCTCGAGATTTTTGCAGATGTCCACGTTTTGAAGTCCCCTGATACGAAAAAAGTGGTTTTTAAAAAATGTCTGTGTGTCTCTCTCTCTGTGTGTGTGTCTGTCTCTCTCTGTGTGTGTCTGTCTGTGTGTGTGTGACCACGATAGCGGTCAAACCGCTGCAGATATCAATTCCAAATTTTGTATTTACGAATATAATCTCCCTCTTGAGAACTGATTAGATTTTGAGCAAAATCAGCAGACCGGAAGTAGTAGTTTACTTCAGTGAAAAAATCGAATTTTGCACATATTTCGTGAATTACTAAGTTTAAACAAATTTATAAAGAATTCATATGTACTTAAAATTAAAATTGTGAACAATTTTATTAAAAAGGTTTTTCGAAATTCCTACCGGAAGTAGGTCTTTTACTCTTATCGAAAATCAGTTTCTTGCAAATATTTTGCAAGTCATGCTTTTTAGACAGGTACGCTACGAATATAAAAGTATTTAGAACTTAATTTCTAATATCTTTTGTATAAAAAAATGTCAAAATTCGGACAGGAAGTATCACTTTTACTCTTACCGAATAACGATTTTTTGCAAATATGTCGTAAATTATGCATTCTATATATATTTATGAAGAGTACAAAAGTATTTAGAGTTGGAGTTGGAATATTTTTTGTATAAATGAAATTTCAAAATTCGGACCGGAAGTAACACTTTCATACGTATAAGAAAGTCGTGTGGTGGCCACACCTCATTTTTTTTAATTGTATGGTAGTCCATTTTGTCCTCTGCACAGTCCGTTAGTTATAGGTTTAGCCTCACACTTTTTTTTTACAACCTAAAGAAAACTGTAAATATTTCTATGTAGTAAAGTGTCGTCCTCTGATATCTTTCAAATGTATTAATATCCATGAATGAAAACTAGTAAGCCAATGAAATTATTTGAAAGATTCTCATCCCCACTCTCACAATTTAATCCGGAAGTTTATAAAAAATGTAAATATATTTTGTATTAAATATTTCATAAGAGTATATTTTGTTTGATTTGCTTTTCACATCGTTTGCCCTTGAATTACATATCAACATTGTGATCAACATAACCTATGTAGCTATTACTAGGATACAGTTTCTTTCAGTAAACTTTTTATTGAAGAATCGTAAGATTACTATTTTTTTCCCTTATTATACTCACAATTACCCTTTTATAACATAATAAAGAAAATAAATAACATTATACGAAAGGCTTTTTAAAAAAAGTATTCATTTTTTTAAAGAATTATAATCTAAACAAGGAAATGGTATTAAAAAGCTATCATTTTTATTAAATACCTACATGAAATGTCAATCTGTTTCAGGTTCAGAGTTTGGGTTATTCTCATTTTCTTCTATGTGTTCAACAGGTATATCTAAAACAGTCTTCTATGTATTTCGTATGACAAAATATGTTATATAAAACAAGAAAAAGTAATTAAAAGCTATCCGAACCACAACATTTATTAAGTTGCTTTGCATGGTTTTATCATCTGGTTTATGTGCGGCAATAAACCAGTAATGTACTACGTCTTGCAAAGAAAATGCAGTATAAACACCACATTATTTTAAGGTTTTGATATCTTCAGAATGTAGACATATAAATGGTTCACAACCGATCGTTTATCACTTAACCAGGATAAATGTGAGACAATTTACTTTACTAGTAAACGTAAATCAAATATTTATTCTACTAATAGAAAATTCCTTGATGTTAGACTAGACAACATTAACAAGGACGCTGCACATAGATTCTGCTACTTATGCAATTAGATGTATCAGATTTATAACTGAGAGTCTACTGGAATAACGACATACTATGGACTATCAAATCACATATCAATTATGTTTAACCAATATGAGGTAAGTAGGCCCACGCAGAAAATGTGTTTATTCTGCAGAAGAAGGCTGTTCGAGCAATTGTCTGTATTTTACAAACTAACCACTGCAAACTTCTCTTCAGAGAGCTTATGATAATTCCATTAGCCTAGACACATATTCTGCAACAACTAAGGAGAGCTTTGAAAAAGCTGCCACACCTGACGACTAGGGGTGAGATTAAAGAAGTATCCACCCCTCATAATCATTTGCTGCACATCCGACATTTCAGAGGACAAAATCCACTTCAGTACAACATCGTCACTGGTAATTATTTAATAAAATCAAAATTATGATTAGACATTTTTCTACTTTCGTATCTAAACAGAAAATAAAGTACATTCTCCTTCAAGAAGCATATTACAATGTCAATTACATAAATTGGCGCTTTGATTACCTGTGTAGACGTTATCATCACATTTTTGTTTGATTGTGCTATTGTGTAAATAGTATTGTAACGAAACCAGTAGACATCCGGGCAACGACAAAAGAAAGGCAGACTTCCGAGCGACAATAAAAAAAGGTTGTAAATCATCTCGACGCGACTGATAAACATCGTGAAGCAATAAACCATCCATTTGCGTTGTACTGCAAAGAGACAGAATGTCTGTCGAATGTTCTACAAACATCGAGAGGGAAATGGAGTTTACGGGAATGCTTCCAGATGTGTATATAAGGCGGCTGGGTCACCGATGGATGAATAATTCCGGAATAAGAAGTTCCTTAAGTAGTCGACGTGGGGAATAGACCAAAGTAGAAATAAATATAAGAAATAAATAAATAGTTCCTTGAGTGGTAGCCGAAGAAAAGACATAAATATTAGAGTGTTATATAAATAGAAGTGATATAAATACGGTGCAGTTTTTATTATAGTGCAATAAAGATATAAATATTACAGACATAGAAATAGTACTGGTAAACAAATACCTGTGTTAATTTAAATCGTAGTAGTTTAAGAGTGATACGTTAGTTTTATATTTTATATTGTAATTAATTTTACGTGTATGAATATACAGACTGTTTTTAAATAAATAAATTGCACGAGTTGTTTATTGTGAATCCGAAAACGTTACAGTATGTAAATCTTATTATTGATACAATAAATTTATTATTATAATAGAAAAACTATCATTCTTACTGCAGAAGTGTTATAATTAATCCTGGTTTTACACCCACAATACCTCATCTCGTCAGGGAAGTCGCAGCAACTTTCATTATACATTTACATCCTTGATAATTATTAATATAGTAAGTACTGCCTACACGTGGGAGAATGAAAAATTAAGTAGTAGAAACACAAGTAAACTAGTTTTGTTTGATAGCCCCAACGTAACTTCAATTATTAGGAATTACTATTATTAAAAGCAATTTCTAAAATAAAGATTTCAAACAATTGCAATTATCCACATCTGTATATGGACGTTTCTTCAATTTGTATTTAGCTGCGATTTTCAAAATTGCTTTTAATAATAGTAATTCTTAATAATATAAGTTACGTTGGGGTTATTAAACACAACTAGTTTACTTGTATTTCTATTACTTAATATTTTTATTTACCCACGTGTAATTGCAAATGTTTGAAATCTTTATGGATTTTATTGTGCTATATATGTAGAATTTTAGCCATCATAATCATTGAAGTAAGGTATAAAATAATTATAATCTTTCACTTCGTAAAACGTAATTAGATACACACTTAAATGTACTCAGCTTTGATATTACATATTTTATTATGATTGTAGTTATTTTTATTTTATCCAGGCCTGAATCGTAACAACAACTGCTATGATGCAAGCCTGGATGAATAATCATCAATTATTGTTGAGGATAGTACATACCCAACAAGTTATACAAACAAACTAATTCCAAACCAAGCAAAGTTTTTATTAAAGGTAGTACTTTGAACCTTTTTCAGCTTGTACTGCAATATCATTGTCAATTATAAGATGAAATGTACAGTAAAAATGACATTTCTTCGTTACATCGTCTTGCAATATGTACTTCAGAATAACATTTAACTACTACAATCACATCATTACGTATTATTGGAATTTAAAAAATTAAAGTCAGTCGACTTATCATATCCCTCAATTGAACATATTTTAAGATAATTAAATCTAAAGCAAAACGCCTATAAAATTGTAACAAACACGATTGGTGTAATTGGATAATTGCGTCACTTCCTTTAAGATCCCATTGGCTTCTTTTTATTACTACAAGAAGACTGAATTTACTATTACAAATTTAGCGGGAGAAATTACGATTGGGCACATCTTACTGCCGAACACCCTGGTGGCTACTACCCCAAACTAACCTTCAGTTGTAAATCTATAGTATACATAATCAAGCTTTCACTGCTTACGTGTATAGTGTAGGCTTCAAACTTTTCTCCAGGATACTTAATTTCCTATCTGTCTATAATATCTGGTGGTCTGTGAAACTAGGTAGATTGAAGTCGCCAATTAAAATCGACGGCTTATCATGAAGGAAGACTTCTAGTGATTCACAAAACAATTCAAAATCCTGTTGACACAAATTCGGCGGTACATAAACGGCAACAACATAGACATTATTCGCCACCGCACTTGCAAGCAACGACATAAATCAGGCAAACAAAGGAAGATATCATACTTGTATCCACGACCACATAATCGATTGCATCAGAAAATGCAATATGTGCACCACCGCCCATAGAGCGATTTACCAAAGAAAAACGTGTATCAGATCGAATGACGTTAAAAGAAGGAGGTAGTAATTCAGAGCTAAGTACCGAATCATCCAACCAACTTTCAGTGACTACAATCATGTCATAAAGATTTGCGCAAGCAGTCGTAAAGAATGTGTGAGTTTTAGATCGCAGTCCCCGGGTGTTTTGATAATACATGTTAAATGTATTGAAAGTAGCGTTGGACATATTTAGTTTAAAGTTGAAATTATTTTAAGTATTCTTCGAGTGTACAGCTCATTCTGGACAGTCCTGTGAATCTGAAGTTGCATAGGACAGTTCTGTCGCTGACGTTGCGCATAATTTGACCTACAAAGGTCTCAGATGGAAGAGAAACCGTGATCGGATGCCTAGGAATTGCCGCTGACGAATCAAATTTTCCCAGTCTACTAATTTTGAGATTAGGGAACATATTATTATCATTGACCAAAATATTATCGAGGTTAATTTGCTCAGCATTGTTTTGACAATTACCTTCCTCGCAACCAAAAATAACCAAGTTGTTCTTTCGGCATCAGGATCAGCAAATTCCTGAATCACGCCTTCCATATCAATTAGAGACGGAGCTGAAGCCGCAGTAGTTTGCCGCAAAGATTCCTTCAAGGCCCTGATATCATTTTGCAAAGAGGCAATTATCGATTTCAAGCCATTGAGATCATCCCCCAAAGCGATGCAATTCCCACACGTCCAGGTAAGCCCGGTTTTTAAATGATTTTTTCTCACTTCAGAAACTGAAATTTTAACGCAATCAATACGATAGGATTTCTGACAAATACAGCAATCAACTATTTTATGAGATTCATCAGCAATCCCACAACAAGCACAGGCATGGTGAAAATAAACTATTAAAAATTTCAAAAGGAAAAATTTAAAAATTAAAAATAAGGAAGAGAGGCACCGGGGCTCGAAGAGTGAATCCCTGCACTCTTCACGCCTCGGTGCCCGTTGCAGCGTCTTGCAATAAAAACACAATACACAAGGATAAGTAAGGCAACGGAGAAGTTCTGGATCAGTGTACAGAGAATAGAAAGGAGATGGGTGTATTCTTATAAGAAACAACAATACAAAACACCTGCAGACTGAAATACATCTACAAGAAGTATATGCGCGCAAAAAAACACCACAATAACAGACAAATTTGGCATTCAAAATTAAACTTACCACATAATAGTAGTTTATACAACGAGTCAATAATGACAGTTATTATTCCCGAGAGCTGAATTTACTCCCGAGCCGCGTAAGCGGCGAGGGAGTAACTCAGCTCGAGGGAATAATAGTCATTATTGCGAGTTAGTATACACTACTTTATCGACGACTAACTGAAAATTACTAAAAAAAATCAAAATAAGTAAACGAAAATGTCAGATTACTATATCAATATGACGTTTGATGGTTAGGCAGTCAGTAAAATGGCCGGACTTGTCTATCGGCGGAATGCAGTGAATAATGGTAACGTTATGGCCCATTATATGTTCTTATTGGCGGAATGCAGTGAATAATGGTAACGTTATGGCCCATTATTCCCTGGTCGCATTTCATTATTCCCTACGGGTATTATGAGTGTTATTATTAGCCAATAGTGATTAATATAATACCTACGTTATTGTTTAGTCGTCGATAAAAATTATAATAAATATTAATTAATTTATGGTGCACAAAACACTAACAAATAGCGGAAACTTTAAACTAACGAATGATATCAGTTTGAAATTAAGTTAATATAAATTAATATAATTATTATAAATAATATTAAATCACAGTCGAATACATAATCGTAATAAATAATAGCTAATGTATTGCCGTTATTACGGTTGTTAGCAGCTATTAATAAAACAGAAATTTATTTTCATATTATTTATAATAATACAATTGAAAAAAGAATAGAAGTACATAACCGTTATTTTGATTTTTCCAGATACAGTGTTGTGTCAATGACCAGAGAAGGGAAAGGTAGTAAAAACGCCCAGAAGCGTTCAACGAACCTTGTGCAGTGTGCCCTACTGAGACAAGACCACGCGTGAAGTGCGTATTGATTAGGCAAAATGCCATGGCCAAGGACGACTGCGTCCAGGCGCGTCGACTAACGCACCGTCGTCTCTCATCCTTCAGTCCTATCTTTCTCTTCCACCGGCCTTGGTGTGTAAAACTTCGACTACAAACGTCAGCTGCTTTTAAAAGTACGTGTGTATAATCCATGAGGAGACATTTTGAACATTTGGATTTTATAACATTACTCCGAAATATGGAAATATGTATGTACACATATTAGGCCGTTACTTGCAAAAGTCGCTAATCGACAAAATTTTTAGTGCATGTTTGATAGTTAATATTGTTTAGTTTATAAAGGAAAATGAAATCATAAAATCTCTGTTTGATACGTAAAAGTTGCGGTGAAATTTATGGTTATCTGCAAAATTCGCTCTTTCGTTTGCCAGTCAGTGCTCAGTTACGCGATAGTACATTATTTGCGCATTTTTTAAATTACTGAAACAATTAAGCATGCGTTAAATAAAATCACAAACGTCGATTAGTTATTAAATTCAATTAAAAAGATTGGAATTATAAACTAAAACCAAAAAGTATTGAACCTATTGGGCGAGGGAAAAATGACAGTGATAACTAGAGTAATGCGAATGAAACCTCATTTCATGAAACAGTACAGTATACATTCACGTTATTTCACAACAAGTTAGTCTAATTCAGTTTAACTTGCGCTGCGTTTAAATTTTAAGTTAAATTTTCATTTCAGGTGGTGCCCCAGGCATTGTAAAAGTATCCGAACTGTAGTCATCATGGACGACCTGAATTGCCTCATTATTGTAGTATTTTAACAATGAAGTAAATTAAGGATTAGTCTGATTTTTTTTTGTGCGAATCAAAAGATAAAATAAAAGAAGATACTTTGATATTACATTGCTATATAAGAAAGATACCACACCACTGCGGTGTATTGACACCTGCATTGACAGTACCACATATGCTTGGACGATATACCGGTAAGTTTTCGGGTGAAGCAACGACAGAGGAGTGTCCAAGTCCCCACTATCACTCGCTACAGTTATCGTATTCCCCGACGCGAACGGCTGTAGTATACTACTACCACCGCTCTGGTTAACGGAGGGGAGTACATATACGTAGTCGTTCAGTTGTGGGGACTGATACATGCGCTATACAATCGTTGCGTTACCAGAAAACCTACCGGTATACTGAAGCACTCCAAGAAATTAAAGAAATTAGTAATGGTTAAACTCAAAGTACGAAACTGTCTGACTAAACGTCCTGAAAAGAATAAAGTGGCAGGGTACTTCGAAGTAATGATGAAAACTCCAATTTTAGGGAATCTACAGAATGAATATATTCTACGAAATGGCATTACTATAGGCGCTAGACAAGCACAAGATTCTACTTACCTTGCGATTTGAATTAAAGAAGCTATACAAACAGTATATTCAAAGTGTTCTTAAGCCAAAGCATATAAAATTTAATTATTTCATAAAGTATGTAAATGCAAATTACAATATTTCTCTTGCGACTTCAAAGACTGGTTGTTTCACATTTACTTGCGAACGAGGGAAAAGCTAAAGATAATAACCGCGACACAACAGAAATGCCCCCGGGCATATGATGAAAGTAGAAACTTCTTTGAAGTTGTTGAAAAACAAATTCACACACAAATGCTTTGCTTGTGTATGGACCGAAATGTACTCTCTAAAAGATTCTAATATCATAGCATCACCAGTAAGACATATATTAAAGATTTTTAGGCGACAAGAGTATAATTAACAGGCTCTTAAAAACATTACAGAGAAGCCTGGGACAAAGAAGAATATTCAGGCAGTTGAATCAGAATCAAAGCGAAAATGGTTTTATTTAAATATAAATT
Source organism: Amphimallon solstitiale (assembly GCA_963170755.1). Classification (NCBI taxonomy): domain Eukaryota; kingdom Metazoa; phylum Arthropoda; class Insecta; order Coleoptera; family Scarabaeidae; genus Amphimallon; species Amphimallon solstitiale. Next base: position 123,538,521 of record OY720681.1, on the reverse strand, counting down.
TAGCATTTTTTCTATGATTTTATCATGTAATAATTTGCTTTTTTAACAAAATGTTGATATATGTTTTTCTTTAGATATTACCACAGGTTTATTTCAAATTGCAAATGTTATTTCCAAAACTAGCAAAAAATGGTATATTAATTATAATTTTCTGCTTTTGCACTGATAATTATTTAATTAGGTAAATCCAATTTCAAAAATTTGCCCACGGGTGAGAATCGAACTCACGGAGATCGTACTGAATCATATCATGTAATAGATATATGTGGATTCGCATTTCATCTGTGGGTGGATTTTCAAAAGTAAATTTTTCTAATTAAATAATTAATTATCAGTGTAAAAGCAGAAAATTAGAATTAGAATAAAATAGATTCGGCTTTTACTTGATGTAGTTCCATATTAAAAACGTAAATAAAACAAAACAAACTTGTTGAAATACACTTTAATGACTAAAAACTGGACAATTGTTTCACCAGTGGCTTCTTCAGCAATGACTATTTGCCAAATATACAAATGTATTGAAAAATTGAATATCTTCTTGGTAGTAGGGCATACAATGAAATAAAAGTAATAACAATATGAAAACTGGTTGTCATTTAGAAAACATTGACAAATATAGAATGTAAATCAAATATGTATAAATGAAAATGTAATCAAATAAGCATAGGACAGTCGGTATTACTTATATAGTTATATCAAAAGGCTTGGGTCTACCACAAACTGTTCAGTTATTGCAATTACATAAATAATAACGACGCAACTATGTAATGAAAAATTACGAGTAGAGCTGTTGATATTATAACAAATATAGAATGTAAAATCAGTCATGTATAAATGTAAATGAAAGCAAATAAGCATAGGACAATCGGTATTACTTATGCAAATCTTACGGCTTATCCTTCTTTTTTTGTTTTAATATTTTCTTTTTTTCTCTGGTGACTTCAGTGCCTAAGAGGTTGCTGTTGATTTTATTAATCTTATATTAGATTTCTATACCGAACATTTTTTAACGCGGAACATAAGGATTTGCGTGCTGAAAATTCGACCGCATGTTAACTTTTGTTGCGGATCAAATTTGAAAGAAATTTGTGTATCATTTAATAAAGCAAACATTTTTCTACCAATTGTACATTGTTTGAATGACATGAAGTTGTCATTTTTTCGTTTTCAGTTGAAATTAAGGCGTACAAAATTGAGTGACAAAATCAACGTGGCGTAAATATTTTAACATTTTATGATAGATAATATCGCTTCTCACTTCGCTAGTGACAAGTAAATTTTCGAAAAAAAAAATCTATGTACACAGTTGCACAACGAATGGAAATTGTTGACAACTTTGCTGCAGCATATCCTGATCAGTCAGTTTTAATTATTTCGACAGTGTCTCGAATCTACAATGAATTCCAGAGCACAGGCTACGTAAATTGTGACCACAGGAAACGTATTAGAAATCCATCGGCCGTTACAGAAGAAACCAAAATAAATATTTGTTTGATGGTTGAAAAACAAGGCTTTACAAGCTTAAATACTCGGACGCTTGCCGATCAGTTCTAAATTTCAAGAAGCAGTTGCCATAAAGCGTTGGAGACCGAAAAGCACATATCTTATAAGATTCAAAATGTTCACTAACTCACCAACCGACTTCTTCCCAGGAGTGGAATTTTGCCAATTTTGGATAAAAAAAATAAATAATGATCCAAATCTGTTAACAAGAAATTTATTTACGATTATACGCAGAACATAGAAATTTGGAATAATTTGTTGAATTAGTGAACATAAAAATAATTTAAAGAAATTGTTAAAAATGTTTGCCTTCAGCAGTTACGCAATATCCTAACGGATCGAAGAAATTTCTACGAGTGTTTTGCAATTGTCGCACTGTAATGGATTTGCAAGCGTCTGTGATTCTTGCTCTTAGCTCTTCCAAGTTTTCAGGTTTCTCTCGAACATTGTGGTAGACTTTACTTGATACATGACCCCACAAAAAAAAATCGAATGGGATAAAGTCTGTGCTTCTGGCAGGCCATCTAAGTGGTCCATATCGCCCAATCCAACTATTGGGGAAACTTTGATTCAAGAATTCCGTGATTGTGGCAGCACTATGAGCTGGTGCTCCGTCTTGCTGGAATATTATTTCCCCATTATCTCGCAACTTATCCAGAAGGGGACCTACTTCCATCTGAAGTAGATCTAAATATTTCCGTTGATTTAAATTCCCGTCTATAAAACACGGCCCCAACATGTTATTCCCCACTATTCCCACCCAAACATTAACTTTCTGAGGCCACTTTCGAATCTTGTCCAAATTCTTTGGTTTCGCTTGTGTACCATCCCATCCAGAGCATATGTACAATATTGGTAAAATTCCATTCTTGGGAAGAAATCTGTTGGCAACAATTTGTGATCATTTTTAATCTTATAAGATTTGTACTTTTCTTTTCTCAACGCTTTAGAGCAACTGTTTCTTGAAAAATGGAACTGGTCAGCAAGCATATTTAAGCTTGTGGAGCCCTCATTTTAAACCATCTAACAAATGTTTATTTTGGTCTCTTCTGTAACTGCAGATGGCTTTCTAATTTGTTTCCTGTGGTCACAATATACGCAGCCTGTGCTCTTGATTTATTGTAAATTCGAGACACTGTCGAATTATGTACTTAAAACTGGCCGAGCAGGATATGCTGCAGCAAAGTTGTCAACAATATCTCTGAAGGACATTCCTTGGATACATGCCGTAACAATTTTCACTCGTTCTGCAACTGTGTACATAGAAATTTTTTTCGGAAATTTACCTATCACTAGCGAAGTGACAAGCGATGTCATTTAGCATAAAATGTTTAAATATTTACGCTACGCTTATTTTGTCACTCAATTTTGTACAAATTAAAACAATGTACAATTGGTAGAAAAATGTTTGATTTATTAAATGAAATGCAAATATCGTTCAAATTTGATCCGCAACCAAAGTTAACATGCAAATCCCTATGTTCCGCGTTAAAAAAATGCACTGCACGGTATATTTTAAAGTTTCTTGGGGAATAGTTGTTAATATGTTTATTTTCTTAACCCATTACTTGCCAAAGGTGCGTAAACGTAACATTTTAAAAACATTTTTTTTTGGCATCAAAAATATTTTTTTTATACATTATGTCGCAAGGGTTGCTTTTTTAACAGGCTAAAATCTTATGTTAAATTATGATCCAATAAAAAGTTAAACTTTTTTAATTTTTTTTTTAATTAACAAAAAACTGTATTTTTGGTTTTTGTGCACACCTTCAAATAATTATATTTTTTGGTTACTAATTATTTTTTTGTTATAAATTTCTTCTCGCAGTGTATATTTAAAATATGTCGTCTTTGAATACAGGGTGCCCCACCGAAAACGAAACAGATTGAATATCTCGAAGGAGAAAACTTTTTTGAAAAAACGCAAAAACAGGTCGATTTTTGATCCAAGGGGGACACCCTTCCATCATATCTTCAACTGTGATACGTCATTCCCCTCCCCTCCATCACTCTAACCATTACAATTTAAATAGGGAAAGTACTAAATACGATACATCATTGAAAAGGTAATTGTACGGAGAATTCAGCAATGTGATTGTTGGTTGCGCTATTTTTGATTTTAGCGCCCTCTAGCGGAAAAAACGGTTTCGTATTTCACAATGTGACACATCATTTCAAAGCTAATTTCATTAGCAATTTAATGCACAACTGAAAAAAATTTAAATAATCGAAAAACCTTGCAGAGCTCTAATATTAGAAACTACGAACTTATTAGTTTACAAAAGACGCTGACAGTCTGTACTTGAGAATGATGACAAATAAATGTCAAAACTATTACATATTTATTTGCTAATAAAATTAGCTTGGAAATGATGTGTCACATTGTGGAATACGTAACCATTTTTTTTCCCGCTAGAGGGCGCTAAAATCAAAAATAGCGCAACCAACAATCACTTTACTGAATTCTCCGTACAATTACCTTTTCAATGATGTATCGTATATACTACTTTCCCTATTTAAATTGTAATGATTAGAGTGATGGAGGGGAGGGGAATGACGTATCACAGTTGAAGATATGATGGAAGGGTGTCCCCCTTGGATCAAAAATCGACCTGTTTTTGCGTTTTTTCAAAAAAGTTTTCTCCTTCGAGATATTCAATCTGTTTCGTTTTCGGTGGGGCACCTGTATACACATCTTTATATCTATAGTTTGAAAACGACAGCTAGAATGACAGGTATTTTGTAACGGATGCGTATACGCACCTTTGGCTAATACATAGGTAAAAGCACGCGCCCGGTGCCAAGCTGCTCGACCGCACTGGTTACTGCAGCTTGGCATTTTTGAAGGACGTGAGCGGTTTCATGCAGGTTGAGACACGATTCGCATGTTGACGGAAAATTATTTGACTCGTTGATACATCTCTCAGTTGGTTGCCAGCAATCTTAGCGGTACTTCTTAGTAGTGCTTTAGAGTTTTGAATTTGTGTTTTTAGATATCTATAGTCAAAATGAGGTAAGACATTTTTTGTTTAGGTATAATACTAGTGTGAAGTTCAAAATATATCTGGCAGCTAGGCTCTTCTCTTGCCTCTTTTGACAGTTTTGTGATTCTGTTTTTTTTTTAATTTTTTTATATCTGGGTTGGTGTTTGTTTTTGTTTCAGTAAAAAATATTCAAAATGGGAGATGAAAGGGCCGCTCACAGCCATAGAGCTAATGGCTGCGTTAGAAGAAGACTCAGATTGTGAAAATGCTACATCGATTGATGTTGTTTATGTGCCTCCAGAACCTGACGAAGTGACTGATGAGGAAAATATTGACGAAAACGTAATTGGGGAAGACAATGTAGATAAGGACATTGCGGGGACATATGAAATTCAGACAAATCAAGAGGGTGATTTTGATTCGGAAGATGAGCTACCACTTAGTGCTATTGCAAGCCAAAACAAGTTGGTACCCAAAGAAACTCCCAAACTAAAACAAACTTCCGTGCCAAATTGGAAAAAAGCCGCTTCAACTGCCTACATTACTGTTCCCGAAGAGTTTGATAACCATGGAATTGAAAATGTGGTATCTGAGCATGGTGGGAAGTCACCCTTGGAAATATTTTCGCTATTTTTTGACAAGGAAGTAATTAGCAATATTTTAAATTTTTCGAATACTTACGCAGCACAAAATAACCGTCATGACTACGAGGTTACTGAAATAGACCTAAAAAAATTTCTTGGTATACTTATACTATCAGGATATCATAAACTGTCACAAACTCACATGTACTGGTCAAAAGATGAAGACAAGGAAGTGCGTATTGTACGTGAAAGCATGAGTCGCAATAAATTTAGGACAATAAAACAAACCTTCATTTGTCAAACAACACCTCGCTAAATAAGGGCGATAAGTTTGCGAAGCTTACACCAATTTTTGATATTATAAATAAAAAATGTATTCAATTTGGTATACTTGCAGAACATCTTTCAATCGATGAAGAAATGGCACTCATGCAAGATGTTTATTCGTGGAAAACCTGTGAGATTTGGATAAATCATGTCAAAAAAGGAAAGAGGCTCTTTCACTTCCAGTTTTGATTCGAACTTGAGTGTTCTGGTTACTCGGTGGAATGACAACTCTGTAGTTACTGTTATGACGAATTTCTGTAGTGTCTTACCAGTCACTCAAGCCAAACGTTACAACCACAAAGAGCGTAAAGAAATGCTTATCAATCAACCAAAAGTGATTCATGAGTACAACCAACACATGGGTGGGGTAGACCTTCACGATAATGGTATTGCCAATTATCGCATTGGAATTAGAGGTAAAAAGTGGTGGTGGCCATTATTCACCAATGTTGTTGATACTATGGTTGTAAACAGTTGGAAAATATTCAATATCGCAAATGAGACCAAAATTTCCCAACTGGAATTTCGTTCAAGTTTAGCGCTGTCTCTGCTGAAATACGAAGGACAAAAAGAAGACACCCACAATGAGGCTTCCACTTCAACAAAATCCAACTCGTCTTATGGAAGACCTTCTAAATCAGCTTTACCAGGTGACATAAGATTTGACAATATCGGGCACATTATAATTCGAAATGGTAAGAGTGCAAGAAAAAAGTGTCGACTTTGCAAAAGTAATACAATTTACTTGTGTAAGAAATGTAATGTGCATTTGCATCCTGATTGCTTTGATATTTTTCATACAAGAGACTAGTATTACTTTCTTATACGTAGTATAAGGAAGTATTGTGATGATGAAAATTTTCGACCTCGAGATTTTTGCAGATGTCCACGTTTCGAGGTCCCCTGATACCAAAAAAGTGCTTTTTAAAAAATGTCTCTCTCTCTCTCTCTCTCTCTCTCTCTCTCTCTCTGTGTGTGTGTGACCACGATAGCGGTCAAACCGCTGTAGATATCAATTCCAAATTTTGTATTTACGTGTATAATCTGCCTCTTGAGAACTGATTAGATTTTGAGCAAAATCGGCAGACCGGAAGTAGTAGTTTACTTCAGTGAAAAAATCGAAATTTGCAAATATTTCGTCAATTACTAAGTTTAAACAAATTTATAAAGAATTAATATGTACTTAGAATTAAGTTTGAAACAAATTGTCTTAAAAAAGTTTTTTGAAATTCCAACCGGAAGTAGATCTTTTACTCTTATTGAAAATCAGTTTTTTGCGAATATCTCGCAAGTCATGCTTTTAAGACAAGTACGTTACGAGTATAAAAGTATTTAAAACATAATTTTCAATATCTTTTAAATAAAAAAAATTTCAAAATTCAGATCGGAAGTACCACTTTTACTCTTATCGAATAGCGATTTTTTTATTTTATAATAATCTGCTTTTCGCCAAAGGTGCGTTCATGCACCCATATATTTTTTTGTTAAAAATAATACCTAATTTTCTTGTACCAAAAATGTATCTTAATTACTGTGTTCTGAGTTTACTTTAATAAAAAAAAAAATTTCTAAAATGTTTTTTTCTTGTCTTGGCCAGTAATGGGTTAAGAATCTTGTGTCTTGTTATTCGTTTTTTAATAAAAAAATCCTTAATTACCCACACATTCAATTTTTTTTTTTAATATTTGAGGGTAAAACAAATTTTGAATAAAAATATGCTTATTTTCGTGCCCTGTCTATAGAATTTTCCTTTCTTCACAATGCGGATAACAATTATTTATGTAATATACTATTTTCCTTTTTTATGTGTGTATGCAACTCTCTAACGAAGTACAGTTAGTGTTCGACGTGTTCAACATTCTATAGAAGGAGTGAAGAACACAAGTGAAAGTAGGAAATGATGACGAAACGGTTTTTTATTTTGAAAGTGAAATTTTAACGGTACAAGCTGGATCACAAGACGTACATATGTTTAATGTACAATATTCTAGGCCGTGTATAACAGTTATAATTTCACTTAAAAACAGTATACAAGTGTTGCTCGTGTAATAAATTGAATACAATTAATTTTACTTTATTATGTTCTTTTATAAAACATGAATCGCAGGGTATTGTTTGTTTTACACATACAATAAAAATTATTGTATTTATTCAAGTTCTAGTTTGTTTAATTTTTAAGTTTTATTACTGTGGAAATAATATAATTAAGTACTAGAAGTATGGATATTAAAATCAATTGAATTATGTCCTTTATATATGACTGTTTCATTTAAATTTTATCTACATGTCAAAAAGCTACGATATGAAAATGAAAATTGCAACTGTGGTAGAATAAAGTAATTCTATTTTGATTAATTTGAATTAATTCGCATAAAGTGATACATTTTCATAATGCGAGAACAAATCAATTTGTTACAGCGGTATGTAGATATATAGATTGGCAACTTTGTAATTATCAAAAATTCAAATTAGTTAAATTAGTAAACTAGCTATTTTTAAAACTTTTTAAGATAGAGAAACGCAATAAACATTAAGCATTATGTTACTAAATAAGTATCGTTTGTAATTAAATGAGCAACGTTGATCCGTATGTATTAGATTAACAAAGTCATCTATTTCTTTTCAATGGTAGTTCCTGGTTTTTTATAAGCGATTGCAACCCTCATTTTTCGCGAAAAATGTAATATATGGATAAAACTATGAACTGACAACTGTAGTGTTCAGAACTCTCAGTTCATTGTAGAAATCAAATATAAAATCAAAATGAAGTTTTCCACTTGAAATAACAAAAATGGCGCCAAATTTCGGTATTCTTGGATGCATTTTTTAAAGATTGAAACAGTTGATAATAGCCAGCCATATTCTGATAAATCGAATATTTTCAAATTAATAATATTTTCAAATTAACTGTGTTCTCTTATTTTAAAGGATACGTAAATATGTTTTTCTACTCCCATACTTTAATTGTATTATTAGATATGCCGAACCTGTACTTTAATGATGTCCATTACGATACAGATTTTCATTATGATACAAGTTTATATCCAATAGGAATACAGATTCTTCATTACGATACAAGTTTATATCCAATAGGAATGCGACATTCCAATATTCAATATGGCGACCGCATATCTGACAGATATACAAATTTAATAAATGTGACAGTTCTCTGCAATTTACAAGTAAGTACTTAAAATTTGTGCTTTTTTGAAAATATAAACGGTAAAAATGAGGGATAATGACAGTGTAAAATTTGAGTCCACCAGAAATTATGGAACAAACCTTAGTAACCACGAACAATTTATTACCAGCTAAATTCGCAAATGTGCATGGAAAATTTTAACCTCAATTTATGAAATGGAATGTTCAAAAAATAATGTTTTATTATGGGATCGTAGAAAATATAGTGTATGCAACTCGCATTTAATGGCTGTTAAGACACTCTTATTCATTACAATACTCGGCTTCGCCTCGTATTGTAATTTTCTTACTCGCGTCTTAATAGCTATCATTAAATGCTCATTGCATAATATATACTATTTTTCAGTATATTGATTTTGAGGATATCGAATAAAATAACAATAATACAGAAAATTTAATATTTAACTACAAGAAAATAGAAATATTACAAATTGTCATTGTTTAAATCAGAAAAAATATTTTCCTGTTAGCCTGTTTCTGTTTTATGTAATCAAAATTCTGCTTAAGGATGTCGGTTCCAAAAACGCTGGGTGTTTAAATGCAGTTTGTGTATAATTTGCATCTACTATATTATTATTACATACATGAATTTTGTGTTTATGAATTGCACTATGCTCAATATCTGACAATGCTGCAATGACCATATAAGTCACTTCAGATATTGTATTGTCTTTGAATGCTGACGGGATTACATATAGAGGCTGTTCCGCGACTCGACCGACAAACTTATCCCATATATTCCGGGGGTCATTATAATCAAAAAATGTTATATGACCTATAAGTGAATTCCTCTTTGTTTCGTAGATATTGAAGGAATTTAATTTAAAAAATATCTATATAAAAGAAAATTTATCGACGACTAAACAATAACGTAGGTATTATATTAATCACTATTGGCTAATAATAACACTCATAATACCCGTAGGGAATAATGAAATGCGACCAGGGAATAATGGGCCATAACGTTACCATTATTCACTGCATTCCGCCAATAAGAACATATAATGGGCCATAACGTTACCATTATTCACTGCATTCCGCCAATAAGAACATAACGTTCCTAACGTTGTCATAGTAACGATAGACAAGTCCGGCCATTTTACTGACTGCCTAACCATCAAACGTCATATTGATATAGTAATCTGACATTTTCGTTTACTTATTTTGATTTTTTTTAGTAATTTTCAGTTAGTCGTCGATAAAGTAGTGTATACTAACTCGCAATAATGACTATTATTCCCTCGAGCTGAGTTACTCCCTCGCCGCTTACGCGGCTCGGGAGTAAATTCAGCTCTCGGGAATAATAACTGTCATTATTGACTCGTTATATAAACTACTATTATTCATACATTGATAGATAATTAACACAAAATTACAGTAATTGTTCAAATTGAGAACCGCCAAAAAAGCAACTATTCTTTGTGTCATAGACTGTTGCCATTTAATTGTTACTAATTCTATCTTTAGAGAATTAGTAGCTTCAAGTAAACGGCCAGTCAACTCTTCGCGTGTATCTGGTTTACCATTAATGTACACACGAGATTTGAGGCAACCCCAAAGAAAAAAATCTACGGGGACAAATCAGGTGACCGAGGTGGCCAATGTAGGTACAGGACCACCTTGTCCTATAGACCGTTCCGGAAAATTTTCATTAAGAAACACCGTCACTTGTCTCCCAAAATGTATTAGCGAATACGGGCGGGGTAATGTTACGTATATAGATGTAAATAACTTGCTGCAACAAAAGGGCAGGAGAGACCGAGCCTTTCCTTTATCCAACTTTGATAGATCTTTAATCATGTTTGATGTAAGTAATATAGTTTGATATGGCAGCATAGTTGATCAGTACTCATATATAAATTTTAGTAATTAGATCACTATAACTCCTGTAAGCCCTAATTAGAGGAATCACCATAATGAGTCAAATGACTTATGAAAACGTTGAAATTGACGTTGAATTAACAGAAAAGGATATTGAATTGTGTTGCATTAATGTAAGATTTAACGGAAAGCAATTTTTTGTCATATGTTTGTACCGTGCCCCCTCGGGATCATTGGAAACTTTTGTTAATGTTATAACAGATGTGTTGGATTTGATTAGCGATAAGTACGACTACGTGAGTGTTTGTGGTGATTTCAATATTCACTTTAATGAAAAATCTAACTTGGTATCCCGTATAGAAAATGTTTTTCAATGTTATGGCTTGAATCGTCTTATAAATAAAAGTACGCGCAGGTCCAAAACATCATCTTCATGCATAGATAACATATTTAGTAATATCGATAGCAACTGCGTAAAGAAAAAAGTATCCAATTTTAATTTATCGGAACATGATACTATTATAGTAGAATGCAACATTAACTATGTCCAAGGCAAAGAGTACTATTATAGTAGGAGGTATGACGAATATAGCATAGATACCTTTAAGACATTAATTAGAAATGAATCTTGGGTCGAAATATACATGACAGATGAAGCTGACAAAAAATATAACTCATTTATGGAAACCTTTTCCTATTATTTTCAAATAAGCTTTCCTTTAAAACGTTATAATAAAACTTGCAAAGTAGAAAATAAGTGGCTCTCACCTGAAATAAAAATGGTTTCTGATAAGCTTCGGGACTTATATCAGATATGCAGAGTACGGGATAACCCCGAATTATGGAATTGCTATAGGAAAAGTAAGAAGGAATATCAGAATATGATTGTAAAGGCAAAGAGGGAATACAACGATAACTTTATTTCTACATCCAAGAATAGTTCTAAGGCAGCGTGGAAACTTATTAATACCTGTAACCATGGGGGAAACAGTAGTATCGTACTCAGCGGTGGCAGTGGAGATATAAACCGATCCAAATTCTGTGGCTTCACAATTTTCGGAATATTTTAGCGATCCACTAAATTTTCCTAAAACTATTAATACTAGTGAACATAAATGTAAAATTTCTCCAAACAAAAATTCACTTCATTTGTTTCCAACTGATCATAATAAACTTGAATCAGCCATAAAAATTACTACTAAAGTGGTGAAAAGTGTAAGCACAGATATATCTGTACCTCTGAGTGACATTATGAATTCGATATTTGCCTCCGGTGTCTTCCCCGAGGCTCTTAAGCAAGCTAAGGTATGTCCAGTGTATAAGAAGGGCTGCCGTAAGTACATCTCCAACTATCGTCCGATATCTCTACTGCCTTCAATTTCTAAAGTCATTGAAAAGATACTCGTTAACAGACTGATGACTTTTTTCAATAGACAAAATTTGATATCCGATAATCAATATGGTTTCGTACGAGGTATGTCTTGTGAGGATGCGGTTTATGATTGTGTGGTTGGGATTATGGAGCGGTTAAATCATAAGCGATACGTCTGCAATATTAACTTTGATTTGAGTAAGGCTTTTGACCTAATTGACCATTCCATTCTGCTGCAAAAACTGGAGCAATATGGTGTACGTGGAAACGCACTGAACGTCATCAGCTCTTATTTGACAGGTAGAAAACAAGTAGTGCATCTCAGTACTTTAATAAATAACGTTCGAACAACGGTCAGTAGTGATCCTAAAGAAATTAAACAGAGCATTCCACAGGGTTCCATTCTTGGTCCTTTCTTGTTTCTGGTCTTTGTAAACGATCTAAATAAGTCATTGGAAAACTGTAAATTATATCAATATGCAGATGATACGTCTGTTATTTTATCATGCGAGACATATGAGGGATTATCTGTGGGAAGTACAAAAATTATCTGTGGGAAGTACAGAAATTATGCATGACATGATGACATGGTGCAATGAAAATAATCTGCATTTAAATGTAACCAAAACCAGCTTTCTTGTCTATGGTCAATGCAAAAAGTCGCTATACGTGAAATATAATCATAAATCACTGCCTCAGTCATCAAATTCAAAATTTTTGGGTGTAATTTTTGATAACTCTCTGAACTGGTGCGATCATATAAATAATTTGTGCAGTAAACTAAGCAGCGCGTTTTATGCAATATACCATTTAAGAAATAATGTAAACCTATTTACATTAAGGACCTTTTATTTTGCTTACGTTCAATCTCGCATGGGGTATGGAATATTGGCATGGAGTCGGAGTTCGCTTTCTCATAACATTTTTATTTTACAAAAGAAGATTATCCGTTCTATGTTTTTTTTGAAGAAGCGAAAATCTTAACTGTTTTGTGCCTATATATCTACAACTTATTGAAAGTTCGTAATAAAAATACTCAATGTTTTTCCACAAACGCTGAAATTTCTAAATCAAATATGAAAACGAGAGGAGCTAATAATCTGTCTATACCACATCATACAAATACTATACATGAAAAGGGACCGTACTATGCAGCGATTAAAGCTTTCAATGCCCTCCCAGGTTACCTAAAACACTCACGATACAGTGCAAAATTTAATAGTGAATTAAAAGAATACCTAGTTGACAACAGTTTTTATAGTTTTGACGAGTATTTGGCTGGGATGTAGCGGCACGAAGGGGATATCATTGCAATTCACTTTTAATGTGTTTTATGTTGTTTTTATTTGTGTTATTTGTACGTTGTTTCTTATTATAATACGAGATTAGAATTAGGATTTGATGTATTGCATATATACTAGACAATGTCAACACCTTGTACGGGTCTATGACAATAAAAATTATTATTATTATTATTATTATTATTATTATTAATAGCTTAAATTAATATTACAGCACAAAACTCATTAATTTGTCAAACATACGTCAATTCGTCAAGGCTAATGAAATTAGAGGAATTCCGGGAATATAAGGGGTAAGTTTGTCGGTCGAGTCGCGGCATACGGTGTATATTGCTATATTGGTCATATAAGTCTATCAGTCGTTACTATAATAGGAGATCTACAAATAAATGTACAGAATAATTGAATTATATCAAAATTACTAATTTGTTATAGAATTACCAGATATTTCTCTTATACGCACAGAATAGAAACTACTTTAGTTTCATTTATTATTTGTGCCACATAGCAATTTATTTAGCTTCCCTATTTAAATTATTTTTATAACTGTAATAAATGTATGTATGTGCAAAGGAGTAGTGATGGGCAAGATACGAGTACCATTTTCAGTGGGACTAGACAGGCTCGCGTTTTGTCAACTCTCGGAGAAAGCAGTAGGCAACACGGTGTTGCCAGAGAGTAGACAAAACACGAGTCTGCCTAATCGTATTGAAAGTCTACGTGTACTGACCTATGTTGTCCAAAACAGCGGAGTATTGAATTAATAAATTATTTGATATTATTACCCCAATATAAGTACATTCATTCGTATGTTCTACAATCTGCTTTAGTGACTTTAATACGTTAATAATACATACGAGGTAGGCGCCATAAATTCTCAGCCTGAGAGGCTTATACAGGTTCAAACGTGTTCAAACTCCGTCACGTCATGCATGCGCATACGCGAAGTGTACACTATAAATATGACTAGTAGTTTTTACCAATCAGCCAACCAACATGACTAGCACACGAAAATGTCTGAAGTAACGAAAATTGAGTACCGCGCGGTCATTAAATTTTTAACAAAAGAAGGGCATACACCTTATCACATTAAACAACGTTTAGACGGCGTTTACGGTAATTCATCTCCTTCGTATTCAATTGTAAAAAAGTGGCCAAAATGTTTCCATTTGAGACAAGAATCCCTGGAAGATGTTGATCGGTCGGGTCGACCAATTGAAGTGATAACGCCTCAACAAATTTCAATTATTGCACATTTAGTGCTAGAAGATCGCTGTTTGAAAGTGAAGGAATTAGCTGTGATAACAAACATTTCCGAAACAAGTGTTCGCCGAATTCTCCATGACCATTTGGGTATGAATAAAATTAGTGCTAGATGGGTACCGCGACTTCTTTCTGCTGTCCAACGTGAACGTCGAGTCGAATGTGCGCAGTCGTTTTTAAACATGTAAGGAGACGACCCAAAACCGATTTTGGAGTCCATTGTCACAGGGGATGAATGTTTCACGATCCTCTATCGAAAAGGGAGTCCATGGAATTGCGGCGACCTGATGAACCTCATCCCAGAAAAGCGAAAGTCGTTCAATCAACGAAAAAGGTGATGGTCACAATATTCTGGGATTTTGAGGTCATTTTGCTACTTGACTTTAAAGATCGCAATACAAGTGTGAACGGCACATATTATGCGTCTTTATTGCATACATTAAGGGAGAGTATTCTTACAAAACGTCGTGGAAAATCTACAAAAGGTGCGCGATTATTGCACGACAATGCTCTCATCCATACTGCCGCCATTTCACAAACTGCCATCCGTATTTCAAGAATTGGAACGTCCACCGTATAGTCTGGATATGGCTCCTTGTGATTTTGTTTTGTTTTATAATTTAAAAAAAGACCTTAGGGAACGTACTTTTAAGAACGACAGTGAGTTGCAAGCAGCTGTTATAGAACATTTTGACGGAAAAATTTCAGATTATTTTTACAAGGGTATCGAATTATTAATTAATCGTTGTAATAAATATATAAAAGTTATGGGAGATTACATTGAAAAATAAAAATTCTTATATTGTTCCAAGTTTCTTTTTTGTATATCAGGCCGAGAATTTATGGCGCCTACCTCGTATATTGTGTACCTGCTTTTAATCACTTTTCTCGCTGAGTACATACTCGTACATGATACTACATTGTATATAATCAGAATTATTAAAAATACCTACATAGAAATAAATCAAATTAATTAATTTGATGGCAGCGACATCTATTTACTGAAATCGAAAACTAAAGAATATTAGGTCGTTCACGGTTTGATTCTTGAATGCTTAGTAAATTAGCCCCCACCACATGTGGACATTTGGACATCTTCTGGAGGTGACATAATCTTTTTCTTATGGACTTGCGCAATCATCTTATAGTATAATCAACGGTCCACGATAGGAATCTTCCTGAATTGCTTCCTAAAGAAGGACTCGCGCGATATGTTAATAGGAATATGTTTTGTTTATATTCAATAGAAATATAATTGTCTATCCTTCATTTAAAAAAAATATTACAATAATTAAGTGTTTACAATTGAAAAAATATTCCAGGTTTTATATTCAGATATATACATACCTGCATACACATGTATACATTGTATATTTCTAACATAAATTTCAAATAATGTAATATTTTCCAGAATATGTATAATGATCACAAATAATCAACACTTAAATGGCTCAGTTAATTCCACTAATTATTTTTCCACTATATGTATTTCTAGTCATTGGCTTGATCTGCGTGCTATAAAGAGAAAACGTTATTTTCTGTTTAATTATTACAGCTACTTTTTACCAAAACCTTGACATACAAAGCGACGACCGTATATTGTTGGTATAAAATTGCATCAACCTTCAACATACCAATTTCTATTGGGGAATTTAAAATGCGATGTTGTGATTTTTGGACAACATAACATGGTTTCTAAAGAGAAACGAGTTCTCTTAATTTTACGATAATGCGTACATGCATACGTGTTACATGTGCTTATGCGCAATGTCAACTTACGTAAGCACTGGCTCACTTATTTTCTCCTGCCCACTATTGTTGTTTATCGCTGGCAACATATTGGAATCAAAAAGCGTTTTTCAAGGGTTCTACAGAACATTGAATGAGGTTGTTGAACCTGTGATTTTTAGTGGTCTTTTTTAAACATTCATCATAATTTTTTGTAATCGCAATTATTAATAACAATTAGAAAACGAAATTGTTTATCTTGTAGCATTCACTGTGTTGTATTTTAATTTAGACAGTATAATATACTTTCTATAATAGTTCAGAGGTAAGACAGAACAAACGGAAATATGGTGAATTTAAAAGGCATATAATTAGGATTTGATTGTGGTAAGATAATTTGCAAATAGCTATCGGCAAATCTGAACATTGTACACAAGAATATAAGTGTAGAAGAGATCGTGTCATGTACTCGTATGTATACAAAATACAATCAATTGCACAATAAATCAATTATCTTTCCAATAAAAAAGTATCCGGAATTTCTAACATATTCATATTTGGTGATGATATAGATATGATATTAATTTAGTACATTTATTTGGCATTTTATACCTACGTATTCCATTGTTTCACAAATAATCCAACAAAACCAATAAAATATACTTTAGAATGAATTTACACATGGAAACATGTCCATAACCAGCTTGAACCGTATGAGATAAAGATACCCACCCATGTTAGAAAAATACAGACAACACACATGTAAACTGGTTTATTACAAAAGTAAAGTATTAGTAATTCCGTAATGTTTGAATAAACCGAAAAAGTAATTGGCATATCTTCTGCAGATTATCAAAATATTCAGATTATAGAATTTAAATTAAAGTTAGTAACTAGTTGTTTAAGTTTAGTAGTAGGCCTAATTATCTGCTTTATCTAACGGTAGAGCAAAACCAACTCTAAACCGCGTTCTGATTTAGACTCTGAGATTTCCAAATTTGCATGTTTCTCTTTATTTTTGATCGCTCAGATATCAGAAATTACAGACCAATTAATGTGTTAGGTAAATTTGCTAAATTGTTGTCATTTATCATTTATTTGGTGGGTCTGTAACCTACCTACCTTTCCCCACATTAGCATGGATTTACAATAGGTCGATCCACCATTACAAACTTGGCTGAAATAACATAATTTGTGTGTAAAGCGTTGGACAATCGCTCTCCAGTGGATATGATTTACACTGACTTTATTTCATGCTCCAATAGCCGATGAAATAACGATTTTATTGCAGTTATCGCATTTTAGAGTTTAGAAAATTAGGTATTTTTCTATACCGATAGGTCCAGCCCGCGACGGGCCATACATAGGCAACAATATACGTATGGAACGTAATGCTATGTGGCAACGTGTGTACGATACCACTCCGCGTGCGCAACCTAATTCCGATGGTCGAGCGCAACAGATGTCCCGTCATTCGTATTTAGCTGTGCATACATACGTAAAGGTAGTTATCATGTCAGTGTATACAACCGCAGAGAAGGTACAAATAGTTTCGTGGTATCTTGCAGGCAATTCCTGTCGAACAACCGCTGATTTATTTGCTGTAGAGTACGTAAATCGGCCTATTCCTTCGCATTCGACGATTGAAAGGATCGTAAATGCGTTTAGGAAATATGGCTGTGTAGTCGGAAATTGCCGCAAATGCCAACAAATTGACGAACAGCCTCATATCCCTCTAATACCTGCCGATCCGGAGGAGAGAGACGTGAGGGTTTGTTCGTTAGTTGAAATGGGCGACCTTAAGTGTACACGGCAAATTGCAGACGAAATCGGTGTTAGTAGAAGTACAGTAAAGCGGATTCTAAAACGCAACAAATATAAAAGTTACAAAGTTCGAAAGTGCCAGGAGATTTTTCCCGAGGACAATTTTGCTAGAATGGAGTTTTGTGAGTCCGTGATGGAAAAGGCTAACAGGGACGAATATTTTATAAAAAATATTCTGTTTACCGACGAGTCTTCTTTTCCACGTCATGGGAAGCATAACCCCTCAGTCGTGCAATATTGGTCTCGAGAAAATAAACATCTAACTCGTAATGTTAAAACTCAATACCCCGAAAAACTTAACGTTTGGGCGGGTATCTTGGGTGATAACATTATAGGGCCATTTGTTATCGACGGCAATTTGAATGCAGTAAAATATTTAGATTTGCTGCGAACACGAATTATTCCTGCTGTCCGTCACCTAAACATCGATTTTGATGCAACTTGGTTTATGCAAGACGATTGTCCCGCGCATTAGTAAGAGAGTTTTTAGAAAACACTTTTCCTAATCGTGTTATTTCCGGGAGGGGTACGATAATATGGCCACCTCGATCACCCGACCTCAATCCCTGCGATTTTTTTCTGTGGGGTTATGTCAAAGAAAATCTTTACGGTCTTCTAACAATCCCGAACTTGCAACAGTTACAAGTTAAACTGTTTCGCCTTTTCGAGACAATAACCCCTAGAAATCTGGAGGGAGTGAGACGGGAGTTTTACAATAGGCTCGGCTATTGTTTGGCAAGAGAGGGCGGCATTTTCGAATCCTATTTTGAGTGACTTTCTTAAAATTTGAATTTATTTTGCAGAATTATTGATTTTTTACTTTTATCTTTTAGAAAACGTTATTGTTTTTTTATTACTTAAAATTACTTTTCCGTAGCAGCTAAGAATACAATAATAATAATAAATTGGACCTTATTATGTCTGAAACAAATGGGCAAATTACGTATACAGAACGAATATGCAAACGACTATATCCTTGCGCGGTTTAAGTCTTACTAAATTCTTAACTGCAATGTGCTGCAATTGAAGCTGCTGCGGGTAGAGGGATTTCGGTGGGGGTTTCGGTGTTGCCACTCATTGCTGACTATGGCCCGTTCCGAGCTGGACCTATCGGTATAGTAATTATTACACTATAAAAGGATAATATGCTTTAATGTTTTAAATACCCACTACAACGAGCTCTGAACATTTATATTGCAACAGACATAAATAAAATTGGGTATCATTAGATATCATCATTTAAAAATTTATTTCTCAAATTTAGTCTCAAATGTATTTATTAGATATAATTTATAATTCATCTTTTCGAAACTTGTTACATGACCTAGCACTTTTAAAATATATTGGATTTGAAAGGCCACTGTTATAATTTGGTCTTTATTTCGTGTCTTATAGTTGTCAATATCTGTAAATGTTATAAATTTCATAATGTTACATGTAAACAATTTCCGCATACTCAACCAACCTAATTCATCCAGAATCGATCCTATTCTTATAAATCAATTTTAATTTATTTTGAAATATTGATTTAGCAATTTTCGTCCGGCTTTTTTTTTCTTGTAATGTAGTAGGGACTCTTCAGCAAGACGTTATGAATAACGTCTTACTTTAAATGACATTAATTTACAATGAAAAGTGAAGTCTTAATAGTATTTTATATGACAAATATTTCAACTTCACAATGGTTACTTTCATTGATAAAGTGTGAATACAAAAATTTTGCCTTGGGAGTAACTTGAATATTTAACATTGCATAATACTTTCATTTTATGAGAAGAATACTTCATACCTGTTCATTAATATAATCCAATACTCCTCATGGACGGCCGTAGCTTAATAGTCCATAGGGTTTGACCGGTAATGAAAATACTTTTGCCGTCTAAAGAAGTTTTATTATACACATAGGTGTATAAAGTTCCTGCAATCTATTTGACGTAGATACGCCGGTCTAAACCACTGTGCGTCTTATCGTTCCTGAATGAAGTATTTTGTGATGTGTTTTCATCTGGGAAAATTTTATAGACATTCGGTCCGTTCTAGTCGCTCACAAAATTTCCCAAACTTAAGCGGATTTTGGTGGGATGTTCATAAAGATTTTTATGGAAATTTTCGCTTATAATTAATTATACGAGAGCTTTCTTTTTTCCGGATAAATTTTCGGTTTTTAACGACAATTTTTGTTCCTGAATAACTCTACGAAACAAATTGCCTCCTCGATAAAACGACATCGTTTTATCCAGGAGGAAATTTGTTGAGTCCAGTTACCATTTAGCAACTAAATTTGAGTTTGAAAATGGAAAATTTATCCGGAAATAAAAAGAGAGCTCTAATGTAATTCGGTAAGATAATTTACTAAATGTGTAAATAATTACTGTAATATTTATTACATAATAGTAATAATATTTATTCATTCAATTGACCATAAAAATGGTATAGAACAAGTCAACACAAATGTAAATGTAAATATAAAAAGTCAAACAATACAAATATAAGTCAAACAATACAAATATAATACAAGCATAAGCACTAACCAATGCAATACAATATAATAATGTAAAAAATAAAAATAAATACAACAATCACAAACAGACAATTTAGATATGCAAATCTAAGATCTGCCTGTCATTTTCAAAGTCACTAAAAGAGTAATAGCATCTGGCAATCAGTAACTTTTTTAACTCTACTTTAAATTTTCCCAACGGTAGACTTTTTAACTTTTTGGAGATTCTGTTGTAGGCAGTTATCATTAAATACTGTGGGCTTTTTTTTATAAATCGATAGTCTGTGTCTGGGCACCTCCAAAGCATCACCCCGCCTCGTAGCATATTCATGGTGATCACCAACTTTTAGAAATTGGAACAGATTTTGCTTGGCGTAAGATAATATTTGGTAAATAAAAATACAGGGAACCGTCATAATATTTAACCTAGTGAAGTAACCTCTACATGACGTCCCCGCACTTACACCCACCATGTTTCGAACCTGAAGGCCCTCTTACTCTCACTTGAGGAACCATGCCAATGTACCGTACGATACTAAAGAGTGAAAACTTGCGTATTAGTACCTTTTTAAAATATCTATATTTACTGACAGCTTCAATTGTTTTAGTGCAAAACACACAGATTCCAGCCTCTTGCATAGGCCGTCGATATGGGTCTCCCAGTTACATCCTGAATCAATTGTTACACCTAAAAATTTTGCCGTACCTTTTTGAGCAATACTAGCTTCATTAGTTTTAATTAGGCAACTATAATTCTTTTCTCTATTTGATACGTTAAAGTTGATAAATGTTGTTTTACATGAGTTTAGATGCAAATCATTTTCATTAAAATATAGCTCGTGGTTCCGCAGTTCTTCATTCGCTGGTGCCGCCACATTATCCTTCCTATCGCAGGCTACAAATATCGTTGTGTCATCAGCAAATAGTATAGCATTTTTGGAGGGAACATCATTTACATATACTATATACAATAGTGGGCCGAGCACGGATCCTTGAGGAACCCCTGAAGTCATAGGCTGTTCTCGCGATCGATACGAACCGACCTGCACATAGTGCATTCGGTCTTCCAAATAACTCCTAAACCATAGTACATAGTAATTATATTATTTGAAAACACAGTTATAATACACTTTGTGAAGATTACTTTCAATGCGTTTGCAGATTTCATGTCATATCAACACTTCACAACGAACACCATGATGATAAAGTAAATAAATTGATGCCGGGTCAACCAAAGACAGTACACAAAGTTTACGGTTGCGCCGACTTTGACATTTCATTTTGACAATGAGTTCGTTGATTTTATGACATAACAAGTAAGCAGATATTGTTGTCGGGTCAACGAAAGATAAACAACTTTTTTGCCGATTTAAAAGTTAACTTTTCTCGCTGTCAAAGTCATAAAACAATCCCGGCTTATGGACTATGAGTTTTTACACATGCATTAAATTATCTGAAATTTGCTACGTGTCATATTTAATAAATTTATTTTAAATTTAATCAAAATATAAATATTGTAATTTTTCACCGACAGAACATGAAAAGTTAATAATTCTTGTCCTCATTTGTGCTCAAATGTAAATATTAAAATATTAACAAAATCTTGATGCTTATATAAATAGAGGATTCGATAGAACACTAAATACCAAGTACTTACTATTTTTACATTTTTACAACTAGAGTAATTCCTTAGTTGATACTAGTCATTAATGATGTTTTACACTACATATGAAATTTATTATTTGAATTATATATATTTTGAATTTACAAACATTCCAAACGTATACATTATTTTGTTAAAAGTCCTGTATTTGATAGTGATTAGGCGTACTGGAAAATACGTTTGTCTGATTACATTACGTAAGTTTCTTACAAAGACACCTTAACATTGATTATCGAGTCTCACGGGGAATATGTCGTAAGAGAACATATAACACTCACGTATACATAGAAAAGTTAGAAGTCAGGCCTCGGTGGTAAAGTGAATAGAAGGAAGGACACTAGGCAAGCAAAAGCAGGCAGCCACGAGGGCAATATACGTTACGCAACGACGCTCGTAAATACAATATGAGTACAGGTTATTCACCTGAATTGTGTGCGAAAAAATCAAATGGCAGTTTCACTTCTCTGCAAAGAGAAAGTTGACCCACATCAGGTTTAACTTGTGCCTTGTCTCCGTGAGCTGCCCCACAGTACACTACGATCCGAAACGACTAAGCTTCAAAGTGAGTGATGGTAAAATTGAAAGTTCAACGTGGAAAATAATTTTAACACTGGATAGGATTGGAGGACGACGACCTCCACTATTTAGACTTAATTGCTGGTCTGCCAGATTGCCTGCTTGCTTGGTGGTTACGACATTACATTTTATCGCACATTTTATTACGCACCGTGTGCCCGGTGGTATTGGCCACGGTGAAGTTTGATTACTAACAAAACGTTGTACAATGTGGGATTATCTGCTAAATGCATAATATGTATACATATATTAGTTAGCGTACCTTTTAAATACTTTCTCTCGTGTATACACTGCCCTGAGATCTAAAACGGAATCTTCGATAAATTAAAGTATATATTCTACATTGACTTGATTACATTTATATTTTACATAACGAATGTGTGTGTCAATCATAAACAAGTATCAAAAGAGTACCACATAGTTTAGATATTCTAGAATTTTGCACATGTTTTAAATTTTCTAAATAATAGAAGATGGACTTAATATTTTGTACGCTCAGAAGGCTAGCAGTGCAGACAAGGACAGGTCGATTACAACTTTCACAGTTTTTCAATGTTCGCTTGATTATCAATGTCCACAATTTTTCTAGTGTCAATCAGAGTGCCAGTGCGTGCGAAATTTTAAAACCCCTGGAAATTTTAAACCTAAACTAAGAAAATAAAATGCACAAGAAGGCATGCAATCGTAAATAACTTAATTTTCCATGATTATCTAACATTTTTGATCGTTATATGACTCTACCACAAAGCAGGGAAAAATAGCACGATGATAAAAGGTGTAGACGGAAATGGCAACCTAGTAAAGATTCAATGTATCTAACTTCAGGTTTATTATTCATTCGACACATGTAAAATGTGGCTTGTGATTATGAAAATTTTCGACCTTGAATAACATTTTTGCAGATGTCAATATTTCACCAATATCTCGTCAACTATACTCCATTCACTGAACGTATAGAGTAATCACGAGCTGTTCACGACTGTTTCACGTGCACAGCTCAATTTACAATAGAGTACTTATATTAACAATAAAGTTTTATAAAATCTTTTGATTACATGTTTAAATTTTCGAAAACAACAATTTATTAGTTTATATCAAATACTGAACAGATTTAAATTTACAGAAAATGCATGTTTTGTCTTTTTAGATAACTAAAATACGTAAATCTCAAACATAACCTACATATATCAACAAAACATTCGTAAATTGCTTAAAATCCATCACTTAATAAGTGGATAAATATTAATTGACTTAACAAAAAAATACACAAATGCGTATTTTGTAAACAATTTAAGATAAATTTAATATGCATTTGTCAAATTCAATATCAGGTATTTTAACAAATAATACAAAACCAACATAGGTATTTAAAAATGAAGCAAATATATTAAAGACTTTATTCACATGTGTATATATATAAATTACAAGTTTAAATAGGGCATAGGTAGTTACTTTATTGTGAATTTATAAGGTATTTTATACGTGTATAAATAGAGTACATACATAGTAAACATATACCGGCTGGGTCACCGGGAACTGAATCGATCAATTGTGGAAAAACTATAGCTAGGAATGATCTGAAATTTTGACTTTATACTAAAGTCGATGGGGGCCATTTGCATAAAATATTTTCAAGATGGCGGCACTTCGGGCTATGCTGGAAGTAAGCACCAACTTCCTAATTTTAAATAGAATATCCTGTCAGGTTTTTAGATTCTACGTGAAATTGTAAATATATTTCATGTATAATATCATATATCTAAGTGTAACCTTTTTGACTTATTGAAATTCTTATGTTAAATTTGACGTTTGCAGGCAGAAAATCAATAGCACTTTTTCCATATAAAGATGAATTTATTATTTAATTTGAAGTAAATTCTCTCAAATAGATGGTCTAATACTATTTGTATAAAATTGTTATAATTATTAATACAGAGTGTGCGAATTATACGCCTGAAAACGAATTTGGAAAAATTGTCAAAAGACTGTATAAACAGGTAAAAACAGTAACTTAAATTCAACACTTCTGGAAAGCTGAAACGTAATTAACCCATAAACCATTGGCTTTGCTTACGATTTATAGATCTTACCTTCAATAAATCTTTAATCATTAACTGAGTCTTTAAAAAGACTGAGAATAATAATAATAACAACTTAAACAAATACAAACAGCGCAAACACAAGGAACAATACAATTAATACAAAATACTATATAGCAAAGGCAAAAAATATACATATATAACATAAATTTCAAAATAACAGACAATGTAATGTGACAAAATCACAGAAAGCAGATGATTTATATCGTGTGTTTTAGGATTTGTATGTAGCTCTCAGAGCCAATTAATAGAAAGGCAGTATTAAAAATCATGCGTTGATCACGCGTTTTTTGCTACTCTATACGTTCAGTGAACAGAGTATAGTCAGTTTCTAGCATTCTAAAGAATACAAAAGCACTCAAAAGTGAATTTGGGAAAAGTTTGTTTAATAACGTTTTTCGAACTACTACCAGAAGTAGGTCTTTTAGTCTGATCGAAAAACAGTTTGTGCGAATATTCCACAAGTCATGTTTTCTAGACAGATATATTCAAAGAAAAAACGTACATATGTAAAGCGTGATTTTGATTATTTTTTGTAACAAAAGAGTTCCAAATTCGTATAGGCAGTAGCACTTCTATACTTATTTAATAGCAGTTTTTGCAAAATTTAGCACATTATGTATTTTATATAAATTTATTACAAATGCAAAAGTATTTTAAGCTGCATTTGAAATACATAAAACAAATTTCAAAATTCAGACCGAAAATAACACTTTTCGCTCATAGACTTATTTTATTAAGAAGACGTATTTATATGTCAATTTGGAACAAGTTTTGTATAAAAAAGATTGGTACGCACATATGAATAAGAAAGTCATGTGGTGCTCACACCTAGTTTTTTGGGTATGTTGTGGTTAAATTATTCATATTATTTGAGTCTGTGACTTGTTCTGCAGGTAAATATACTAGAATAATATCTAATATCTAATATCTATTAAGATGATTTTTTCCTATACGAATATATTCTTTAAATCGAGTCTAATAATACACAATTCTGCATTTGTGATAAATAATCCAGTCAAACTGTGAATCAATCTACATAAAATAGCGTAATTTTATCGATAGTATAATTTGTTAAAGGGATGTTCTGAGCATAGTTGTAGATTTGAGGGGTTCCCCGAGTGTCAATGCCGCCGCTATCGCGAGTAACGCGTTTTATTCTGTATCTCGAGAACAGTTTGGTTTCCCCAAAAAACTATAGCAACCTTTTCTCTTATTAATTGAATTACTTAACTTTTTTTATTCGAAACATTTTTTTCTACCATCGATATTTTCCGAGGAATTTTGTTAGAAATACCCAAACTCTGTCTGCTTAACTGTTCACTTTTTTGGAATCTTACCTATTATCAAACTATAAATCATTTGATTGTCTACGTCTTTGTCTGAAACTTTTTTAACTACTGACAATACTTTGGTAGTTATTGGCTTAGTTTATAGACAGAATTCGGCACTATTGCCGTGCATGTGTTAAATTAGGTTAGCCGTTAGTCTAAAGGGATTCCATTGTGTTCCTCCCTACAATAACCTTGGAATCTGTAGGCCTGAAAATCTATTTTTGTGAGAACCAGAGGAGTGGGGCTGGCGATGTACCTCTAATGGATTATCTTGTTGTCATGTGTCGAATGTTATTCAGACTATCGACGAAATGATGTAAGCCTAAATACCTCGAGTACTGAAGAAATTGGGTAATGCGCGAGAAATACTCGTGTAGATGAATCTTGTCCATCTTCCTCATGGGATTAATTTTAAGTTATAATTGTCGTGTTTCTTATCGATAAATGTGTGGAACAGTGTTAATTATTAATTTCCTTCCTTTTCTGATCCTTAATCAGATTATTATTTAGTTGAATGTAACAAAGAATACCAAAATCGGAAACATGTCGGACTTATTTCATCGATTTACGTTTTCATAAAGGTAAGTTGACAAAAAAGTAATCATCGAATACTTTCATATATTTTTTTCTCAGTGCTGAATGCACACTGATGTCATATTGCGTTGATGGCGCGGAGCTCGATCGGTAAACAAAGCAATAACTACTAATCAAATATTTTATAAGTTTGATAATAGGTAAGATTCCAAATAAGTGAACGGTTAGGGAGATAGAGGTGAAAAAAGACGAAAGTATAAGGAAGTTTGGACATTCCTATCGAAATAACTCGGAAAATATCAATGCTAGAAAAAAAAATTCGAATAAGAAAGTTAAGTAATTCAATTTATAAGAGAAAAGGTTTCTATATTTTTTTGGGGAAACCGAACCGTTCTCGAGATATAGAATAAAACGCGTTACGCGCGATGGCGGCGGCATTGACACTCAGGGAGCCCCTCAAATCTACAATTATGCTCAAATACACCCCTTTAACATATTACACTATCGAGAAAATTAAGCTGTTTTTTGTAGATTTCCCTCTTGTAAGCGATATTTTGACTGGACTAAATAAAATCCTTGTTCAGTATTTATTTTGTAACTTTTGTAAAGTAATGCTGTAAAACAATTCAACTCATAAAAAAATGTAATAATAAAACTGTAGAACTGCAGAAAGTACTACATTAACTTTATTCTTTTAAACAATAATCCATATTCTTTAACTGGATTAGTAATACAGATACCATTCTCTGGGGTCGATAAGATCACCTAACATTGTTTATTTCCATTACAAAATACTTACTTGAATTTTAATTTCAGCAATGCACTGATGAATTATCTGATAAATACCTAATGTTCCATGACAATTATATATTCTGGTTTTATTCAACCTTATTATATTTTCAGTCCTTGGTATGAAACAATATTAGTATATTTAGTTTCAGACAATATCTAGTTACTCAGTTCATACAGTGCTGGTAATTGTACCAGTGAAAATAATAGCATTACGAATAAAAACAGTTCTTTTGTACAAATTAGATTTGGACTAATATAATTACAACTTCCTCAAATGCTCTGCTAATTATTCTAAAATTTGTCTGAAGAGTAGAACAAAAAAATCATTAACATTTGCCTATCTTTGACTGACTTCGTATAACTTTCTCTTTCACTATCCATGTGCTTTCTAGTGTAGTGTATCTACCCGTTATTCAACACCCGATGCAATACATTTTAAAGGTTTATAGATTGTGTAGAAGACGGACAACAAACGAAATCGATTATAATATTGCAGTCAATTCGTAAATACATTGGCACTTCTTCCTTACAATATCGTAACTAATATATTTAAATATTCTGTAGTCAAAATGAGAATAACATACATCACTTGTGATAGTTTCTGAAAAATTAATATAGTGAAAATGGGAAATTATAATACAATTTCAACAAAACCTTACAACAAAAATATTTTGCACAAAGTATGTATGTTATATTGTTCAAAATAATTCGTGTACATATTTAATATATTCGAAAAGTCTACATAAGAACATACCAAGTTATCTTCACGCGATAATACAAATGATGAAATTTTTTAAATCAGTATATGTGAACAAGCAGTACCTACTTGAAAAGGGTATAGTGTATATAAGAAAGCTGAACAGCATACTACCACCAATCCCAAAATTAATTCAGAAGAAGATATTGAGAAAGTCATAGTAACCCTACAAGAAAAAGCCAGGAAGCAACAGACTCGGCCACTTTTACCAAGACAACCAAACATAGAACTCAGCAACTCCCAATACACATTAGAGATTTAATAATTAAAACCATGCCATGAGAGCTTCCCAGCGGCATCTCTCATGGCATTTGGTGCGTAAGTTGACTATATATATGCAGGTAATCTAAGTTTGTAAGGCATTGTGAACAACACGCTCGTGCACTGATGAGACCAATGTAAGGTCGAAACAGCTGTCTGTACGTCGTTATTTGCAATGCCAGCTTGGTGTAGATGTGCATTCATACATCTATTCATATACGAAATTTTTCGTGTATGTATACTTGAGTGGTTTGATAGTGCGAGAGCACTTTCTCTCCAAGAATTACTTTGTTACATTGTTATAAATTCCATATTTAAACTCCAATCATACTCGAAAATATGGAAACCTGCTTCAGTAATTATGATCCCAAAACCGGGAAAAAATCACTCAAACCCCTCCAACTACCGACCAATAAGCCTTCTCTCTGCAGTAAGCAAAATAGCTGACAAAGCCATCCTCACCAAAATCACAGAATTTTCTGTTCAAAACGCAATTATACCAGAAGAACAGCACGGTTTTAGAAAGAACCATTCCACTATTACGCAACTGGCCAGGGTAACATAAACCATTCATGACGCATTCTATAAGAACAATATCACCGCCGCAGCCTTCCTAGATGTATCAAAGGCCTTCGACAGAGTGTGGCAGCAAGCACTAGTATATAAAATGTACGCAAAGGACTACACCACTTACTTAATAAGAATTATACACTTCTACCTCCAACGCAGAACCTTCACTGTCAAAGTTAAAAATTCATATTCTTCCATCAGAACTCTCACACCTTGAATACTCCAAGGCTCCACACTCTCCCCGCATCTCCACGCCATATTTACTTCAGACACTACCAAAACAAACAAAACATTACTAGCCACTTACGCAGACGACACTGCAATTCTATCATCCTCCATTAACCACACTGCAGCAATCCGAAATCTGCAGGATGCAATCAACAATATCATTACTTGATGCCACACTTGGCGAATTGTCATTAACCGAGTTAAATCCCAGGCTGTCATTTTCAAAAATAAATATGAGATATAATTACAGGCAACATCAACATTGATCATTCAGAAATACCATAGCTATCATGCGTAAAATATTTAGGAGATAACAAGAGACTGACGTATTTCCATCATGTAAAACAAACTCGCAAAAAGGCAAAAATGGCAAGAGGACTGTTATGTCCCTTGTTGGGTGCTGCTAGCATATTGTCTCCAAGAATGAAACTACGAATCTATACCCAAATTTTAAGGCCAATGACAACATGCGCAGCTCAGATATGGTTATTCGCAGCCCCAACAAATATAAAACAATAAATTCAAATTTTCCAAAATATCTCTCTAAGAATGGTTTTCTGTGCCCCACGAGGAATTCTCAAATTTTGCAGACATAGCGACCTACATAAAAAACCTCACAAAAGAATTTTATCAGAAGCTTGACTCTCACGAAAACACCTCCCTCTACGCAGCTCTCACCTACGATCCGCAGGACTACCTGCCTTTCAAGCGACCAAGGCTCGATACAATATAAAGGACTCTGTAAGAGTGAGTATATACGTATTGCAAACGCTAAATAAGCAAGATCACCCTCATTAAGAATTGAAGTAAAAGGCCACAGGTCTAACTGCAAAACAACCATAGAGAAGAAGAAGAAGAATGGAATAAATTCCATAATAAATAAATGGGGGCGTGTTCTAAAAAAGGCTCGGGCACGTCGACTGGTATTTTTAGTTGTACATTTTTTTCAACAGAAACTTTATATAATTGGTGTGTCATGTAACAGTGGCCAATACCAACTTTTTTATTTTAAATGCACACCCTGTATATTCTTTAATTTTTGGATTCTTCAGAAAATTCTAGACATACTGTACCTATCTTCAATTGTTTCGGAAATATTAAGTGTTTTCCATTTAATACAAAAAATTAACATTAATGAAAGAAAATTGTTGGATTAGAGAAATTCGCTACAACTTTTGTTTAAAACGCCTGGCCTTAGCAAATTGTTGTCTTCCTGCATGACAATTTAGTTGTTAATATTATAGTCGTTTGAATTTCGTTAACTGCATATCAGAAAACTGGTTCATTTAACAGGAATGCACAAAATAACAATTCTACAGATGATTGGTTATGGAGATAACACAACATGGAGATAACAAAAAATTCCAAATTTGCCGCCTAACCTAAGAGCAATTAGTGAAATAGAAAAGCAGTCTCGCCAGTCGACAGCAGCCACAATGTTCGATGTTAACCATTCATCCATTATTCGAACATTAAAATAAAATAAAATGCATCCCTATAAAATGATACCAACTCAGGAGATGAGGGAAGACGATTTTGATTGGAGAACTTATTTTTGTGAACAAATGATGGCAATGTTAGATAACAATGTAATCCAATTAGAACATGTTTGTTTTCTGATGAGTGCACCTTTACAATTCACTGTCATGCTAATCGTTAAAATTGCCGCTATTAGTTTTTGGAAGAGGTATCGTTCCATAGCAAACGCTATGTATTAATTATTACTCAAAGGCCACTGCAAATAATCTGCAGTAATTTATTTCTTATTACCCGAAAGTAAATCGGAAATACTGATTGCGATAAATAACTAAATTTAAGAAAAACAATATCTAGCCAAATATTAAAAAGGGTCTTATTTGACAGAATGAGGTGCGCCTTTAGCTCTTAGAAAGATAAATAAAAAAAATACGTTTAAAAATAAGTTTTTTCCCCATCTTAAGTCTTAATTTAACATGTTGTTTCTTACAATCCTTCTTCAAATAAAATTATTAGGAGTGCGGGCGTTTTTCGGATATACGAGAATAATATATGTGGTTTATAAATCGAACATTATTTCACCTTAAGTACTTATAGGTACCTATATCTATAGGTACTTTATCCCAGATTGTTACTGTTTTTACATCCATCAGAAGAAATACATTTTTTTGTGTTATTTTAAATTCCAAAATAATTCAAATGGCCATACATTCTATTTCTGTATTACCCATTAGGATTTAATACCCAAATATCCTATTTTTTTAATTTATTTGGAAAACATTCTCCTATATATTTACTTATACAAATATTTCTCGTTTATTGGTTGATAGGTATCTGGTATCAGAAATATGAATTATATATAACCTTGAAATTTATCTAGCTACAAAATAATAAAGTTTTGCAGTTTTTACAACAAAGTAAATATGACAGATGAACGTACTTAGCGAAAAAATAGAATTTTACTATGCTATTATACTTATATGTACGGGTACTTTCGGTCCGCCATTGTACGATTAGCGTTGTAGATGTAATATGAACGTCACGTCTACAATTGAGGTTGGAGTAGGATAATCAGCGCGGTCGGTAGGTCACACAGCGATGCATTTGCTCTTGAAACTCCAATTCAAGCGTGTAGTATTTAACAAAAGATAAGATAAAATTATTTACCGCATATGAATGTTGGTTCCATTCGAAAATACTTCATGACAAATGACAAATTACTGAAATTTGGCCCAATCAAATAAAACGCATGCAAGTGAATATCTTCATATTCAAACAATACGTACCTATATATACTTAATCGTTTTGATATTTTGTAACATATATGGTTACTCATTTGATATATATGTATATATTGATGGCGTCGAAACTCAATAATAAAAAATAGAAAATCAAACATAAGAAAAATTACTACCGAATCATGCATGCCGCTCCGTCAAGATGACAGATTCTTTTAAATACATTTCTTGTATATTTGAGCAAATAATTTTAATATATTTGTATATAAAAATATAGTAATAATAAAAATATCGACCGTACTTAATAACAATAATAAACATTTTCTGACAGAAAATTCTAAATTTTAAAAACATCATTCCCATTTTAATGTTTCTTTAAAGTATTTCCACTAATATTTTAAATATATTGATGTCTTTGCCAGTGCTAACTCATTGATGTAAGTAACATTTTAACTTCTTATGCTTCCTTTTTAACAAATTTATTACGATTTTTGATAGCACTCTCCCGATGAAGATAATAAACATTATCGAAATATAGAGAAGAATGAACGAATTGAGTTTTATTTAACTAGAATACACAAACCGATAACCCTGATAATTTATTATTGTTATAAAAATATATATATTTGATATCATGATATCATGATTTTCAAATTATTCTACTTAATTGACTTTATTCCTATAGTCTTTTTTCTTATTAATTACTATTTAATCAATATAGCGACTACGACAAGATGACAACTGTTTACTTTTCGCTGAGCCTGGTAAAGTAAAACACAATTTATTTACTAAAAATATTTATTTAAAATTTTTCAAAGTATTCTCCTCCAGTCAATGCAGTTTTGCATCCGTGAAAACCAATCTTGAAAACATTTTCTCCAATCTTCTGGACGTAGTTTGTTTATTTAATTTTTAATGGCATCAACAGTTTCCTCGGCCAATGTAAAACGTAAACCCCGTAATTTATTCTCTGCCCGCGCAAATAAGAAGAAGTAATCAGGTGCTAAGTCTGGACTATATTGTGAATTGCCCATTATTAAATTAATAAAATCACCGCTCGATAATGTTCCTTGTTCAGTTCCATGATTTATTGACGAACGGAGTACTTTAAACTAATGTAACTTACAAACAATCAGGTAAATTTAACAACTGTCACTATAACTAAACTTGTAAACAACTGGTTGAAATTGTCATACAAAACTTGTAGCAAAATAACATTGCCTATACTAGATAGGTTCAGCAGAAAGAGAACATCCCTCGTATTTACTAATTGCGTGGCTGAGAATTGGCATTTACATAATACTGAGTGCATTACTAACTATATGTTGCTTTACACTATGGACATTTATGTTTTTTTTTGAATACTTAAGCTAATAATAGGTATACATATTATTTCAGTCAACACACACTTCATTGCATATGCCATACTGAAAAAACAAGTAAGTTAGAGACATATATGTCCTAGCTTTACCTCTTAGTTTACATTTTCATGTTTGACACACACACAATTGTGCATAATCATACCTTTATTTGCGTGATGAGATTAGATACTGCCTGCGTGATGAATCTTAAATCTAAATCTTCTGATTAACCTATATAAATGGTATGCGGATGCTATACTTCTAAATTTTGTACAGTTAGGTGCTCTTTTAATAACACAATTCGCGTCGATATTATATATTTGTGTAGTGGAATTAAATGCCGTCCGAGATAAATCTGGATCATTTGATAAAACTACATACATATATAATAGCAGCTGTTCTATGCTTAAATGTTTACATTTTCACTTTTAATTACACAATTCGCGTTTGCATAGAAATGTTATCATTAAACACATAAGTCGGCAGGGCATTGTTGCCATGTAATGCTGTTGGATGTCGTTTTTGAATATAAGACTTTCCAATGATTCTACTTAATTGACTTGCTCTACTAACGGTCATTTCTGTTATTATTTGCCATTTTTAATCAATACTAACTACATCAAAGTCAATGCACACAATAAGTAAGAGATTACAGGTATATGAGGGAAATCACTTAGTTTATTGTGTGCAATGACTTCAATGTGATCTGATCAGTGATTCTGTCTGCTTTTATATTTTCAATTAATTAACTAACAATTATATATTTGTAATCTCTCTCCGCACGATAATTGGTGTTTTATTGGTGCATAGTTTTTTAATATATAAATATGTATTATATAAGGTGCCCATTGCATGTCCTGTCTTGCTGTGTGACTAACTTTCTTAATGTTGAAGATACAGGATCGGTTAAATTAGCAAGGTTGTTAAGAAATTTGAGGGATATCTAATAGTATTTTCAGATTTGACATTTAGTGTCAACTTTTGAAAATATGAAAAAAATTGAAAATTTCCGAAACATTCAGTTATATCTTCGTAACAATTGAAGATTCAGAATTAATCTGAAAATGGTATCCGGTAGTATATCTTCTGTAGAATTTAATAACCTTAATTCAAAATTCATGGCACAGTTAATTATCACGATTTTACATAAGATTTTGTTTTTATAAATGCCAATCACAGTTGGCCATGACTTCATCAAAATGCTTATTTTTTTCTGATTTCACAAGGTATAAGGTTTGGTATGGTTATCTTTTGTTATTATAACGAGAGTAATTCAATTACTGTTCGTTTCTGAGAAAATAATCGGCAAGTAAGAAAAATTAAGACAGAAAAAGGCGCATTTACACGTGCATGGATTCAGTGGCGCCAGTTCAACTTTCGCGCCAGTAAAGGTTTACATGTTGCATGTAGAAAAACAGTAATTTTTCTCGCCAGTTTCAGTTTCAACTTAGTGAACTTATTCATAGAGCCTCTAAAAGAGCCACAAAAGTTGTGGTTGAAGAAATGATTGATATTTGCGAAGAAAAAGAAGAGATAGAACACACGGGTATTTTTCATAAATCTCGAAAAATTTGATAGTTGTTGCAGGGCTCCACTTTTTGTTCATTATTATTGATTTTAAAGATGAACAACATACACAAATAACACCTGTTGCTGAAAATTAGCGAAACGTCTGCAACTTTATGCTTATATAATATTTTTTAATACTAACCAGTCTTCAGTGGCGCATGGAAAAGTTAGAAGGCAACTCTTTTGACATAAATGCACGCATGAATGTACTGGCGTGCCAGTAAAGGTTTACACTTACACCACTAAATCCATGCACGTATAAACGCGCCTTTAGATTATTTGAAAAAGTATGGATTGTTTACAAAATATCAGTTGAAGTAGAAATTTGAAGCGGAAGATAAAGAAAGGGTTGGGTTGGCTTATGTAAATTACGAACCCACGACATCTACTCCTGAAGTTTCAAGTGAATGTGCAAATGGCGCGTTTAATTTCAAAACATAATAAATACGTTTAGATACAATATTAGTAATACCTTTAATGCTTAAGATCTAAAAAGAAGGCTGTTTTTTGCTCGATAGTTTTTGGAAGCAACAAACAAGAAGAGAGAGTTTGTTGGCCAAAGATTTTGTAAATTGTCTTCTGCTATTTTGCGAACCTATGAGGGCGTACAATTATTTATTTTGTCCTTTTTGTTGATAATTTGAAATAATTTATTGCATAAATCAGTCTGAATTTCAAACATAATTACATATAACACCGCCGATATTAAAATATTTAAAATGTTCAACAAAATCAGAGTAACCAGCATCAAAAAAACGAAATTTCTAAAGTATTCGAACAAAACATGTCTCTCATTTTAAGCTTGTTTGAACTTTTAATAACCGAAATAGAAAAAATAGTATAAAACACACTTGTTCTTTAGAAAACTCGCCTAGCGGCTCGTTTTCTAAACTTGAACGCGTGCGTAAAAATTGTGTCTTATGAAACTTGTATTTTAATATACAATTATGTATCCTTATACTACGTGATCATTTTGAACTGTCCTGAGTTAGCCATACTGATTTTAATATGGGAACACAGTGTAATGGGCAAGCCTTTTTTATTTATTTTTGTGGTTAGGTTTACTATTTAAAATTTTCCTGCGCAAAATGTCAATGAAATAGGGGTTGTTTGCGTTGAATTATATGAAAGAACTTTTTAGAAATATAGTAATTGCACTTTATTTTTCATCATCATACGTTACAACTTTATTACTGTAAAACATAATCCCATAATTATGTCACCAAATGAATACATTTTATAAAAGTTGTTCGAAATGTCCACTGTTATTCCTAATGCATAGATTAACACGTCTCCACATGTTATTGAACACATTGTGGAGTGTTTCCGGTGTAATATTTTGCAATTCTATTGTAATTGCCTCTTCAAGTTCATCGAGATTATGCAGTCTGTTCTGAAGCACTTTATTTTTTAGATGGCCAAAGAGAAAAAAGTCCAGATTTCGACTAATCAATCGGTCACCACAGTATCCTTGGAAATAATTAATAGTTTGTTACGCAGTATGTGCAGTTGCCCCATCTTGTTGGAAGTACCCAAAGTTTAATTCATCTCCGTGAAGGCTGTAAATGAAGGGTTCCAATATTTGTTCTCGGTATCGTATTGAATTAATTGTCTCATGAAAAAAAATTGGTCCAATAATCCATCTTTTCGACATTGCCCAACCCAAACACCAACTTCGATAGGATGGAGACTATTTTTAACAAAAACATGTGGATACTCTGTTGACCAGGTACGGTAATTTTGAGAGTTGATATACCCCGACAAATGGATTCAAGGTTCATCCCAAAAGAATGTGCGATTCAAGTCTTCTTCATGTAATATTTCATTATACTAATTACAATAATTCAGTCTCTGCTCAATGTGATGTTGTCAAAGTCGATGTTGTAGTACAGAAACTTTATATGGGTGCGTATGCAAGTTTGTTTTCAATGCCTTATGAGTACTTCCCTAGGAAATACCTGCAATTTAAATACATAATTCTGTATAACAAATTACGTTTAAGTTAATTAGATCTCTTTACCAGTTTGAGCAGACGATTTCGTACAGATTTTGTGGGACTAACTTCCATTCGCTGCCTAATATACATGCGACAACATCTTCAGTTAAAACTGTTGGTACTTTTTCAGGTTTACATTTACAAACACTCCCGTTTCCTTAAACGTGTCAATCAACCTATTGCGATGACAAGTGAATGTGTCCAAGTTTATTTCCAGATTTCCATTTTCCGTTACAAATTGCTGAAAACACGATCCCAATGAATATTTCCATAATCCATCCTCTAGTAATGTTCCACTGCGAAAGTGCGACATTACGATAAACGTGTCCTGTTGTATCGTAAAAGGTATGGTATACGAGTACGAGGTATATTGTCTTGAAATAGACAGAAAAGCGACAATAAAACAATGAAAATACGAAAGTACAAGACATTTCCAATACATTATGGTTTTCACATTTGACATGTAAATTTAGTATGGGCAATTCACGGAAGTAAATATTTCCTAGTCTTTGATAATACTGCATATGTATACATATGGTGTTGCTTATGTTACGCTTAGTATTGGAATTGGATATACATATATTACAGAATGGTTCTAGTCTAATTTAATTTAACGTAGTTACAACCTATAGAAACAATATGGGAATATTTCTGTTGTATCTCTAAATAAATAAATAACGTTATTTATTATATACATTTCCACGCCACTAGAGATTTTATCATAGAACAGACTTTGATTAACATTTGTTTCACATCTAGTTGAAGATTACACAAACATGTTAGTATTTCTTTTTAATTTTCTTGTACCAAATACATACAATGTTTGTTTACTTAAGGAATAAGTAGCTTATATTTTTATTAATACCAAGTGAAGGCTTTTAAACATTTAATTTAAAACGCTACCAAAACAAGCACCTTCTTAATTATTAAATGCGAAAAGTTTGATAAAAGGTAAAGAGTCCTAACACATGGGCTAGTTTGCACCTTATAAACACTTTCTTATACAACTGTGTACAGAAAAGCAATTTTGGGATAACGAAGCTACTATCAATTTTAATTTTTATCGGAGTCATGCAATTATATACAATAATTGCACAAGCAAAACCTTCTTAGGTTTTACTTTAGTACGAGAGTCACCGTTTATTAACAGATGATTACTTAAATCATGTGATGATATTACAGATAAATTGAGCTAATGTTCAAATAAGTGTTTCATCATATATAGGTACATACATTAATATTAATTTATTAAAAGGCTCTATATTTTATTATTTGTTGTTTGTACTACGGCTAGTAAGAAATTATTTTTTTCAATGAAACGCCATGAAAAATAGATCTCTTTGGAATTCCTTATGATTTATAAAACATGATGGAATATTTTGAGTTTACTAGAACTCCTGATATGTGAACCGTGAGTCGACAGACTAATTGAATCTATTAAACTATTTACTTCAACAAAGCTTACAATTTATGTTAATAGAGCCCAATTCAATTATACAAGCAGCAGTTGAAATCATAAACAAACTTCTTTAGTACAGATTGGTATATCCAATAGCACATATATAATAAAATTTAATTAATTTTGAATGCATTTTCGAGGATACTAGTCAATCGATCGAATTTACGACGCAACACGTAACTATAATTTGATATAGTCTGAATGATTAAATTTCTTAGAGAAATTGTGTCTATTGTGCACATCTTCGAAAGCTGCCCCACTAAAGAAGCAATCCTCTTAAATCTCCGCTTCAGCTTATCGAGGTGATCGCATCACTATCGCTCTAATCTTGATTCGTGCCAGAAATTGACATCAAGTGCCTGGAAGATTTTTACTTGGTAATATACATGAGCGAGATAGGGGAAGTGGATCCGATTTCAGTCAGACTAGATCGACTCGTGTTTTGTAGGCTCTCGGGGAACTCGGAGGGTAATACGGTATCCGAGAGCCGACAAAACGCGAGCCTGTCTAGTCTGAGTGAAATCGGATCCACTTCCCCTATCTCGCCCATGTATACTTGGTAATTTTATTCTTATAATCATCTTGAGTCGCTGCGGTGATATTACCAGTGGCTATAGCGTTAATAAATGAAAATATTCTTATTGGATTTCTCAGCCGATTACGGGCAGATGTTTGACTTCGATTCAGTCACGGTAATGTGAGAAAATATTAGGATTTGTGAAGAAGTTTCCATGCAAGTTTATTCAGTGGATTTTGAACAGGATATTCTGTATGAATTTCATGTACACATAAATCCGCTCAACACTAAACTAAACTAACTGTTGCAATTATAAAGAGCCCTTGATTTTATAATGATTAATCTATATCTAAATATGGTCAATATACAGGGTTGTGATTATATATGGATATAGCTAAATATTTTGAAAACGGTTTATTGGAACTCGCTGAAATTTGGCACACTGTTAGAAGGATTTAGACTACATTATTTGAGGTGTTCTCCAGTTTTACATCGTCGTTCGTTTCGTAGATACAAAGCTAACTTGATGTTTTTTTAAATAGCACGGAGGGTCAAATGTAACATTTTTGAAAAGGGTGCTCTTTTTTCTATTCAGCGATGTAACTTAATTTGCATAAAAAGCGCTTTTTTTTTGTTTTTACGAATTAGAATTTGAAGAAAAGTAAAAGTAATTTAGCTTTGAAAATGCTGCCATTTGCCTTCTGTCATTTGCATTACATTCAAAAAATATGCTTATGTAATATAATTAGTTTAAAAATAGTGCATTTAAGTGAAAGGGGGCGTATAGAAATCCTGATGATGGTTGGATATGGCGATAGAAGACGAAGCTGAGGTCGTAACTCTTTTTAATGAAATACATCCCAATCGACAGTCGATCTCTAGAATAACGGTTTCAAAAACTTTAAGAAAATTCAATGAAACTGAAAGCACAAAAAATCGTGTAAAACCCGGACGACCAAAAACTGTTGCAAACGAAGAAGATTCTTTGAATGTTATATTAGATGTGGGAGAAAATCCAAAAACTTCTTTACACCAGTTGGCTCTAAATCATAATATGAGTAAAAGATCTATACATAATATAACGAAACGCGAAAAATATTATCCCTACAAAATCCACCTGTTACAGAAACTGAGTGAATGATTATTTTGACTGCAGAATCGATTTTTCGAAAAAAATTATGAACAAAATAAATCAAGATGGTAACTTTATCAATCCATTCTCTTCTCTGATAAATCAACTTTTTGTTTAAATGGGAATGGTAGCCGTCATAACTAAAGGTATTGGTCTGGCAGAAATCCGTACTGGACGGAGCAAGTTCATCGTAGTATCGCCAAAAAATTAATGTTTGGTGTGGAATTATTGGTCGGAATATTATTGGTCCCTTTTTAATTAATGGTAATATAACTTCTCAAAGATACTTACAACTTTTACAAGAAAACATTGTTCCCGGCTCAGAGAAATCTTCCCAAACTACAATAACCGAAATATACCAGCAGACACCATATGATTTCAACAAGACAGAGCGCCGCCCCATTTTGGTCGTGTAGTACGTCAGTATTTAAAACAAACGTTTCCTGATAGATGGATAGGATGGAGGGGAACAATTGAATGGACACTAATGGACAGCTAGGTCGCTGAATAGAGAACAGAACACTTTTAAAAGATATTACAGTTGACCCCCAGTGCTATTTAAAAAAACATCAAGTTAGCCGTGTACCTCGGAAACAAACGACGATGTAAAACTGGAGAACATCTCAAATAATGTAGTCTAAAACCTCTAACAGTGTGCCAAATTTCAGCCAGTTTCAATTAAGCGTTTTCAAAATATTTAGCTATATCCATTACATAATCGCAACCCTGTATATGGTATAGAATACGCAACGTATTAACGGGAAAAGTTAATACATATAAGAAAACTTAATAATCTGGAATACTATTGTAGGTACATTTTTCATCAGTGTAAGCTAATTAAATTTAAAACATAATAATATATAACGTATACGTACATTATGCCTATTTCAGTGACTTTTTCTTGGGAAAATACCTGAAAAAAAGCAATACTATATAAGTTATGTGATAAAAAAAAATATTAAAAATATAGTATGTATATATATATATATAAATATGAAGAGAATTTTCTTGAATTAGCGGCATTTTTAAATTAATTGATGACAATTACTTGCATTATTTTAATAATTAATGATTTTAAGGAAAAGAAACACACCACCCAGAGGACTAACACATATGCATCAGTTTCGTTAACCACTACAA
Source organism: Amphimallon solstitiale (assembly GCA_963170755.1). Taxonomy (NCBI): domain Eukaryota; kingdom Metazoa; phylum Arthropoda; class Insecta; order Coleoptera; family Scarabaeidae; genus Amphimallon; species Amphimallon solstitiale. The sequence continues at coordinate 123,497,411 of OY720681.1, read as the reverse complement.
CGTGAACACTCGTCAGCCCGGTCTGTAATGTGTTCATTATCCTATCCTCCGAAATTTGTATATATAGTTTCGGAAACGATCTATGCAAGCATGAGAGATAATTTCTTATCATTCTCATTTAATGAAGGAACCATATTAATTACTATGTTTTCCTTCTACGATATTACTGCACATTCAGTGCACTCTGTGTTGGAACACAGAAATCCAAATTTCATTCTGGATAATTACAATTAATATTTTATATGTGATTAATGTATATATTAAACACATATAATCTTGTTTCTTTGCCGTATATATTTAAATATGAAGAGAATTTTCTTGAATTAGCGGCATTTTTAAATTAATTGATGACAATTACTTGCATTATTTTAATAATTACAATTAATATAAAATATTAATTGTAATTATCCAGAATGTAATTTGGATTTCTGTGTTCCAACACTGAGTGCACTGAATGTGCAGTAATATCGTAGAAGGAAAACATAGTAATTAATATGGTTCCTTCATTAAATGAGAATGATAAGAAATTATCTCTCATGCTTGCATAGATCGTTTCAGAAACTATATATACAAATTTCGGAGGATAGGATAATGAACACATTACAGACCGGGCTGACGAGTGTTCACGTTGTAGTGGTTAACGAAACTGATGCATATGTGTTAGTCCTCGGGGTGGTGTGTTTCTTTTCCTTAAAATCATTAATTATTAAAATAATGCAAGTAATTGTCATCAATTAATTTAAAAATGCCGCTAATTCAAGAAAATTCTCTTCATATTTAAATATATACGGCAAAGAAACAAGATTATATGTGTTTAATATATACATTAATCACATATAAAATATTAATTGTAATTATCCAGAATGAAATTTGGATTTCTGTGTTCCAACACAGAGTGCACTGAATGTGCAGTAATATCGTAGAAGGAAAACATAGTAATTAATATGGTTCCTTCATTAAATGAGAATGATAAGAAATTATCTCTCATGCTTGCATAGATCGTTTCCGAAACTATATATACAAATTTCGGAGGATAGGATAATGAACACATTACAGACCGGGCTGACGAGTGTTCACGTTGTAGTGGTTAACGAAACTGATGCATATGTGTTAGTCCTCGGGGTGGTGTGTTTCTTTTCCTTAAAATCATTAATTATTAAAATAATGCAAGTAATTGTCATCAATTAATTTAAAAATGCCGCTAATTCAAGAAAATTCTCTTCATATTTAAATATATACGGCAAAGAAACAAGATTATATGTGTTTAATATATACATTAATCACATATAAAATATTAATTATATATATATATATATATAAATTTAAATATTTGTTTTCTTGGGGTAGCGGCCTATTTTCTTAGTGGGTTCTTTCTTTTTTAAGAACGAATAATTAAAACAATACTTAACGTTTCGACATATCACATGTCTTTATCAAAATTTTTATTACATAAAATCATACAAACAGGACTGTAAGAGAAAAACACATATTTTAAAACTTAGATTTAAAATACTTGAAAAACATTCTTGAAACTCACCAAACACATTTAACATATGTATACTTTTTGTCTTTGTACATTATGTATATTCAGTCTTCTTATAAAAACTTATCATGATAAGTTTAACATATGTATACTTTTTGTCTTTGTACATTATGTATATTCAGTCTTCTTATAAAAACTTATCATGATAAGTTTTTATAAGAAGACTGAATATACATAATGTACAAAGACAAAAAGTATACATATGTTAAATGTGTTTGGTGAGTTTCAAGAATGTTTTTCAAGTATTTTAAATCTAAGTTTTAAAATATGTGTTTTTCTCTTACAGTCCTGTTTGTATGATTTTATGTAATAAAAATTTTGATAAAGACATGTGATATGTCGAAACGTTAAGTATTGTTTTAATTATTCGTTCTTAAAGAAGAAAGAACCCACTAAGAAAATAGGCCGCTACCCCAAGAAAACAAATATTTAAATTTACATAATTACACGGCCAATAAACAAAAAAGGTTTTTCTTTTAATTAATAGGAAACCTTATAGGAAAAAAAAATAATATATATATATATATATACTCGAGTCGCGTCCTGCTTAGTCGGGCGGTGACCTTCTCTGACCGGTTTGTTGCCGGGCACGCATTAGATTGCTAGCGAACGCCAGTCTGCGCGAGCTGTCGCAGAAGTGGGCAAATGAGCGGAATTAAAAAGCGCGGCAGAGATAGGGATTCGGACGTGCTAGACACGAACAACGCAAGAGAATTATTTGGAAGAAGCAAGAAAACTATTAGATCGCCAGAACAGAGAAAAATAGAACAAGAAAGAGCGGGAGGTCAACAACAAAGTGATTTTATTGTAGAAAAGAAAAGTAGTAAAGAGGAAGGGGGCGCGATGGAAGAACTGAAAGAAATGATGAGGCAGATAATGGGAGAAATGAGGCAGAATACAGAGGACCTAAAGAAGGAAATCAAGGAATTGAAGCAGGAAATGGAAAAGAGAGAGGAGAAATGGATGCACGAAAAGCAACAACTGGAGCAAAGGATTGAAAAACTGGAAAATAGAATAGAGAGAGAGGAAAAAACAAAAAGGAAAAATAATATTATAATAAAAGGACTAACAACCAGGGAGAACCTGACAAAGGAGGGAGTAATGGAATTTCTGGCGAAAAAGTTACAAATAGAAGCCAAATTGGGAGAAGTACACGTAATAACCAAGAATAGGGAGTGGCAAATGACAAGAGTAGAGATAGATTCCTTTGGAAAGAAGCTAGAAATTATGAAAGCAAAGAATAAGCTAAAAAATACGCAAATCTACATTGACAATGATCTAACGGTGGAGGAGAGATTCATACAAAAGGAAATAAGAAGTATTGCAAAAGAGGAGAGACGCGAGGGCAAAGAAGTGAAAATAGGGTACCAAAAAATGTGGATAAATGGGAAGGAATACATATGGAGCAAAGAGACTAGAGGAGTAATAGAAGTGGAAGAAAATAGACCGCAATCAAAAAACTAGCAAAGCAAATGGAAATGGAACAAATGCAGACAACGACAACTGCTAAGGCACGGACAATGAATACTGGATCACGAAATATACTATTAGACGAAGATGTGGGTAGAAACAAGAAAGGTAAATTTACGAGCTGGACCTTTGGAACATGGAATGTCAGGGGATTGAACGGTAAAGAAGACGAACTCATAGAAGAATTCGAAAACTCGGGGATACAACTATTAGCTATAACAGAAACGAAAAAGAAAGGACGGAAATGCTTAACACAACGAAACGGTCACCTAGTGATACTAAGCGGAGTAAAACCAGAGGACAGAGCGCAAGCAGGGGTGGGATGCGTAATACAGAAGACAAGTACAAAATTTGTCCAGAAATATGAGTACATCTCGGAAAGAATATTAAAAATCACACTGGAGACCGAAGGAAAAGAAAAAACGAATGTAATAATACTATACGGACCAGACGAAAATGAACGAACCAACATTAAAGATAAATTCTGGGAAGAAGTTTCCCAGATAGTAGAAGAGATAAGAGGAAGAATAATCATACTAGGCGATATAAATGGGAGAGTAGGTAAGAGAACGAATGAGACAGAAGAAATAATAGGAATCCATGGAGAAGAAGTTAGAAACAACAATGGGAAACGGATCATGGACTTCTGTACCCAAAACAACTTTTTAGTAATGAACACTTTCTTCCAGCATAAAGAGTCCCATAAATATACCAGAGTAATGGAAAGTAGGGGAGAAAAGTCCATAATAGATTACGCATTAATAAACAGACCCTATAGGAAAGACATCAAAGATGTGAGAGTCAGTAGAAGCCCAGAAATAAACAGCGATCACTATTTAGTAAAGGTGAAAACAAACATAGGAAACCAAAATCATAAAGGTAAACAGAAAAGATCAAGAAATCAAGAAACAATACCTAGCAAAGAAACAATAAGAGGTTACAAGCTAAACAACAAAGAAACAGCTTTGAAGTATCAAAGGGAAGTTGACACTAGACTAAGAGACATACCAACAGGAAATATGAACCTAGAAACAAGGTGGACGATGTTCAAAACAGCACTGATAGAAGTGGCCAAGACAGTATGCGGCTATATAAAAGTAAATAAAAACAAGAAACAAACTGCCTGGTGGAACGACGAGATAAAAGAACAAATAAAAGAAAAGAAACGCAGATGGAGAAAGTATCTCAAAGAAGGAACCAATGAAAGATACACTGAATACAAAGAACAGAACAACAAAGTAAAGAAAACAGTCCAGGAAGCCAAGCGAAAATCATGGGAAACGTTTGGAAGTAAACTGGAAGAGGACTACCATGCAAATCAAAAGCTGTTCTATCGAATACTGAAAAATATGAAAGCCGGAAGTCATCACCAGCAAACATTAATACAGATAAGAAACCGAGAAGGGGAAATGCTTCATGAAAAAGAACAAATTTTAGAAAGATGGAAAGAGCATTTTAAAAATTTACTAAACCCGGATGGGGACATGAACGGAAATTCATGGGAAGAGAAGGAAATAGATTCCCTACAAGGACACAGCATTACTGAGGATGAGGTAATTTATGCTATCAATAAGCTGAAGAAAGGTAAATCTGCAGGATGTGACCAGATTACTGCAGAAATGTTAAAAAATTTAGGAGTACATGGCATGAACTTTCTAACCAAAATCTGCAACGTATGCTGGAACGAAGGAAGGGTACCGAAGGACTGGGAAGTGGGTATCGTCATTCCGATATTCAAGAAGGGAAATAAGCACGACTGTGACAATTATCGAGGCATCACTCTATTAAGTATAGCTTCCAAAGTATATGAAAGAATACTAGAACAAAGATTAAGATACGAAATAGAACCTAACATGGAGCAGTCACAGAGCGGGTTTAGGAAGGGAGGAAGTACACAAGACCACATCTTCACCATAAAACAGCTGCAAGAACGTACACGAGAGTATGGAAAGCAGTACTTCCTGGCTTTTCTGGACTTGGAAAAAGCGTTTGACAGGGTTCCAAGAGAAGTAATAGCGGAAAGTCTAAGACAAAGGTCAATATCAGGAAAATTACAACGAGCAATAGAGAGCATACATAGAAACAACAGGAATGTGGTTAGAACGCATAATATGGAATCACAAGAATTTAGCGTTAATGTGGGGTTACGACAAGGAGGAGTATTAAGCCCAATATTATTTAACATGGTAATGGATGACGTCATCAAAGAAGTAAAAACAAGAACAAAAGCCATATACGTGGGCCACAGAAACTTAGAAGCGGAGCATATGAGCGAGTGTGCATTTGCAGATGATCTGGTCGTATTTGCACGAAGTGAAATAGACCTTGAAACCAACTTGAACCATTGGAATGACGCACTATCAGCTAGAAGCTTAAAAATAAATACCAACAAAACCAAAGTCATGGTATTGGGGAAAACCTACTCAAAACTGAACATAAAAATTGACAACAAGGATATCGAGCAAGTGGAAGACCTCAAATATCTAGGAGTATACATAAGTAGCAACGGAACACATGAAACAGAAATATCATACAGAATGGAAAATGTATCAAAGCTATACCATTTACTGAGGAACACATTTATATGGAAAAAAGAAATTTCAAGGAAAACAAAGATGTGCGTATACAGAACAGTGTTTCTCCCAGTTTTAACTTATGGGTGTGAAAGCTGGGTGCTGAGCAAGAGACTGAAATCCAGAATCCAGAGCATTGAGATGAAGTATCTGAGAGGGGTCCTTGGAATAACTAAACGAGACAGAATAAGGAATACAATAATAAGAGAACAATTAGGAACAGAACCAGTTATCAAGAAAATCGAAAAGAGCCAGTTGAGGTGGTATGGACACTTGGTCCGGATGAGCAGCGACAGACCGGTCAAGAAAACATGGGAGTCACGGGTGCCGACTAAGAGATCAAGAGGAAGACCAATCAAGACATGGAATCAAAATATGGAGCATATACTGGAAGAGCGGGGCGTAACACAACAACGAGCGAGAGTACTGGCAAGAGACAAGAAAGAATGGAGGAAGTTCGTCTACGAGATGCAGTAACTTGTGCATAACATATACCTTACACCTACGGGTTCAATAAGGTTTTTGATTATATATATATATATATATATATATATATATATTTTATTTATTTTAGTTTCTTGGCCGTATATTGTATTTACTATTTAAAAGAAACCCATTGAGAATTTCTTTGTTTTAAACAACTTTTCTTGGTGTAGCGGCCTCAATTAAAATTACGAATTGGATTAAAACAACAAAATTTCTTTTACGTTTCGACTTTTATTAAGTCTTTTTCAAAAATATTAAAAAGTTTACATATATATATATATATATATATATAAGCTACAGATATTGAAGAAATATTGAAAAGACCATAAATTATTTATTTGTTTTTAAAACAAAACACTATTAAATTAAAAAATAGAAGTTGACATACAAAATAGCTATTTCGTCGTAGTTTCATGATATCAAAGCGTATCAAATGAATATAAGGACGTATGCTATATATGCTTTCAGAACTGAAATATATTTAAATTTGGAGCGAACCATAAAAGTTAATCTTGAGGAAAAGAAACTAGGAATAAATGTTACACATAAAGGTAATCCATTGAACACAGGAATTAACTTTAAAATTACATACATATATATGCTTATAAACTTAAATTCTTTGTTTTTGTCCCACGCAAAATAATAGGGTGCGTAGGAGGCCTTATATGCCCATGAACAAGTAAAAAAAACGAAGTATGTACACAAAAAGAACCTGGTGGTGCGGTGTTTGTACGGGTTGTACACTGACAAAAATGAAAATGTAAATTCAAGAAAGCGTGTGGAGTCCACTTTTTTTTTTGAATAAAATTAAATATATATTCAAGCAACACCATCTTATTTTTTAAAGAAACTTTCTATTTTATTTGAAATTTATTAGTTGAATAAAATAATAAATTAGTTGATTTAAATAAGAATGATTCTGTTCAACATATTCTGTTTTCAATATATTTGTCATATTGAAAGTATTTCAGGTGAATAAATAATCTGTAAATTTATTTTAGTTTTAGAGTTTTTAAGGTTAAAATAAAAACGTGTTGATTCAAACGTACGGAGAAATTTATCCGTACGTTTGAATCAACACGTTTTTATTTTAACCTTAAAAACTCTAAAACTGATTGAACTATCTTCGAATATTGTACTAAGACGGCGCCGACGCGCACAAAATACCCAGATTGAACCAGATGTACTAAAGAGCATTGAGGAAAAGAACACATTCCAGTCTCCAGTTCTTTCCTTCCTTCTTCCTTGTTTAATAAATCATAATGCGAAAAAGGGATACCTACAATGTACGGTATCTTACGAGGTTTGTTAGACTGTAAAAACCAATTGTCTTTTAATATGTACGGGACATACCTATGGATGTAAGGATAAGTTAGACAAAGATAACAATAACATAACGATTCCGAAATTGACAATACTGTTTCACCGGGTTCTTTGTAAAGAGCAGGATGGTGCGTGATATTTGGAAAGTTATACGCAGTTCGGCAATTATTTGCTATGATTATTTACATCTTGTACGCACAGCTATAACGTGAAATGGCCGACCAAGAAGAAAAGTTGGTCAGTTGGGAATTTTTCGAATGTGTAATGTATAGTTCTAGCATTGGATTTTTCAAGAGTTTAAATATATTAGTAATTTAAATTTATCTTGAAGTAGAACACTTACGTTAAAACTCAGAACTGTTACTATACACCTGACAACAAGTATCTATACTACACAACATTTTATTTGTATGTCTTCGAAAACTCTATACAGATTTGATGTTACCGAATGGAATGTCGGTAATTAATATCATAGTTCAAGAGTTTATGTATAAACAAATTAAATATAGTTACTTCACTTGCATTGCATCAAAACAGACGAGGTATTGATTATAGGTGATAATTTAATGCATGTGTAAAAAAACCATAAGTCGGAATTGTTTTGTCACTTTGACAGCGATAATAGTTTACTTTAACTTTTCTTCTTCTTCTTTTTCTTTATTGTGGCTTTGAGTTACACTATTTAGTCTTTTAATCTTCATCTGAGTGCGGTGAATCTTGGAATGTTGGAGTTGAATTTGATTAGCTATTGTTTATCTTTATTTTGATTAAGAATTAAAGTAGAACCATTTTAGGTCTTTTGTGTTTGAAGTTTTCATTTCCATCATATGCGAGTGCTCTTTTATGATTTTGGTTTGTGTGGTTTTCCATCTGGTTATAGAATCTGAGCGCTCTTTCTTTGATGTAGTCAATGATGGTTGGGGTATTTGTTTCATTCATTATTTGATTATTTCTCATATACCATGGAGCATTTAGTGTCATTCTAAGACTGGTGTTTTGTATTATTTGCAGTTTTTTGATGTTGGTCTTGCACATATGTACCCATATTGGGCATGCATATGTGAATATTGGACGTAATACTTGTTTGTAAAGTAGAATTTTGTTGTTCGTGTTCACTTGGTTTTTTCTGCCTATAAGAGGCCATAGTTGACATCTTGTTTGTTTGGTTTTGGTTATCGTTTTTGCTATGTGTGTGTTATAATTGAGCTTTATATCCAGGTATATTTCCAGGTATTTAATTTCTCTACTCCAGGGTATAGTGTTGTTGTTGATGGTTATTTCGTTGTCTGTTGTTTTCCGATTCCTTTGAAAGATTATTGCTTGGGATTTGTCTTCGTTTATTGTTGTCCTCCATTGTTTGAACCATTTTATCGTGTTGTCTAGGGTGTTTGGAGTTCCTGTACCGCGTTCGTCTGACATCTTGATGTTGAGAGCAGTGTCGTATCATCTGCAAAGGTGGCCGTATTTAAATATCTTGTAGGATTGACTCGTATGTTGGCTGTAAATATTGTATATAGGTGAGGTGACAGGCAAAAAAGTTGTTTATCTTTGGTTGGCTTGACAACAACTTGTGTTTTCACTGTCAAAATGAAATGTCAAAGTTAACGCAACCCTACGTTTTGCGTACTATCTTTGGTTGACCGGACTTCAATTTGCTTACTTTATCATCATAGTGTTCGTTGTGAAGTGTTGTTATGACAAAATTTGCAAACTCATTGTAGGTAATCTTCACAAAATGTATAAGAACTGTGTCTTTAATAACTGTATTCTTAAATAGTATGATTACTATGTAATAAATTTTTCAGTAATTGTTTACTCATTTAGTAAATTATCTTACCGAATTACATTCGAGCTTTCTTTTTATTTCCGAATAAATTTTTCATTTTTAAACTCAAATTTAGTCGCTAAATGGTAACTGAACTCAATAAATTGCCTCATCGATAAAACGACTCGTCGTTTTATCAAGCAAATTTGTTTCGTACAGTTACCTAGCAACAAAAATTTTCGTTAAATTCTGAAAATTTATCCGGGAAAAAAGAAAGCTCTCGTGTAATTATAAGTGAATAAACACGTGCGTTGACTGAGCATTTTGGTTTTCTCGGTGTACAGAGCTCACATTAAAGCATCCAAAAAAAGTAAAACTGTCATATTGATTATTCTATTGATTACTGATCATAAACACCAGCAAAACCAATACGACAACATTTAATAATACTAGAAGAGCAAGTTAAATATTTTAAAAAAAGAATTTGATTTTTAAAAAATATTTATTGAGTAAAAATACATTTATCCCGCTCGAGAGGTTTATCTTACGAGAGCTTGTATCTAACTAACTTATACATCTTATTCTTAATATTATTACAATGGTTAAAAGTGCAACTACATGTTTTTCTTAGTACTATCTTAATTCTAGAGAAGCGTTCTTATCGTCGTGCATTGTGTCCGTTTCGCAAGGCCAGCGTCGTCCCACGACATGTAACTCCTCCCCTCGCAGATGGAAAATTACGTTGACGAGCTTCTCAACTGGTCAACGGATGATTTCCAGGAATTTCCGGCGCCTCAGCTACTTTTATATTTTCTTGAAATATTATTTTCTTCGACAATAAAATAATACCTATAACACACAGAATTAAAATTATTAATATACTCCAAATGGTAATTGGGTGATTGTGAGGTTTCCCGTTGTCCATAGCTTGAACTTCGTTTTGTAGTTCTTCAAATTTTTCATGTATTTTCGTGATATTCCTGTATTGGGTGTTTTTTACTCCACTTTCTTTCTCTTCTCGTTCTTCTTGTTTTACATGGTACGGGCGGTTGTTGATTTTCGGTAGGTTTATCCATTTATTGGCTGCATATGTTTGTCCTAGGGTCCCAATCCTTGTATCCTCTATTTTTATACGGCACTCGTCCGCTATTTCGGTTATATATGTCCCTCTGATAATTTCGATATCCTTTTCTTCTCCACATTGCTTAATGATCTTCATTTCATATGGGGTAACTATTAGCCATTGATTCCGCGGTAATTTAATAATTTTCTTGTTTCTGTATTCCACTATTCCATGTTCACACCCTGTGTAGTTGTTCGAGAAGGTCAATAGATGAACTTCGCATGGTGAATGTTTATTAATTTGTTGGGTTTCTTGAAATTCACATAGAAATTCTTCGTAACTCATTCCATTACATTTTATATTTGAATTTACATACTGTTTATCGTTTATAATCAAATATTGGGTCTTAGGGTTAATTACAGTGAATTTGGTATCGTTTAGTTGGATAGGAAGCGGATACAAATGATAATATGTATATGGTTCGATTTCGACAAATGGAATTTGGATGATAAAAGTGATTGTATTTGCTTTTATATAAGCTTTTGTTTTTACAATGTTTTCTATTAAATGTATATTACGTAAATTAATTTCCATAGGTGGTTTTATATTTTCAGGTAATGATAAGTTTCTAATTTCGTTTAATAATTCTTCTGGTTTAATGATTGATGGGTGAAAGATTCCATTCTTTGCTAACGTTAATGCATTTGTTAGTGTGTCTAACACTTCATTTATCATCGTTATTAAGAGTATTACCTGTTCATATACAATGTGAATTGCTGTTTCGGTTTCGACGTATTCTAAGAATTTTGATTCTAATTTACTTATTCTATCATGTAATAATATTTGATTATCTTGTATGAGTTTGATAGTTGTATTGAATGTCTCTATGGCTTTCATAGTTAGCGTTATTTGTTTTTGTGCCACTGCTTTAATTTTATTTTCGTTGTTTAGGATACCCTGAATTGCATCGTCGTATTTTTGTGCATCTTCTTGATCCAAGTTTCCTGTGACCGCTTTTATAATATTCCCTAGAATATTGAATGCACCTCTTTTTCTTTTCTTGCTTTCGATGGGTAATATTTGCCTTAATTTAGTTCTCATTGTTTTCGTTCCATGTATTAATATCTTTTCATAATTTTGGATTTCCATTAATTGATTAGCATTATAGATTTTTAATTCCAATACGGATCTTGCTAGTTTAGAGTGTTGTTCTATTTGCTGGACTTCAAAGATTAAATCGTCTAATTTGTAGATATTTACGAGGTTCCAATATGTTCGTATGTTGTGGGCCTTTCCCAATTTTATAGGTAATAATTCTGGTGTCTGTTCTAATTTCTTTATTTTTATGCTTCCTGTAGCTCCGTAGGCGAGGCCGCAGGCTCTGTAACAATGCCATGTTTTAGGTTTTTGGTATGGACCTTTCGTTCTTTATTTTTGTCGTCAGTAATTAATGCAGTATTGTCCGTGTTAATTTGTTTAATGGTAAATGGACCTTGATAAGCTTCCGATATTTTATTTCTATTTGAAATTCTTTTGACATAAACTTTTTCGTTGACTTGAAACGGCTTTAATTTGGCATTTTCGTTGCGTTTATTAATAGTTTCTATTTTGTTCTCTTGCATTTTGTCGCCTAGATTTTCATATAATAATTTAAGACGATTAGCATGTTCTTTAATATAATCGCTGTAAAACCTTTCGTCGTAATACATGTCGAAGGGGTCCTTCAATTTTGTGTGACCGAAAGTTATTTCCAAAGGGGTTAAATTTGTTGCTGTGTGAATCGAATTGTTGTAAGCTATTATGGCTAATTTCATCAGCTTTTCAATACTATCCTTTTTATTCTGAGATTTCAGTAATCTTAAATGTTCGATTAAGGTAGAGTGTAATCGTTCGATGTTAGAGTTACTGTTCGGATTACGTGGTGTACAGATATGGAGTTTTATTTTATGTTTTTCTAGAAGTTCCTGTATTACTTCATTATTGAACTCGAGTCCTCCATCGGTTACTATTTGTTCTGGTGTACCGTATAGTGAAAAGTATGTAATAAGAGCGTCACATATTTCAATAGCGTTTTTGCTATCTACTTTAATCGCCTGTCCTAATTTAGTAAATGAATCAACTAATGTAAGAAATAATTTTCCATCTACTGTAAATACATCTATATAAATTTTTTCAAACGGTATGTTAACTAATTCTGTCACATTTAACGGGGGATGTGGGCGTTTTCTATCGTACTTATTTCTATTACATAGTTCACATTTTTTTATAAATATCGATACGGTTTCTTTTATGTTTTTCCAAAAATACTTTCTTTGTAATTGTTTTACTGTCTCGTTAATACCACGGTGGTTTCGCTTTCCCTCATGATTTTGTCTAATTACTTCAATTTGTTCTTCTATATTGTCTATGACCTTTAATTTTAGCATACAGCGATATAGTTTAGGACCGTTATTATTAAAATTTTCTACGTATACCTTACAAAAGTCTTTATATAATTGTTCTTGTTTAAACCATAAGTAGTGCTTGCCTTGGCTCATATATTCTCGTATAAATTGAAATATTTGTTCGTAATTCTCCGTTTTCGGTATTTGCACTTTATAAATTTTCTTTCCTTGATTCTGTTGAAATAGAATTTTGTTTTCTTGCACATATGTCCATTCCACGTGATACTGTGGTGTTCTTATGTCGATTGCTTCATCTATACACGGGATGCTATTTTTTGGTTCATCATTGATATTTGAATGTCTTGTATTTGACGTAGTTGGTTGCGTTGGGCCTGTTTCGTCGGCTGTGTCTGTTTCTTCATCGGCTTCCTCAGATGTTTCAGCTGTTTTTGTTAGTGCTTGATCTAATACTTTATCTAATACTTGTAATTGATCGTCGTTCAATTCTTTCAGAAGTTTTTCGGTGTCATCACCTACGTTACCCTTCGTTGAACTGGTTTCCAATGTGTTTAATTTTATTCTTGATAGAGCATCGGCATTTGTATTGTATTTGCCCTTCTTATAAATAATTTCATAGTTATATTCTTCTAATTTTATCTTCCACCGGGATAACTTTGAATTTGGCTCTTTTAGTGATGATAACCAAACTAGAGGTCGGTGATCGCTATAGATTATGAATCTTCTTCCGTAGAGATAAGGGCGGAAGTATTTAGTGGCCCAAATAATGGCTAGAAGCTCCTTTTCGATAGTTGAATATTTCCTTTCTGTTTCGCTAAGGGTTCGTGAAGCATAACAGACGGGTTTGTCACTTCCTAATTTTCCCTGTGATAGAACTGCTCCAAGTGCGACGTTGGATGCATCAGTTGTTAAAATGAATGTTTTACTATAATCTGGATATTGTAAAATCGGTTTGTTGATTAATATATTTTTACACTTCTCGAATGCCGCTTTAAATTCATCATTAATAATTATTTTCTGATTTTTCTTTAAACAATTCGTGATAGGTTTGGTGATTTTAGCAAAGTCTTTAATAAATTTCCGATAGTACCCTACGAGTCCTAAAAAGCTTTTTATTTCTGTTGTGGTTTTCGGCAGAGGGTATCTTTTAATTGCATCGATTTTATCTGGATTTGGTTGGACTCCTTTTGGTGTAATAATATGTCCCAAATAAGCTACTTCTTTACGCAAAAATTCGCTTTTATCCAGTTGTATTTTAAAATTTGCCTTCTGAAATCTAGTGAATACCTTTTCCAACTTTACGAGGTGTTCTTGCAAACTTGTCGAGTAAATAATGACATCATCCAAGTATACGTGACACACATCATCTTGGAGACCTCGAAGGACGTTATCCATGGCTCTCTGGAAGGTGGATGGAGCATTTTTGAGGCCAAAACTCATTCTTAGGTACTCAAAATGTCCCTGTTCTGTGCTAAAGGCTGTTTTGGGGATGTCCTTTTCATCCATTTCTATCTGGTGGTAACCAGATGCGAGATCTAAAGTTGTAAAGTATTGTGCACGTCCCAATTTATCTAATATGTCAGATATGTTAGGAATTGGGTATTTGTCGTCAATTGTTTTTTCGTTCAATCTTCTGTAGTCGATTACCATTCGGTATTTTATTTCTCCAGACGCGTCCATTTTCTTGGGAACGATACTCACGGGCGCGGACCATGGGCTGTGACTTTCCTGTATAATATTTTGCTCTAATAATTTATTTACCTGTCGTTTAATTTCTTCACTTTGCCAAGGAGATTTTCTGTAAGGTTTGATATACACAGGTGTTTCATCTTTCATATACAGTTTATGTTTCACTTCATTGGTAAATGTTAGAGGCAATCGGTCATCATAACATATATCCTTAAATTTAATACATAAATTTTGTATTAATTGTCTTTCTTCGTCGTTTAAATGTTCTAATCTTAATTTGTTCATTACATTTTCAAATTGAATTTGTTCTATTTGTGTGGACGTTAAATGAACTGATTTTTCTATGATTGGTTTTTCTTGATACGTTTCTACGGGAATTGGATTTTGTATATTTAATTCTACTGGATGGTCGTTAAAATTTACAACTTCCGTAATCGCTTCAAAGTCTTTGGCGGTTGATATTATAGATGGTATTTCTATACCTGGAGCAATAACTTTATGATTTATAATAACATCACAATAATTTCTTGTGACTGGTATTTTTACTATTTTACGCTCCCTAGGGCCTAATATAATTTTATTATCTTCAAAATGTATTTGAATCTTGCCGAATTTTGTCTGTAAAATTTTATTCGTGATATCAATATTTGCGCCTAGTTGTTCTAGTAAGTTAATGCCAATAAGGCCATCGTATTTATCGGAAAAATCGAATACGTGAAATTTGTGTTTCTGTGGATTTGCTCTAAAGGTTTTCATTGACGGAATGTCAATTACATAGTCATGAAACGTTTTTGCATGAGCCGTTTGTACCGTAAAAGGTTCGTGAATTACATAATCTAGAAAATATTCATTTACCTTTTGCGTACTTATCATTGATCTAGAAGCTCCGGTATCTATTAAAAATTTAGCATTGATTTCAGGTACAATAATATATGGTAATTTCGCCGTACTGTTTGTATTTAATTTAATTTCTTCTATCTCTGGTACATCTTCTTGTATATCTTCTTCATCTGGTTTTTCGTAGGCATGTTCTTGGTAGTATTTCCCATAGTCGTTTTCTGGGTATTCAATTGAATAATATTCTTCATTCTGTGTATTTTGCAGTTCTTCCTCTTCGTATGTATATTGCAATTCTTCTTCTTCTTCGTCCTGATGGTGTAATTCTTCGGAAATCCATTGCGGTGGTCCAGTGGATTTGAAATAGGAGGATGGACGTGATGGTCCAGGTCTGGCAATCGTTGAACTTCCTAGGTCCATTGGAACTTGTCTAGGTTGTCGTTTTTCTTGTAATTGTCCAGGAGATTTGGAAAATTTGAATGACGGTTGGATCATCTTCGATGCGGGTTTCATATTTTGGTGATATGCAGGTGGACGATAATATTGTTGTTGAAATGCTGGTCGAAAATTAAATTGCTGCATAGGCGGTCTCGTTGAACTCGAGGCTTGCGGTTGTTTCAAATTTGGACTAAAATTTTGTTTTTGTTGCATAGGCATGTGAGACATTATTGGTAACATTTGCGTTTTAATAGGTGTATGATACATTATAGGTTTAACTTCATGGCGATTTAAATTATACGGGCGTTTCGCATAATAATTTAGATTTTCTTGTTCAATTACTTTCGTCATTGCGTCCTCTAAACTTGCAGGGCTTTTAACACTTACGCGTAGACCTATTTCACCTATCATTTCTAAACCTCTTAAATATACTCTAAGTGCTTTCTTATTATAAAATTCATTTTTAAATTTACGTTTTGTCTCATCGGTATCTGACAATTTAAGTTTAGATAGTAACAAATTTCTAATATTTTTAATTCGCATACCAAACGCATATGGATTTTCACCTTTTTGTGGAAATAAATTTTGAATATCTTGTTCAAGGCATTCCTCTGAACGTTGGTCACAAAAATTTGTTTCTAATAATGTTTTTAATTCGCGCCAAGTTCCTATATTTTCATTTATACCTAGCAAAACTCCTGCTTTACCAGTTAATTTGGATTGAAATATTTGTAATAAGTGAGAATTAATAGGATCCGCATTATTTTCTGTTGCAAATATAGTAATCAGATGTTCGCATGCAGAGATATATCGGCTTAGCGTGTTAGGGTCGCCATCAAAATTTGGTAATACGCATAAATGCGCTGGACTAATATCTTTGATACTATGTGCCATTATCGTGTTTGATTGATTATTGTTTAATACTACGTTTCTAAATCTACTTTCCTTAATAACTACTTTGTTTGTAAATTCTCTGGTTAATTCTTCGACGTTTGTATTTGTCTCAGAAGTTTCACTGTCAGAGCTAGTTAATGAATCGCTCATTTACTTAATATTATAATTTAGCTTATATATTTCTTTCACTTAGGATATGTTGGATATTCAGGATTTGATTATAAATTTTAAAATTGCAAATTCACTTACAGTATGTGTAGTAGTATTCTCATTTCTTTGTTTCTTCTTGTGGGGTCGATTTTGAGACTCCGTGGGACCGATGTCTAGGTTCCCTGGGTTGATCGATTTGAGATCCGGCGTAGGAGGTAGCACAAACCGTAAAAACGGAACACTTTCACAAAGAGTTTTATTCACAAAAGCGTCACTAACATCCTACTGACTGCGCCAGTTAAATATTTTAAAAAAAGAATTTGATTTTTAAAAAATATTTATTGAGTAAAAATACATTTATCCCGCTCGAGAGGTTTATCTTACGAGAGCTTGTATCTAACTAACTTATACATCTTATTCTTAATATTATTACAATGGTTAAAAGTGCAACTACATGTTTTTCTTAGTACTATCTTAATTCTAGAGAAGCGTTCTTATCGTCGTGCATTGTGTCCGTTTCGCAAGGCCAGCGTCGTCCCACGACATGTAACTAGCACATGGTAATTTACTTACAAATTCATATTTTCTAACTATGTTAAATGTGTAGTAGTTCTAGGACCTGCTGAGACTAAAAAAGTAAACTTTTTATAGTTTAGTATATTTCCAAGAAGATAATAATAGCGGAGTGACAAACTAAATGTTTTTTTGTGCAAAAATAAACAATTCTATAAAACTATGTACTAGTCCAGCACATGCTGATTATTTAACCGTGAATTTAGGGTAAGCAGCGGGTTTTTTTTCGTGGGTGTTGTAGAGAGGTCGGCCATAAGTATAACACTAATTTTCTGGGACTAGGGGTGTTGTCATTCGATTCCCATCTATAAAGTCAGGGTGTAACGACTTTTTATAATTATCTCCTTAACCGTGAGCCGTTTTTCTTTTTTTTTAGAGAGCATTGTTGTAGTTATATTTTATCGGTAACTTTTCGGGGCAAGATTACAAATTAAAGTCATAAACAAAAACCTATGAAAAATAAGAAGATGAACCGCATTGAGGTGAGATAGAATTGGCGACCGTACAACAAAAGAGCATCTGAGCTATTTTTATAGAGCATTTCCTAATGAACAATTTTCACCAATACACTGTCCCCGTCCGATTTCTTTCTAATGATTTTCATCGTTGAGAAGGGTGGTAAGTAGAGGTGAGGTACGTAAGTATTGAGAAATTGTTGATAATTTTGTTCCGGAGGTGTTTCATTTTATTATTACGTCATTACGTTTTGAGCAATATTATGTTCACAGTCAGCTCCTGTTGAATACTATTAATCAATATAGCCTATACGCCATGATTACATTTCTTGTATATTTGGCTAAGTCAGTGATTCTCAGCCTTTTTTTTTTGCGGCACACTTTTAACGATTTCAAAATTTGGCGGCACACAAAGAAAAAGATAAGTTTACAAATTATTTACTTACCTATAATAAACTGCGTAAAATAGTTTATGATAATAATTTTAAATGTGCGAAATAAAATAATATGTACTACAAAAATAACAGTACGTTTATTAAGGGATTAATTACAATTAATAAAAAGAATACTTTTAATGCGAAATTTGAGCTTGATGTTTTTTGATAACTTCATTTATATTTGGTCGTAAAAATGACAATGCTACTCTCATATCGTCTTCAACATTTAACAATCTTAATCTTTTTTTAGTTTTAATGTTGGTTAATGCTGAAAATCCGAATTCACACAAATAAGATGTGGAAAATTGTAATAATATGTTTAAAGCTTTCTTGGCTATCATTGGATAATCGCATCTAATGTTAATCCAAAATCAATTAATTGATTATTCTGAATGTTTCAAAATTAAATCTCGATTATTGGAAAGCAAAATGAGTTCTTCCTCTTCATTCAAAGTTAAGTCAAATACAGAAGTATCCGTTATGAGAAATGGATTACGAACCCAATCAAATTTCTTTATATCTAATTTTGGGAAATAATGAATAATTTTCACCTCTAATGTTGTCAAATGGTCAATTACAATTAATTCAATGGTTTTATAACAGTCTTTTGCGACTGACTCAAACTTTTTTAAATTGCCATTCTGGGCTTTATTCTTCCATAAAGTTATTTGTTTTTGGAAACCCACCAGCTTATCGGTTGAGTTTAAGATATTTTCAGTAGACCATTGTATACTTGAATTTATGTTATTAAAAATAACAAACATGTCTGATAACTAAGCCAATTTAGTACACCATATTTTATCTTCCAACAAATGAACAAAATCATAATTTTTATCTTGTTCAAAAAACATTTTTATTTCGTCTTTTAATTCCAGCACACGATATAAAACTTTTCCTCTGGACAACCACCTTACTTCCGTATGCAGTAACAAGGATTCGTACTTGGCTTCCATAGCTTGGCATAATTTACTAAATAAGCGACTTTTTAATGGTCTTGATTTTATATAATTAATCGTTTTAACACATTGTTCCAAAACTATTTTTAATTCTGATGGCAAATATTTTGTAACAGGTGCTTCTCGATGCAAAAGACAATGGGTAACTAATATATGCCCATTCAGTTCTAAAGAAATGTTAAAACATGTGCTACAAATCCTTTTAGATATCCAGTCATAGCTGGAGCACCATCTGTACAAATGCCATTACATGACTTCCATGAAACTTTAATTTCTTCTAAATATGAACTAATTACATCAAAAATATGTTTGCCCGTTGGAAAATCAGGTAACTCCCGACAACATAAAAATTGATTAATTATATCATTTTCGTGAATAAATCTAACGAATGCAATTAATTGAGCTTTTCCTGTAATATCTGTTGTTTCGTCGATTTGTAGAGCAAAATTTGAATTTGCAAGAGTTTTTGCAGTAGTGGTATTTTTACAATTTTGCGACAAGCTGATAATACAATTTAGCAGCAAACAATTCAGCTATTTCGTAAGAAGCTACTTGAGCCTTTTCAAACACCGATTTGTTTTTCAAAAACTTTTACTTGCTTGGATTTTGAAGATAAAGACTTTTGAAAGTAGCTTTTATCTTTTGTTGAAAGCGAAGGATGATTAGTCACCAAGTGACGTTGGAGTTTGCTCGGAACCATAGCACTATTTGATAATTTACAACCACATATAACACACTGGGGAACAACTTTGTCATTTTCCATTGTAGAGGTAAATCCAAATTTCAAAAAATCATCATTGTATTTCCGATGAACAGCGTATTTTTTGGAGCAAGAAGTATCTTTACTTCTACCGGGCGTGGGCTCATTAACTTGGTCGCTAACGTTATCATTATCACTATTATTATCGTTAAGCTTTCTTCTTTTTAACCATTTATCCATTTTCAGAAGGTTCTGTTAAAATAAAAATAATATTGTCGAAACATTATTAAAAAAAGGCCAAACAAATATTATCTTTAAATACGATTTGTTCAAGTTTGAGAATACAATACTGCTAAGCCAATATGTTTATATAATTTTATAAATTGAAACTGGAAGCAAATAAATTAATAGTAAACTGAATCACATACATTTGCCAATTTTAACGAAAGAAAATGTGCAGTAACTACTAAGCAATGCGTTGGGAATCCCCACTGTCATTAAAACAACATGTTTTTGTACGTACTAGTGACAAGTGTGAGCCGACTTGAGGCACATATAAAACACACAACACAACTCTCATAACGAATGCCTATTTGCTTTCGTTACGCTACGAACGTAAGTGCCGAGGGTTTTCGAATTTCGTACGACATCGGTACGCTTCGAAACTTACAGAATACGAAAGTTCGACCGTAACGAGTTTTAGGTACAATGCGTTCGAAAATGCGTAACGAAAAAGTTACAGAATAGGGGTGTAAGAAAGAACGAGTTGCAAAACAGATAATGAAATAATTTTAAAAAAACTTATGGATTTAAATATCTCTTCCTGTTAAAAGGATTTTTCTTTTTAAATCATATTATTTACTAATATTGCGGCACACTTTTCGAATTTCGCGGCACACAAAAGTGCCGCGGCACAGTGGTTGAGAATCACTGGGCTAAGTATTTTAATATATTTACTAATTGCCAGGCTGAGAATTGCCATTTACACAATCCTGAGTGTATTACTGACTACTATTGGTCTACACTATGGATATTTATGGATTTTTTTAGGAATACTCATATATTATTGAAGTGAAAACTTCTATGGGCGCGTTGATGCATTGATTGTTGGCCACTGAACGAGACTGAGCCGTCACGCTCGAGTCGAGTCGACTAAAGGAGCTAGAGAGATATAATTAACGCGTCTCTGCCGGTCTCTGCTATACTCGCTCGGCAACCGTTTCACGCTCGACTTTGTATTATAACACTAACTAGCGGTATTTAATTTCAATTAAATTGAAATTTAGAATAAATAGGCGAAATATTGTATTTTTATTTTCTGAAAAATTCTTGTCTGCGTGCAGTAGCGGTCCCTAGCCGCCCGGGTGTAAGGCCGGTACGTTACCATTAGACCAGCGCGGGTACTCATATGAGAATTATCATATCGTCTATTTGTATATATACATGCGTACGTATGAATTTTTGAAGTGAAAACTTGATCAGACCGAGCGAAATGTACTAGAATAATGTATACACAATAATAATAAATATATATTTTTTAAATGTAATATAGAACGAAAAAAAGTTGTATTTCGTATTATTAACCTCGCCTTGATGAAGTTTTCACTTCTGCCGTGTGGTCTTAAGCACACCCATTTTTTTATTAAACTCACACTTTCTTGGTTATGCCATACTGGAAAAAAACATATAAGTTAGAAACATATATGTTGGTGGCTACACTTCTTAGTGTACAATATCATGTTTAATTTACACAGTTCTGCTGAATTATAATATTTGTGACACATAAGTCAGTATTATTTGTGTGGTGAGATTAGATGCTATCTTGATAAATCTGATTCTTCCGATTTCTATGTTCGTCACTAAACAAATAGGTCGGCATTGTTGACTTGTTGTTGGTTATCGTTTTTGCTAAATCAAAGATTTTTAATTAACTTGCTTTTCTCTTTTCATTTTTATTATTAATTAATTATTATTAATCAATATATAGCTATTTCCATTCTAAAGTTGTTGAAATTGATTATTAACTTTTGATCATATATTATTGATATACGCACCATCTGTAGTAATCCTAGGTATTTTATCCATACTAATATTTGCAAGAAAAGTTTATTTAGATTATTATATCCTTAAAATTAATTTAATTCCGGTGTTAATAATGTAAACACAACATGTATAGTAGGTATATAATATTTTACTTGCTCAATTGATTGTAATTTGTATTTTCCCTTTGTAAATCAAGAATGATTTCACTTTTCAACACAATCCAGTTATTACTACACAAATATTTCAAATAATGTCAAACCTTCAAATAAAACAGTAAATAACCAATTTGTCAAAGTCGTGTATGGTTGTCCAGGTAACTGTCGAATTGAAGTCAATATGGCCGCCTGTATAGCCATGCCATAAAAGTTCCTCGATGCAAAATATCTACAAACTATAGTTATTGATCCACTTTTAAGTAATATATCTATTACGTGTGAATATTCATTCAATTGATTGTAGATTATTTGTATGTCGTACGTAACCTTTCACCTACTGTTTCTTTTATACATGTTTCTTAGGACAAGATGCACGGGTTGGACACGTAAATGGTAAAGAATTGGACAATTATTTTTAGCGGGAATTTAAATGAAATTGCCCACTAAGAACACGAGAGGTCGCTTCATAATCAAAAAGTGTTGAATGTCGATAAGGAAAAATCAATATATATCAGCAAACGTAGTAGTTTTTTGTGTTTGTCAGTGTATACCACATTGTTTTGTTTCTTTTGTTTTGCGATTAATTTTAACCTTTTTAAAATATTTAAAATATCGATAAAGATTATTCATTACATATCAGTAAAGTATATTATTGGTGTTCCTCAGTGCCATAATACAAATAAGTGAGTATGATATTTTGTATAAATTACAAATACTAAAATATTTTGCATTCGCTTAGTTGTACAAAATATGGCTGGAAAGAGTTAATAATCCTAAACTTCTGTCTGAAGATCCAGTTAAAGTAGAAGAAACCATAGAGTTTGTGAGATAGATTAAATGGTCGACATAGTGCAAACATAAATTATTAATCAGTGTCCTTGCTATTTAAGCCTTACTATCACTATCAAGGCTAAAATAAATTATAACAATTCCTAGCAATCACTGTTACATCCCAAAGACAATAAACTTTTATTTGTATTAAATGTACAGGGTATGAAGAGAGACTGATTTTTTGGAATGCCTGTTGCTGGAGGGCAACTATGGGTTTGTATGTTTAAATGAGACATGGCTTAAACAGCATGAGATAGACTCATTTAAATTACTTAGATATAGATTCCTAACTGCCTTTTGTCATGAAATATATATCAGGGGGGGCTGTGCTATATGGGCTCGAGATGGCTGTTGTATCTATGAATCCCTCCCAATACTGCATTGAAAAGGACATTGAGCTTTGCGGTGTTAAATGGTTTCATAAGAATACTTTTCATTATATTATAAACATTTATCGTTCTCCTACGGGAAATATAAATATATTCTGGGAAAACTCAAATCA
This sequence comes from Amphimallon solstitiale, assembly GCA_963170755.1. Taxonomy (NCBI): domain Eukaryota; kingdom Metazoa; phylum Arthropoda; class Insecta; order Coleoptera; family Scarabaeidae; genus Amphimallon; species Amphimallon solstitiale. The sequence continues at coordinate 123,474,126 of OY720681.1, read as the reverse complement.
ATTATTAAATAACATTTTTACCGCTAAATATCCCATCCTTGTATGTGGTGATTTCAATATTAATTTCAATGAATATAGTCGCGAAAAGGAAACTACTGTTAACCTGTTATCTACATTTGGCTTGATACCTATTGTCAATGTTTGTACTAGGATAACAAGCACGAGTGCAACTCTCATAGACATGGTTTTTACTAATTTTTCGTATGGTCTGACTACTAATGCTTTTGACATTTTCTTATCTGATCACAGATATATATCAGTTTATACTAACAATACTATTACACGTCTTAAAAGTAACTCCCCTTCTTTCAGCAATAGACGAATATTTGATGAACAAAATATTACTTTAATGACAAATTACCTTCAAAATGAATCCTGGAACAACATGTACACAGAATCTAGTTTCAATGATAAATTTGATGCCTTTCTGAACACGTTCTTATTCTATTATAACGCTTCCTTCCCGGTCATAAAAAAAAAAGACAACTCCCTACACAAGTCGTGGATAACACTTGAAGTTAAAAACTCAAGTAATGCGCTAAAAGATTTATTTATTTTACAAAAAAAGTATCCTGCATTGCACATAATATACCTAGATTCTAAGAAACAACACCGTCATTTAGTTAGTAACACAAAGAAAGTTTATTTTAATAATAGAATATTCAATGCTGAAAATAAGGTCAATTGCATGTGGTCCATAGTGAGGGAATGTACAGGTTCTGGCAGATCTCATGAAAATATCTCTCTAACAAGCAATGGTTCCACCATACGAGACCCGAATGACATAGCGAGTAAGTTTAACGATTATTTTCATAGTATTCCCTCCACGATTGTTTCCTCTCTACCAATGATAGACTTGAGACCTACCATTAAGGATAGTCTAAACAGTATAGTAATATTTCCGGTGACCAATGCGGAGACAGATCAAATTATAGGTAAATTACGTAACAATTCTGCCCCTGGGCCGGATGACGTTGTGGTAAAAGTAATAAAACATGTACGTAACTCTCTGGTAATCCCACTAATATACCTCATCAATGCGTCTTTCGATGCTGGAGAATTTCCGTCTAAATTAAAGAAAGCAGTTATCATCCCAATATTTAAAAAAGGCGACAAAACTAAGATCAATAATTATCGTCCCATCTCTCTACTATCGGTATTCTCCAAAATTTTTGAATATGCAATGCTGACTCGTCTAAATAACTTCATGTTAAAATTCAATATCCTATCTCCGAATCAGCATGGATTTCGAAAGAATAAATTCACTACTACAGCTTTATATGACTTCTTCAAGTTTGTATTTAGTGAAATTGAAGACAGACGTAACCCACTTGCCTTATACTGCGATGTTACCAAAGCCTTTGACTGTGTTCAACACTGCCGCCTTCTGCATAAGCTTAACAGTTATGGAGTTCGGGGAAGGGCAGCTGAATGGATCTCTCCTTATCTGATGGATCGAACACAGTGTATTAAATTACAACATTCGCACTCTAACAATGTGAAAAGCAGTTTTTATTCAACTGAGCTATCTGTCAATATTGGTGTTCCTCAAGAATCCATATTAAGTCCGATACTTTTCATCCTCTACATTAATGATTTGGGGTCTTTCCTTGTACAAGGCGTACCAATTATATATGCAGACGACACAACCATCTTGTCATCAAGTTCCTCACTTACAGACACAATAAATGCCACCGGGTCCATTATTCAGAATCTAAATGACTGGTTTAATGCGAACAAATTATGTCTAAACATTGATAAATCAAATTATACCATATTTCATCCCAGACAACGCGGAGTTACTAATATTCCTCCTCAAATAAAAAATGTCACTCACAAGGATACAGTCAAATTCTTAGGTCTCTCGGTAAATAATACTTTAAGGTGCCAGTCCACAATGAGAATATCTCATGAGATTTGTGTCTCATGCAATAAAAATCGCAGGACAACTCCAATTTCATTGGTCTTTCGACCGTTTCCACAATGAAATTGAAGCGATTTTTATTGCATGAGACACAAATCTCATGAGATATTCTCATTGTGGACGGGCACCTTTAGACTGGTCCTTTCACTGTGATACACTTGCCAATAAAATAGCTTCGAGATGTTACCTTTTTCGGTCGCTGCGTAATCAGGTCTCTGTCTATATTTTACTTAATGTGTACTATGCAGAAATTCGGTCTCGCCTATCGTATGGGATTATCTTTTGGGGACTTTCACCACCTGCAGAGAGAGTATTTCATGCACAAAAAAGACTAATTGGAGCCATAGCTGGTATCCGTCCCACTGATTCATGTAAACCACATTTCAGAAAGCACAGAATTTTAACACTGCCTTCATTATTTATTTTAGAGAGTGTTTGTTATATACACAATAATAAAAACAAGTACAAGTACCGTAGGATCTGCTCATTCATATTGTACAAGGAATAAGGACGATTTGTGTCTTCCTAACGTTCTTATGAAATTAACATCATCCTCAGTTGATTGGGAGGGAGTCAAGTACTATAATCATATACCTGGAGATATAAGAAATTCTAATAAAAAAACGTTTAGGAACATAATCAAACAAATTCTCTTAAATGCATGTTTGTACAAAGTCAGAGACTTCCTAAATGTCACAGAAAATACTTATATATAACATAAATATATTAGTGCATTAGATATTTTAGCTGGGACTTTCTGTTTAATACCCCCGCTTCTTTTCTCTCCATTGCCTGCATGATTATTTCTTTATATTATTATTTCTGTATTTTCTTACATTGACTTATTCTACACATATTTTTATATATGTTAATAGAATAGACATTATTATTATTTATTATTATAAAAGGGGAAAGTGTACCTGCTTTACATTTATCTTGTGAAATCGAAGGTAGGTTTGCAGAATATACTAAATCATATGATTTGCAAGAGTGAATGTTGTTATTATTTTAGATGTATTGCAGAAACAATATGAACAGTGTGCACATACTTCAGCTGTCACTACAGTAGAATGTGAAAGTAAGAATAAAAATACGATAACAACATTTTAATCACCAGTCTATAGGCTGTATTACACTTATCAATTTCTTGACCAAGTTATTGACCAAGAAATTGTCGTCAAGTTCTTGGTCAAGTTATTGTTGACCTTGCCTGTTTTACACTTATCAATTTCTTCACTAAGTTTGTAGGTGAATTAGTAGTACCAATAATGCAACATTACGAAATAAAAAAATAAAAAATTTACTGAAGATTTGTGTTCGATATTGAATGTAAAAGTAACTGCACAAGAGATGCAAAAGAAAATAAATAATTTATGCACACAATTCTTTCAAGAAGTATCAAATTAACATGTCATTTTTAATAATATTCTAAAATAGAATTTGTGTTTACATTTTACACCGTTGGCCAAAAACTTTATAACATGAATTTTACTAGAAATCACTAAAAACTTGATCAAGTTAAGAAGAAAAATAGAACATGTTTTAATTCAACAAGTACTTGGTCAAGAAATTGATCAAGTCGACTTGACAAGTGTAATACCCGACTTGTCGTCAAGTTTAACTTGATCAAGTTCTTGGTCAAGAAATTGATAAGTGTAATACAGCCTTATTGTTCTAACATATATCAAAATTACCAAATTTTTGCAGACACACAGGTGGATGATTTAGTATCATCAGAAATGAATTCAGCTACTATATCAACAGCTGCCACAGGTAGGTGATATAGTTTGTAAAGAGTTACACAAACAATTAAATATAAACAGAGACATTGTTCCAAATACCTGTGCAAATGTTAAAAATCAATTGTCTAAGAGTACGTAAAAAATTACTCAAGAACTATTAATATTTTAATAACCAATGTACAATTTTTGTAATAATATGACTGGTTATATTTTTGTTAATAATATCTATCTCTTATAAGTTCATGTAAAATTATATATGTACAACGGTGGACTTTTTAAAGTGGACACCTTTTAGTTGCTATAGTATTTTCTTTATTTTTATGTATTGTAAATATGGTTTCAATTAGTGGCGTTTCAGTCAGTTGTGTCACTTTGACTTATACCAATGTAATGTACTAAGTACTTGTTACACAGGGTACATTAGGTGTCCACCTTGGGGAGTCCACCACTGTACATACAATAAATTATTATGTTAATTTCTTGTGTTTTTTTATTGTATTTTATAGGTACATTATATTTATGCAATACTTTTATTTGTAACATTAGAAATGCTAAAAACAATATTAATTATTTATATCGTATTTAGCATTTTTAATGTTACAAATAAAATATATGCTTTTAAACGATTTTATGAAATGCGGGTAAATGAGACTAATATCTCACTAAGAACACCAGATGGCGTGGTGATAATGGTACTTTCAGAAGCATTGCCGTGTCCAATCTAGAAGTATTGTTAATCTCTGCAACATGTAAATTGTGGCAGTACTAGTAGTATTGATGTTATTAAATTATTTAATATATGTATGTAGAGACTTGTAGCGCAGTAGATATAGATTTTCACAATTTATTGCTACATATATATAACACAATACATAATAAATTATAACAATTAATTAGCAAACACAGTGAGATCATCACATATCGTCGGTGAAATCAGAAAACTGTATAACTCCATATTACTTACCAGATTTTACAGGAGAGCGTTAAAACATCTGCCTTGCGAAAATGCTGACAGGATGTGGTTGACATTCTTAGGTCATTGTGTCTATGACATTAATACTTGTCAAATGAATTTGGAAATAACCCCCCCCCCCCCCCCGAGAAAAAGAGAAAAGAATAAGTTTCAAAAATTCGGAAACGTGATCCGGCCTTTCTCAGTAAATCTGGCAACGTGGGAGTCGTCGTTCGTGCTACTACGACCGCGTCTCCCGGCATCCGGCGCGCGCAATTAACGATTACGTTACGATTGTATGTCCGTAAACACTTAAACAATAATCGTTGATTTGATTTGTAATTCTATTTGACTGTGTGACTGTGTTTATTTGCTCTTGTATATTGAAGAGAATACAAGCACACAAGTAGGTATACGTTATAAATGTATAACAACAATTTGTTTTCGTAATCAAGGAATTCAAGGTATGTCTTCTAGATTATAATATTTACATTAATTATACCTATATATTTATTAATATTTTTAGGATTATTTTACAATGAAAGAATTAGGTGTGGCCACCACACGACTTTCTTATACGTATGAGCGTTTCAACCTGTACAATTTTAAGAACTTTTTTAATACAAAACTTATTTAAAATCCTTTTCTAAGTACTTTCATTGTCTTAATAAATCGCTATAGGATGCATACTTTGCAAGATATTATCAAAAAAGTGCTCGTCACTAAGAGTAAAAGTGCTACTTCCGGTCCGAATTTTGAAATTTCATATATACAAAAAATATTGCAAATCCAGTTCTAAATACTTTTGTACTCTTGATAAATATATATAGAATGCATAACTTACGACATATTTGCAAAATATCGCTATTCGATAAGAGTAAAAGTGGTACTTCCGGTCTGAATTTTGAAATTTTTTTTTATACAAAAGATATTGAAAATTATGTTTTAAATACTTTTATACTCGTAACGTACTTGTCTAAAAAGCATGACTTGCAAAATATTCGCAAAAAACTGATTTTCGATAAGAGTAAAACACCTACTTCCGGTAGGAATTTCGAAAAACTTTTTAAATAAAATTATACTCAATTTTAATTTTAAGTATATATGAATTCTTTATAAATTTGTTTAAACTTAGTAGTTGACGAAATATTGGCAAAATTCGATTTTTTCGCTGTAGTAAACTGCTACTTCCGGTCTACCGATTTTACTGAAAAACTAATCAGATCTCAAGAGGGAGATTCTACACGTAAATACAAAATTTGGAATTGATATCTACAGCGGTTTGCCCGCTATCGTGGTCACACACACACAGAGAGAGAGAGAGAGAAAGAGAGAGAGAGAGAGAGAGAGACATTTTTTATAAACCACTTTTTCGGTATCAGGGTACTTCAAAACGTGGACATCTGCAAAAATCTCGAGGTCGAAAATTTTCATCATCACAATACTTATACTACGTATAAGAAAGTAAAAACAGTGTGAAAAACGGCAAAAAAATATATTTGATTTCTTTTCGAGAGAACCCAAGCAAAGAAAAGTTGAAGATAATATACTTGTACAGAATCAAGATACTATTGAAGCGGAATCTAGAATAAATCTTGCCCAGAGTTGAAGTACGAGTCAATGTGAGGCAACTATGCATAATGATAAGAAGAATACTTTGGAGAATACAATCGTGGCAAAGGCAAATATCGCGAATGATATTTGTAATTTTATTAATAGACCACTTACGGACACAGAGATAAAAGAAGTTTTACAAAACGTTTGGATACCTCCGCCTAATTTTAAGTTCCCGGATAATAAGCTACTTACAGATAAAATGCAAATGCAATCAAAATCAAATTTCAGTATACTTGGCTTAGTCGTTGGTCATGGCTTGTATATTCGGAAACAGAAAACGGAGCATTTTGTAAATATTGTTGCTTGTTTGCTAAAGCTGGTGCAGGAGTAAATTCCCAATCGCTTGGTGCATTAGTAAAAAAAAAATTTGATAATTGGAAGCACGCCATAGAAACTTTCGACAGACATTCAAAATCGCAATATCATTTACATTGCGTGTCAGACGCTGATCATTTTACGCAAGCTTTAAAAAACCGAACCTTATCTATCGAAAACCAAGTTAACACCGAAAGGAAAAAGCAGATTATAGAGAATCAACAAAACATTGAGCCTATTGTAGAGCCGACTATTTTGTACGGTAGGCAAGATATTAATTACTCTTAGGGGTCATCGGGATTTCGGAAGTATTCTTGTTAACGAGAATTTAGGGCATAACGATGGAAATTTTAGATCTATTGTACGATATCGCGCTCTTGGAGATAAGCGACTTAAAGAGTTTCTAGAAGGACCCGGTAAAAGAAATATATAAGTATATTAGTCCAGTAAGTCAAAATGCAATAAGTGATTCATGCAACAAAATTATATTAAAAAAGATCATTAAGAAAGTTAACGACTCAAAGTGCTTCTCGGTTATTGCAGACGAAACTGCAGATATCTTGGGAATAGAACAAGTTTCTATATGCGTAAGATACGTCGATCGGGAAAGCATTTTGTTGAAGGAAGATTTTTTGCAATTTGTACTGACAACGCCGAGTCTGGAGAAGACTCGGCGTGCTTGATATTAGACAGCCTGCAATCATTTGGTATAGATACGTCAAATTTGCGTGGTCAGGGCTATGACGGTGCATCAGCAATGTCGGGTCATATCAGTGGTGTGCAGTCTCATATAAAGAAACATCACCCGTTGGCTCACTATGTACATTGCTCTGCACATTGTTTAAATTTAGTGGTTTCAAAGTCATGCGAAGTACCATCTATTAGAAACTGTATTGCTGTGGTAGGAAAGATTCATGATTTTTTCATATATCCCACGCGTAAAAACATTTTAAGTAAGAGGATTGAAAATCTAGAGGAAGCTACACACGCTAAAACTTTAAAGAGAAATTGTGCTACTCGCTGGATAGAAAGGTTTCATTTAGTCACTGATTTTATTGAATTACTAGATCCAGTTTCAGACTCTCTAGACGAGATAGCAGCAGAGTGGACCGATGTAGAGACCGTTACAAATGCTAAGTCACTTAAATTTTCTATAACCAATGGTGAATTTTTAATTTCTTTATTAATAACTGCAAAATTATTTAGCTTTGAGCAAGCATTTTCAAAAAACGAATATTGATTTAAAAGAAGCCGTTTCTCTGGCCAGTATTACTTTTGACGAATTAAATGACATGCGACAAAACTCTGAGAAATACTTTAAAACCATTTATGCTAATACTAAATCCATTTGTGAAAAGCTAGAAGTGACATTAAGTAATCCTCGAGTCACAAAGCGTCAAACACATAGAGCTAATCCAGACTTAAATTTAAATACACCTGAAGAGTATTACAGAATTACGATTTTTAACAGTTTTTTTGGACTCATTTTTATTACAGTTAAAAGAGCGTTTTATTAATCACAAAAACTTATTAAAGGGTTTTAATTCCATATTCGCAACATCTGTTAATTCAGAAGATCAGACTGACTTTAAAAATTTAGTCACAATTTATGAAGCAGATCTGGCTACTTGCGAAGATGATGCCCTATCTGAATATAAATTATGGTATCGCAAAATAGTATCGTTGGAAGAAAAACCTTTAAATGCCATGGATGCTTTACGGATCTGGGATTCAGAAATTTTTCCAAATATCTATAGATTACTGCAAGTATTAGCAACATTGCCTGTAACAAATGCTACTTCAGAAAGATCATTCTCAACTCTGAAGAGGATAAAATCATATTTAAGAAATTCTATGTCTGAGGTGAGTTTTTTTAAATTTTGCATACAATTTTTTATTCTATAACAGTAACAATTCTTTTCAGAGCCGATTAAATGGCATCTTTGTCGATACACAGGAAATGTCCCTCTCAACCTCCGAGGTTATTGACGAGTTGGCAAAAAACCCTCGAAAAGTTATTTTAGTGTAAGTTTTTTTCTTTCTTTCTCTTTTTTGTGTTTCTTCTTAAAATTTTTTGAAATATATTTTTTGTTCCTATTTTAAACATGTAAAAAATATTATGTATTTTATTTTGTTTTTGCACGATTATTAAAAATCGTTCCTTCTTAAAATTTCATTTATTTTAGACTTTAGAATCATATTTTGTGTTAGGTACTATTTAAATACAAGTTTAAATATATTTTTGGAATAAAAATAAAACAATGAAATGTTAACAATTAATTAATTTTGACTTGTATTTTTCCTTGTCCCTGCAGCGGCGGATCCGCAGGGGCATTTGAGCACCGCCCCTTAAAATTGAGGAAATAATAAAACTGATTAAAACTAGCATTAGAAATATATTTAAAAAAGTATATCTAGTTCCAGGGTTCCGTTTTGAAAATGTGAATGACCTTGAAATTTTCAAAAAAACTTGCTAGCGGCGGGGGTGGACGACCCCCCCCCCCCCCAATGCTAAAACGTAAATACGCCACTGATATCAAAGCATGTGACTTGACACTAACCCTAGAATGAACACGTCATAATTTCATGCGACGTAAGTAGACTGCTATGTATGTACGTTAGATTTTCACTGTATATCTAACAATAAATTCGATTTCTACACTATATTTACAAGTAATATATGTGCGTATGTAAACTATAGATTTACGTTAAAGAGATTTAATTTGCGAAAGTAAAAAAAAAGAGTTTAATATTACTAATTGTTTCTGCAGTAGGTTCTTGGTGAACCATTATAGGTATATATATAATAAGATTAATTAGTGAAGAAGTGTTATTCCTAAATTGTAGATATTTATTTAATAGTATATGCACCACCAAAAAAAGAAAATAAATAGATTTTACTAACCTTTACGTATTTTTAATCAGATTATAAATTTATTTAACAGTACGAGCAAAAACCCGAGTTAAATGTTTTTTTAGATCATAATAGGCGCTCTCCTAGATATAGAGTGTGGGAGAGTAGACATAAAATAGTGGTAATAAAAACGTAACATCACAAATAATCAAAAAATAGGGGTACATTCTGGTCAACTGTTGCCGCGAGGGTCCTTTTTATTTGTTGGACCAATGAAAGCATAGAACCATAATAAACGCAAGGCGATTGGTCGAGGGAATGCAGAGAATCACACCGGCGCCGGCGCGGCGTCGGTGCTTGGTCGACCTTACATTTCGATTTCAATGGGAACGTTCTCGCAACATAGCAATGACCTGCATCTAGGTCGTATGTTGCAATATACGATTAGCGTGGGTATATTTGCAGTAGTTACTAAACATAAAGTGAAACTCCACGCTTGCCTTCCTTCTGCTCTATGTAACACACTTTAAAATAATAACCTTTCGATGTGCAAATGCAGGCGATGCCGTCGTATGAAGGCCTGTGATGTGTGCCACTGCTGTGCGGACAATACAATACAAGTTTGATCGCACTACATTGGATTTTCGATTCCTGTGCCAATGCTGCCCCGATTTCGTAAAATCACGTTTTCGACCAGAGATTAAGAAATTGATAAACGCTTGTCTATAAAATACGATGTGGCAATGACTTTTGAATAAGAAAACAACTATAGAGAAATTATGAAATGGTTTAGGCCGTGAAATATAAAATTAAACGCTATAAAACCATCAAGATATAAACTTGAATTATTACCCTACCTTGTGCATATTTAATATTTAGTAAAGCAGATAAGTTGTTTGGATTAAGTTTTTAGTATACAATTGCAAAAGAAATATGTGTATTTGATATTGGACTAATTATTCTGGCCTATACTGAATACAAGGCGATTGATAATTAGAAAGACGATCGTTATGGTGGTGTTCGGAGCAGCACTAATTTATTGTGATTTTGTTTCTAATTATAATAAACAATAGCAACGCTCAATTCCTGAATGTTAAACTAAATGATCTATCTAGTTTGACTGCATATTATTATATCCCCCAAGTATCAATATCTCTTCTACGTCTTAGGAAAATATTTCACATCCCTGTGAAATATTTTTTGTGTAGGACAGCCTTTTTAATAACGAAAGACAAAATAAACAAACTAAAGCGATCGAAGTTTGTCTTCTTTTAGGTTTTAACGTGAGTAAATCAACCATGTAGGTTGGAAGTTTTCGTCTTGCAGTGAAATTTGGACTTCCTATACATCCTATTTGATAATAAACGTCCCATCCCGTATAACTTCTTTATTTATTATCCGATTTCAATAAATAAAGAAAGTATAAAAATGGTTTGACAAACTTTATAAACTGGCCGTAATCCCACTTTTTTCAACGCTGGCCTTGAATACGTAACGATAGTCACCTTTTTTTTAAATGGACACCTGTAGTTTTTTCCTTTAGTCTGGTAGATTTTTTTCTCTGAGTCGAGTAATGTTCATTTAGTTACCATTTGGTTGATATTTAATTAAAACAAAAAAATATCTGCAACCTTTATCAGCTACTATGAAATTTTCAAAGACACAACACAAATGCGACAAATATTCAAATTCACACGTCGGTCATTCGAAAATTACTCTACCTACCTTGCGATTTTAAAGCATTATTTGCTTGATTGTGAAATAAAGATTCCCCCGCAATCATGAACAATAATTATCTCACTGATATGTTTGAAATGTACGTCGAATGTAATAAAAATCGAAATCAAACAGTCCCGACTTTATGGTAACCGCTTTCCGAACAGGGAAGTTCCAAACCCCCGTCAATTCAGATGGCTAGAAGAAAATTTAAGACGGTATGGTGCTTTTAAAAAAACCGAAGTGAGAACAACGACGATTTGGCGAAAATATCGAAGTGAATGTTCTTTTCAGTGTGCAAGACAATCCGCTTATTTCAACTCGAGAAACTGCTAGTAACATTGGCATGTCAAATCAAATAGTAGAGCAGTGTTGAAAAAGCATAAATTTAAGTCATACATTTCTCAATGAGTGCAAACACTAAAGGAAAATGATAGGGGTCGGAGATAAAGACTTTTTTAAACATTTTATAGAAAATTCGAAATTTTGTTTTTAACAGATACAACCATCGGTATTGGAGCCAATGCATTTATTTGAGCTCAGTTTCTTTATATTTAACATGAAAAAGTAGGTGCTAGTTAATTCGTTGCACATCATATAATGATATTTCTTGGTAGGAAATATTTAGTTTATTTGTGGATAATTTCTTCTATATAAAGAAATATATTACAGATTAATTTATCTTAAAATTACTTATTTCCTCCTAATAAAGGAATATATTTTCGTAAATCATTCAATGTTTACATTTCACAATAAATTCACAGATGTTTTAGTATAGTATACTTATTTCCAGCACTTAAATATTTTTTGCGAGGTAAAGCATGACACGAAACCCTTATTTCGTGTGCTATAAATAATATTGGGAAATAGTGGTAATGCGCATGACGTTTTCATTTCTCAGTTGTGACTCATGTTCGCATTTGGGGAACTGAGTTTATATAAATGAGTAGCTACCATAACAGAGTTGCTAAACCACTGGGGATTACCTGAACTAATTGAAAAGTTTGTAGGTATGTATCTGCTTTATATTTATTTATAGATAAGAATAGGAACACCTTATTTTCACTTAGGTATATAGGTTAAATTATATATAAGTTATACGTATACATATATTCGTTATTTCCTGTATACGCTTAGATTCCCACAAAGGATTTTGATTTTGAATAGGGAGCAATTTTACTTGTTTGATTTGTATAATATTATTTTACAATACAGGGAATCTAATATGAGAAATAGTTTTCTTTGGTATATTTTTTTTCGAATTACCTATTTGTTTGACTGAAAGAAAGTTTTCTTGCATCAATATAAATTTGATGGAACCAAAGACATATATATATATTTCAATATAGTAAATAATTTTCAGCCAAATAAATATTTGTTTACCATAATATATTTAAAACAAATATTTCTTTCACTCAATGCATATTTCTTTAATCCAAATAAATTCTTTTGTTATAATACCTATACTTATAGTTTTGCATTTAATCGGTGTACTTATTGTTATTTTTAGACTATGGTGGTGGTTAACAGATATCTTTCAACCAAAGAATTTTCTTACAACTAAAGCAGGATGTAATTGTAGATTATTACTTCTTAAAAAGTTTGTTCATTGTAAACTTATCACATTCAGACACAACATCATAAAATTTAGGCTATCATCAGATTTGTTTATTATTATTTCAGAAGATATAAACCCAGAAATTTTAGACACTATATTACAACCGAACATTTTGGCTTCTCTCATACCAGAAATTGGTAAAAGAGTAATATTAAAAAGAAAATAAGGAAATCTAGGAAACTTTACTTCAAAAGGCTGTGGAATTTTTTTTTAATGTATGTAAATATTTTGTCCTATTATATTAACTTAATACACACTCTAGCAATCCGATATCAACTAAAACTATGTTACAGATTACAACATAATATTGGTTTATCTGACAGACATCGAAGTTGGAAAAACAACAGAAAAATTTTCAAAATTATTTCCGAACATTAAACTTCTATTTAAGGTACAGTTTGCTAATATAATAATAATAATAATAATAATAATAATAATAGCTTTATTTGTCCAACGGTTTACCCAGTTATAGGACAGTATTAAATATACACATAATGTACAACGTACTACTCAATAACTTATACTAATAACTCAAATATACAACAGAATTGTGAGTAATAATAAATATGAAAACAATATAATTAAGTAAAGTAAAAAAAATATGTCAAAAAAATATGTCCCCATAGTGAAGATTAGCGGCTCTGCACATCACCACCAGCGGAGATCCTTTAAGAAGGTTAGTGCGAGAAAAGGGAAGTAGGAAGGTATGGGTAAAACGAGAGGAGATTCTAGGAATGAAGAAATCCAGACATGAGAGCAAATAAGGGCAGTCAACACGGCCACTGGATAGTTTCCATACAAATCGTGCACCATGTATCTCACGACGGTAACTCAAGGCTTGCATATCATGTGCGTCTAATAAATGTGAATAATCTATGCCACGCTGAGGATAAGTACCGGAACATTTAAAAGACAAATATTTCAGGAATCTTCGCTGCACTCTTTCAATGGAAAGTTGTAAGTAAAGATATTGAGGAGACCATACTTGAGATGCATACTCCAATTTGCTCACAACTAGACTGAAATAAAGTGTCTTCATCAACTGAATATTATTAAAAAATTTGCAACAACGCAATATGAAACCCAACGTCCTAGACGCAGATGCACACATCGAGTCTATATGGTTAGAGAAGCTGAGCCGAGTGTCAAAGTATACCCCAAGGTCCCTAATACCATTAACTCTAGACAATGTATTTCTGTTTAGGATATATACTGATGATACATTGTTTACTTTACGTGTGTAAGATATGAAGCAACATTTATCAATATTTAACTTTAAATTGAATTTGCGACACCAGTCAGTCAAGACACTTAAATTACTTTGGAGTTGGACCACATCATTCCAGGATTTTATAGAACTGTAAATTTTCAGATCATCAGCATAAGCAAGTACCGGACACGTTAATTGCATCAGTACGTCGTTTATGTACAATATGAATAAAAGAGGACCTAGATTTGAGCCTTGTGGCACCCCAGATGAAGGAAAAAATTCTGGCGACTTGTACCCATTATAAAAAACGTAATTAGGTCTCTTAGTGAGATAAAAATGGATAAGCTTGAGCAAATTCGGCGTTAATCCCAGTGCATATAGTTTGTTCATTAAGAATCCATGATCTATCGTATCAAATGCTTTGCTGAAATCCGTATAAATCACATCCACCTGTCCTGAATTGTCCAACTCTCGGCAGGTAAATTGTGTTAGCGCAGTCAGGTTAGTAACTGTCGAACGCCCCCGCACGAATCCATGTTGGTGTTGAGAAATCAATGATTTAGTATTAAAATATATGCATGAATAAAGTACACTTTCGAATACTTTCGCAAAGTTGCAAATGATCGAGATCGGTCTGTAATTCTCCCCTTTGGTATTGTCATCTTTTTTAAAGATGGGAGAGATTCTTGTTCTTCGCCAACGGCCAGGAAATTCCGACGTCTTGATGGATAGGTTTATAATAAGCGCCAGCGGCTTTGATAAGGAGGATCCTGCTTGACGCACCAATTTGCTAGGGATCTGGTCATCACCTGCACTGAAATCATCTGGTAATGCGGACATAATTCTAAGCAATTCATCCTCAGAGGTACCATGCAAAGTAAACGGTAAGTGGTTGGATTCCGAATCTTCCACGCAAAAGGGGGTACTAGGATGATAAATAGATGAAAACATATCCGCAAATCTGTTGACTATGCCTTGAGGGGAGTCTATTGGGGTATCATTGAAAGTTAAAGTACTAGGAATACGCGAAGATCCAGTTTTGCTTCTCATATATCGAAATATCTCTCTAGGATTACTCAAAATAGAACTTTCAACTTTGTCCATATAGGATTTATAGGATTCATTAATAAGCGTCTTGCAGATTCCTCTCAACCTTTTAAATTCACAATTATAAAATTGATTCTTCGTAGCTCTCCATTTTCTTTTATAAAAGATATATATGTGACAAAAGGGTACGTAATCAAAACTCTTCAAATTTTCAAATTTCATGAAATTGCCACAAATAGACTTGCTATTATTTTATTTTAATAGCTTTCTTTAAGCAGATTGGGTATTTCAAAAACTGACAAGCTCGGAGACCTTAAAAACATATATTTTAGTAGTAAAAAAGAAATTGATATACTACCAGTAAACATATAATAATATAGTACAAATTATTTTTGTAGCAAATATTCATTCCTACAGTAATGTTCAAGAAAAGAAATAGTATACTATTGCAAAACATGGCTTCTTTGAAGAATTTGAATAAATCCTTTAGTAATGTGAAATAAATATTTGTTAGGCCGTATCCAAATATGGAATATATTTCACAATAAGTAGCCTACTTAATTGACAAATAAATTGTTCTTTCGGTGCATTTTTTATAAATGGTACTCTTAATCAAGATAAATATTAACCGCTACTTTCTGAAGACCTTGCCAATTTTTTAGACGATCTACTTCTTGAAGCACTAAATAGAGTGTTTTTGCAAAAAAATTAAACTGCTCCGCATAACGTCAGGAGGAACGTCATCTGGTTAAATAACAAATTTGGTGCAAGATGCATACGAACAGGTGGACCAATTTAATGGCCTGCGCGCGCTCCCCAGTTCTTACACCACTCTAGTTTTGGCTTTGGGGATATCTTCTGGAGCGTGTGTACATAACACGCACTGGAAGCGAATTAACCTTAATCACTAATATTTCTCGAGAAATACATCAACATTTAATATGGAATGCTACTTTTGTAGTGACTAGGAGGTGTCAGTTGTGTGTAGCACAATGGCGGTCAATTTTAACAGTACATGTAAATACATGCAAATGCTTATGACAGTTATGTTCAGTAGTAGAGATGTATGTGTTAATAAAATTGTTTTTCTACTCCCATACTTCAATTGTATTATTAGATATGCCGAACCTGTACTTTAATGATGTCCAATACGATACAGATTTTCATTATGATACAAGTTTATATCCAATAGGAATGCGACATTCCAATATTCAAACAATATTCAATATGGAGACTGCATATCTGACAGATATAAAGATTAATTAAATGTGGCAGTTCTCTGCAATTTACTAGTAAGTATTTGAAATTTGTGCTTTTTTGAAAATATAAACGGTAAAAATGAGGGATAATGACAGTGAAATGTTAAATTTGAGTCCACCAGAAATTATGGAACAAGCCTTAGTAACCACGAAGAATTTATTACCAGCTAAATTCGCAAAGGTGAATGGAAAATTTTAATCTCAATTTATGAAATGGAAAGTTCAAAAAATAATGTTTTATTATGGGGTCGTAGAAAAAATAGTGTATGCAACTCGCATTTAATGGCTAAGTGGATAAAGGTTCCAGATAATTAATTTGTTTAAATTAAATATCAACAAAATGATAACTAAATCAACATTACTAGATTCAGAAAAAAATTATCTACCAGAATAAACAAAAAAACTGCAGATGTCCATTAAAAGAAAAGTTGACTATCGTCACGTATTCAAGACAGCGTTGAAAATAAATAGGATTAGGGCTACTTTGTAGAGTTTCTCAAACCATTTTTGTACTTTTCTTATTTATTGAAATCGGGTAATAAATAAAGTTACGGGGTGGGGCGTTTTCTATCAAACAGCTTCTATATACAAGGTGGGTCATCTCCGCGAGGAAGGCAGATTACGACTTTATAAGAAGATATATTTCGAAGCGGTTATTTTGTATTATACAGAGTGTTCCATAACTTGGTGACTGGCCATAGTTATACCTTTTTAAATAGAACATCCTATATGTTATTACATTTTTGTATTCCCCGTACAATTCTTAGTCAGAAAGTTATATATATGCCTAAAATTTAATGTTTCCGACTTATTACCACTTTTCTGAAAAATTCAATGTTTTATAAAACCATACTTCTCGAAAACGACGTATTAAATGGACACAAATTCTGCTAGAGTTGTTTATAATAAAAGGGCCTAATACAAATACATTTTCTTTTGCAATTGCTAAATGAATTTGCGGAAAAGTGGATTAAATTTATATGAGATATTTTTTTCAAATGTAACACCCTATGTATCGGTTCATTTTTGAATTGCAACTAAATTTTGCATCAACACAATGTAAGACGTTATTATTTTAAAAGTGACCATTACTGAGACATTGTCGTTTTCTTTTTTTTTTTTAATTTTGCCAACCTTATGTTTTTTATTTTAATACGGTCTCTTTGCACTGAAGGAATGTCAAAGAAATTATTTATTAGCCCAAAGAGTTTACCAGCAGCGTTACCCTGACAGAAAATATCTCAAAGTAATGGATGCTTTCATTACTACTGGTAGTATTGCTAATTCAAAACCAAGGAAACCTAAGTGTGTGGTTAATGACGAAAATCTATTAAGAATTCTTATGGCAACAATAGATAAGTCAGACGTCAGTACCCTTGAAAGAAATCGTTTGCTGGATATTAACCAAACCATTGTTGCAAGGACCTTAAAATGAAATAAATACCATTCGGAATTATTCTTTTTGATAGTGTGTTATTTGTTGACGAAACTGGTTTCCATAGTATTAGCATGGGTGGAGCATAAATGTATGTATTCTTGGTGATCGGATAATGGGCATTTATTTGAATCTAGTATTAATGGAGTAGCTTATGAGTAATTTCTATGAAGCAACTTAGTAGAATTATTGGAAAATGTTCCGCTAAATTTATGAAGAAATGAAGACGGCGAATCCCCACATTCTATGTTATAGATAGGAAATATTTATGTATATGTTTCCAGCGAAATGGCTAGCCCGTGGAAACCCTATACTAGCCTGCTGGGTCTTCAGGCATCACAAAATTAGTTTCTTTTTATAGGCATCCGTAAAAAAACAAATATACAGTATATCTGCAACCATAAAATATATGAGGGAACATATTGGACAAATATTTAGAAATACAAGTACTTAACGCCTTATTAATGTCGATTTATCAATTCGAAAGCATGTTCAAAAATGTTTAAAAGTGAACTTGAACACTTTTAATTTTTACATATTTTATTCCAATAAAAAACATAGAGTTGGCAAAATTATTTCAAAAAACCACAATACTGATTCTGAGCAAGAAACCCGCTGCGAAATATCCTGTATATTATATATGTACAATTTAGTAACAGATAATTAAAATAATCATTATAAACACAACTAATACAACAATTACCAATGTTTCATAATTCTGATTTTTAGATATGCGCCAACAAGAACAAAATTTTTGCCGTCATTTGTGACGTGCATTACCAGATAGAAAATGCCAACTATATATACGAGGTTTGGTCAAAAGAAGACCGCACTTTTGTTATAGAAACTTATTTATAATACTTTCAACTCTACTAATGTTTCTCCTTCGAAGTACTCCCCTTTGTTTGCTATTCACCACTCCCATTGTTTCTTCCATTGTTCGTATGCTCCCTGGCACTCGTTCGGTGAAATGTCTCGACGATGTGCCGATATGGAACGACGTCCTTTAAAGGTAATTTTATAGTTTTGGAAAAGTCTGCTGAAATCATAGCTGGAGAGTAGGGAGGATGGAGAAGGACAGCTGTTCCTTTATCGAACAAAACTGGCTAACGAGCAGAGACGAGTGACTTTTCGCGTCGTCGTGGTGCAAACATCCAACTCTTGTTTTGCCACAGTTCATGCCTTTTCTGTCGTACAACTGTCCGTAAACGCCTTAAAACTTCCACGTAGAATTCCTTTGTGGCACGAATTCTTGATGAACAACTCTACGACAGTCGAATAAAACAATCAACATCGATGCATGTTTGAGCGACTCATGCGTATGTTCTTTGATCGTGGCGAATACTGACCGACCCATTGTGACGAATGTGCCTTCGTTTCAACGTCATATCCGTAAACGCACGTGATGAAACTTGAATGGCTTTCATAAAGTTTTTGTCGCTGTTAGCACGACGACGCAATTCTTTACTAGTGTTGATACCCTTTTCTTTTGCTCGCTTGTGAGTAGCTATGGCGCAGTTTTGCTGAGACGCAATGCATTTCAAGTTTTTCTGTCAAAATTTCATGATGAATGATAATTTTCATGAATCCCATATCGAACAACAACAACGTTTTAATCCTTTGTTGACGTCGAGGCTCGTTCCGATCTTTGATCTCCGTAACCGGTAATCTGTCTGACTTCAAGCGCGTATATCTCATTATCTGTGTGCGGCTCACACAGTTCTTCTTATGAGCCTGCTGAAGTAATGCCCACGTTTTAGAAAGAGTTTTACAGATGATAACCAAAATTTAATTTGCAACGTTACTCCACAAAATGTTTCATCACTTCATCACTTTCTCACCACTTCGCAGAGCGCTGATTGCACGTGTTCACCTAATCGGCTCTAATTCACTAACTCATCGAACTATCGTAATGCGGAAGCCTCGTTTTTTTCCAAAGAATGGCGATAGGTGTGACATGGCGCGCAAACTCAAACTGTACAACGTTCACATGCCATTTAAAAAGTTCGGCCTGTTTTTGAATAAATCTCATATGTGTATATATGAAAATATAAACACAAAATATTTACGCATGAGCAAATACCGCAATCGTTTAAATTTACTCTCGGTTCCAATATTGCTTTGAATTATGATCGTAAATCACGCTTGATGGTACTATCTCGGTGCATCCGTTAATTGCTTGCTCAAATTATTTCTGCTAAATTAATTTCTAAATCGGTATCTCTAACGTTCGCTTCATAGTTCAGGGTCGTGGTTTCGCATCCCGATACCTCCTCCTTGAGTGCTGGTTTTTCTGTGAGTTCCGCAACTGTGAATACGCAATGGTATTACAACCTAAGTTGCTACATAGGCGCTGGTGTTATAATAAATTCTGACAAGAGTAATTAGAGTAAGGCTATAGGGGAATATTAAGGCATGTATTACTATTATAAATGGTATTATTTGGCAAAAGTAAAAATAAAGACTGTAACGAAATTTTATTCCACCGTGTATAAAAATATCGAAATAATAAATATTAAAAACTATTGTTAATTTCCACCTTAATAAATTAGATATTTTTATACAAATACTTCCCCAACAAATATATGTATGATTTTTTGTATACGTAAATTGTAATTAGCGTTTTAAAATAATATCGTAATAAGGGCCACATGAATTTAAGCATGAGTTGGTCACGTGATTATAGTATACTTATTATCAAGAATGCGATTTTTATATTGTTATTTATGCTATTCTTGGCTTACTTATTAAATAAACTAAATGACTGTTCATGCTGAGAGTTCAAATAAAAGTAAATCACCAAGGGTGTATATATGGGGGGGGGGGGGGCACCCCCGAAATCAGAAACAAATTTAGTGTAATAAGTAGTTATTATTCGGTTGGCGTTTGCTCGGAAATAATTTCCATACTTTTAGCTTCCAAAAACAAATATAGATGGCACCAGGAGTACCGTGAATTTAAAATATGGGCGTATAATGAAGGCGTGGCCTTGTTTTGAACTATATCATACCAAGGATAATTTCACAAAATAACGTGTTTTATTCGTAAAATTTAGTGTCTATACATATAGTACATATACAACTTGGGCGCCAAATTTGACAAGAAAACTAAGTTGGTAATAGTGAAGAGTCGAAATCTCGAATAGGTTCGAAGATTCTGGAATATTACAGAAGGTCGCCAAACCCGCCAACTGATTCTATATAAGCGGGCGACCGGCAATAAGAATTAGTTCATTCTTATGCGGTTATTTCGTGTGTTAACGTTTTCTCTGCTTGTCTGTCAAGTTGTTTTATCTGTAGTTCTGTTTATTGAGTTAGTGAGCTTTCTGAATAGCTGTGTATCTGTGATCATCTGCATTTTGCTGTTCTGGAATCTTAATGTGTTAGTTATTAAGTCAACTGCATTCATAATGAAGAGACAAGCTTCTAATCAAAACTTTTTTGAAAAAAAAACAGAGTGTAAATAGGCTTATTAGTGACAGTGCTGAAGCTGACTGTGCCAGTAATAATGTTTTTTTCTGGTGTCGCAAATACGAGTACCGTTGATCCAGCTCCAGTTGCGGAGGACTTCAACCAAGTAAGAAAAAATATCTATGATATTGCAAACTATTGTCAAAGCAATTCCGTTCGTTCGTTAACAAATGAAGAAAAAATTTCGCTAGTAGAAAATGTTTGGAAACCTCAACCTGTATACAAATTTCCTTCTACTTTTAGTAGTTCTAGTTCAAACCACACTAGATCTTTTCAAATTAAATGGCTAAAAGAATTCGAGTGGTTAGCTTATTCTGAAGAAAAATCTGGATCTTTTTGTAAATATTGCGTAATATTTTCGCACTCCATAAATTTAGGAAAACGAGATCACCAAGTAATAGGGGCATTAGTAACACAGGCTTTTAGTAATTTGAAAAAAGCCAAGGAAATGTTTCGTAAACATGAAAATTGCGCAGATCATAAAAAATCAGTCTTGATTGCAGAAAACACAAAATCCATTGTTACAAAAAAAAACTGAGAGTGTTATTAATCAAGTCAATGCTCAAAGAAGATTGGATATTGAAAAAAACAGAAAAAGACTGATCCCTATAATACAAACTATAAGATTTTGCGGAAGGCAGCAAATAGCAGTAAGAGGTCATCGTGACGGTGGACGAATAGGCCTAGAAGAGCCAGAAAAAAATGACGGAAATTTTCGATCACTCCTGAGGTACAGAGCTAACAGTGGAGATAATTACCTTAAAGACCAATTAATGAACAGTGGTGGGAGGAGCATGTACACAAGTTCTTTTATTCAAAACGAGCTCATTAACACGTTTGGTCATTTAATACAATCTCAAATTGTGAAAAATGTCAGGAAGACTATTTTTTATTCCGTCTTAGCAGATGAAACCACTGACATTAGCCAAATAGAACAGTTTTCTCTTTGTGTACGGTATGTTGAAGACCAATCATACAAAATTAGAGAAGATTTCCTAACTTTTGTCCCCGTTTATGACGTTACTGGTGAAGGCTTAGCTAACACAGTGTTAGAGACCTTGTCAATTTTAGGGCTTGACTTAAAGAAAATGAGAGGTCAAGGATACGATGGTGCTGCCACGATGAGAAGGCAATTCAGAGGGGTAGAAGCTTCTATCAAAGAAAAACTACCACTAGCCTTGTATACACATTGTTCTTCACATAGTCTAAATTTGTGCAAGTAGCATTCCTTCTATAAGAAATTGTATGGGCGTTATCAAAGAAATCTGCAGATTCTTTCATATATCAGCCAAAAGAACTGAAATACTGAAATCTAATGATATCTGACTGTTGTCCTGAACAAAAAAAAAGAAACTTATTTCACTATGTGAAACACGATGGGTGGAAAGGCAAGACTCGGTGTTTTTATTTAAAGACATTTTAGAACCAATCCTTCTCTCTCTTTTGAAAATAGAAGAAGAATCAAACGACTCAGCACCTAAGGCACATGCTCTAAGTAGTTCTATCAGTCAATTTCAATTTCTTGTCAAGCTTTTTGTTTTGAGCCGGATGCTGTCAACTACACATAACTTATCCGAGAAGCTTCAAAAAAAAATATAGATCTTTCTCAAGCCATAGCAAATGTTACAAGTGTCTTAGATTTGCTATCGAAACAAAGGGTAAATGCTAACGACAACTTTAAAACTCTGTATGCTGAAGTAAAGGAAATCGCTACAAAACTCGACATTGAAGAAGAGATTCCAAGAGTTTGTCGCCTTCAAACAGCCCGCAACAACGTCCCTTACAGCACAGAAGAAGAATACTATCAACGAGCTGTTTATGTACCTTACCTTGATGATTTTTGTAATTCACTGAAGGAACGCTTTGAATCTCACAAGTAAACAATTGCATCCTTACAACACATCCTTCCAGAATTTTGTACCAAAACAGATTTCAGCCCATTGGAAGCTGCTTTCAATTTCTACGAAGAAGATTTGTCACATAAAGGGGTCGTGCAAAGTGAGTTTATGCTGTGGAAAGAAAAGTGGAATCAGCAAAATTCTGAAAATCTTCCCAAAACAGCCATTAGTTCTCTAGAAAAATGTGACAAGACTTTCTTCCCCAACATTTATATTCTCTTGAAACTACTAGCAGTTCTGCCTGTTTCTGTTGCAACCGTGGAAAGAAGCTTCTCAAGTTTAAGAAGATTGAAGACTTACTTAAGAAATACCACATCGGAAAGTAGGCTTAATGGATTAGCATTGCTTTCGATCCATAGAGACATTAAAGTAAGAGATGAAGAAGTTCTTGATAAGTTTGCTAGTGTACCAAGAAATCTGGACTTCGTTTTGTAAACTTTACATTTTTTTTATGAATTCACTTTATGACACTGTATTTGTAGCTCAATAATAATAAACCAACATTCTTTTCCGTTGTATAAAATTTACTTTTGTTGGAACGAGAACAAAAAAAATCTTTATTAAGAAAAGTTAACACATTAAGTAAGTAAAAAAGTAAGGGGAGCGAGGAAAATAATATTAACGCGAATACAATTAAACGTTGAATACGCGCATGTTATAAAACAACGCGCTATCATATAATAAAGCATTAGTTCAGTTGAGTTAGCATATATTGTAGGTGGAAACTCTTAATAATAGTTGATATTTTATTAGGAACAATTTTCTATGCATAGAGAGCAGCGTCATGTAGAATACACCATCCGGATATGTGTGTATGTATACCTATATGTATGTACATACAAATATATATAGGTATATATATATATATATATATTCAGCATATGGTTCAATAAGATCTAAATAACATTTCTTAACAATTGCTTGCATTAACCTATATATTGCCTACTAGCGCTACTTCTCCGTCCGTTTATTTGTAGTTCATGCGGGTCAGTATCCTTTAGGAATATGTAGGTCAAACGACTTATCGTCCCCCCGTTTCTGCTAACTACTGCGTCATCGTTACACTATAAAAGGATTCCCCATTTTTTAACTTTAAATATATACTTTGTTTAGTTTTCCAAAAATGAAATTCGTTCAGGAATGTTGTGTATAATATTCTGACAAAATTATACAATTACTCGTAAAAGTATTAGATACCTAAAATATGTATTTACAGATATATCATAATATTGTTGCAAGATTATTATTACAGAACCCATCGTTTTAACAATTTCTTTTCATCGCATTCCTAACATTTTTGTTTGATATTTTGAAAATTTGGAATTCTGTTACCTCATCCGTCGAAGTTTACAGTTCTAAAAATAAGCAATTTCGTTCAAAACTAGGATAATAAATGTTACTTCTGTCGCTGTTTAATTTCCTTACAACAGTATCCGAATAAACACCAATATTTTGAAATATTGTATAGTAGTAGTCTAATACGAGTACTATAGTTATACAACTTAGAGAAAACTGTAAATATTTCTATGTAGTAAAGTGTCGTCCTCTGATATCTTTCAAATGAATTAATATTTATGAATGAAAACTGGTAAGCCAGTGAAATTATTGGAAAGATTATCATCCCCACTCTCACAATTTAATCCGGAAGTCTATAAAAAATGCAAATATATTTTCTATTAAACTTTACATAAGAGTATATTTTGTTTGATTTGCTTTTCACATCGTTTGCCCTTAAATTATATATCAACATAACCTGTATAGCTATTACTATGATAAAGTAGCTTTAAGTAATTTTTTTATTGAAGAATCGTAGGATTACTAATTTATTTCCTTATTATACTCACAATTACCCATTTATAACATAATAAAGAAAATAAATAACATTATACGAAGAGCTTTTTAAAAAAGTATACCACCAACACTGGTTTTTACTTTCTTATACGTAGTATAAGGAAGTATTGTGATGATGAAAATTTTCGACCTCGAGATTTTTGCAGATGTCCACGTTTTGAGGTCCCCTGATACCAAAAAAGTGGTTTTTAAAAAATGTCTGTGTGTCTCTGTGTGTGTGTGTCTGTGTGTGTGTGTGTCTGTGTGTGTGTGTGTGTGTGTGTGTGACCACGATAGCGGTCAAACCGCTGTAGATATCAGTTCCAACTTTTGTATTTACGAATATAATCTCCCTCTTGAGAACTGATTAGATTTTGAGCAAAATCGCCAGACCGGAAGTAGTAGTTTACTTCAGTGAAAAAATCGAATTTTGCAAATATTTCGTCAATTACTAAGTTTAAACAAATTTATAAAGGATTCAAATGTACTCAAAATTAAATTTGAGAAAAATTGTATTAATAAAGTTTTTCGAAATTCCTACCGGAAGTAGGTCTTTTACTCTTATCGAAAATCAGTTTTTTGCGAATATCTCGTAAGTCATCCTTTCTAGGCAGGTACATTACGAGTATAAAAGTATTTAGAATGTACTTTTAAATATCTTTTGTATAAAAAAAATTTCAAAATTCAGACCGGAAGTACCACTTTTACTCTTATCGAATAGCGATTTTTTGCAAATATGTCGTAAATTATGCATTCTATATATATTTATGAAGAGTACAAAAGTATTTAGAGTTTGATTTGGAATATTTTTTGTATAAATGAAATTTCAAAATTCGGACCGGAAGTAACACTTTCATACGTATAAGAAAGTCGTGTGGTGGCCACACCTCATTTTTTAAATCAGTGTTGGTGGTTCGGATTGTTCGGATTGTTCGGTTGTGAGGCAATAAACCAGTAATGTAGTACGTCTTGCAAAGAAAATGCACTATAAACACCACATTATTTTAAGGTTTGGTATCTTCAGAATCTAGACATATAAGTGGTTCACAGCCAATCGTTTATCACTTAACCAGCATAAATGTGAGACAATTTACTTTACCAGTAAGCATAGATCAAACATATATTCTACGAATAGACAATTCTTTGATATTAGACTATACACAAGATTAACCGGGAAACTGCACATACATGAAGTCAAAGACTTGTCTTCTGCTACTTATGCAATTAGACGTATCAGATTTATAACTGACAGTCTACTAGAATAACGACATACCATGAACTATCAAATCACATATCAACTATGTTTAACCAATATGGGGCAAGGAGGCCTACGCAGTGAAGGTGTTTATTCTGCAGAAGAAGACTGCTCGAGCAATTGTCTACGTTTCACAAACTATCCAATGCAAACCTCTCTTCAGAGATCTTATCATAATGCCATTAGCAAACCTCTCTTCAGAGATCTTATCATAATGCTTGACACATATTCTGCAACAACTAAGAAGGGCTTTGAAAAAGCTACCACACCTGCCCACTAGGGATGATATTACAGAAGTCTCCACCCCTCATAACCATTTGCTGAACATCCCACATTTCGTAGGACAAAATCCACTTCAGTATAACATCGTCACTGGTAATTATTTAACAAAGTCAAAATAATGTGGAGACATTTTTCTACTTTCGTATCTAAAGAGAAAATAAAGGACATTCTCCTTCAAGAAGCATTTTCCAATGTCAATGACATAAATTGGTCCCTGTGTTGACGTTATCATCACATTTTTGCTTCAATGTGCTATTGTGTAAATAGTGTGTAAATCTTATTATTGATACATCGAATTTATTATTATAATAGGAACACTATCCTTCTTATTGCAAAAGTGTTATAATTACTGCTTTTACACTCACAATACCTCATCTCATCAGGGAAGTCGCAGCAACTTTCATTATACCTTTACATTCTTGATAATTATCAATATAGTAAGCACTGCCTAAACATGGTCTGTATATGGACGTTCCTTCAATTTATATTTACCTGCCATTTTAAAAATTACTTTTAATAATAGTAATTCCTAGTAATTGAAGTTACGCTGGGGTTATCAAAGAAAACTAGTTTACTTGTATTTCAACTACTTAATTACTACAATTGTTTGAAATCTTTATGGATTTTATTGTGTTATATATGTAGCATTTTAGCCTTCATACCTATTCATTGAAGTAAGGTATAAAATAATTATAATCTTTCACTTCGTAAAACGTAATTAGATACACACTTAAATGTACTCAGCTTTGACATTACATGTTTTATTATGGTTCTAGTTACATATTTTTATTTTATCCAGGCCTGAATCATAACAATTGCTATGATGCAAGCCTGGCTATTAGTGTTGGAGATAGTGCATACCCAACAAGTTATACAAACAAACTAATTCCCAACCAAGCAAATATTTTATTAAAGGTTATGAACCATTTTCAGCTTGCATTGTAATATCATTGTCAATTATAAGATACAATATATAGAAAAATGGCATTTCTTCGTTACATCGTCTTGCAATATGTATTTCAGAATAACATTTAACATCCACAATCACATCATTACTTATTTTTGGAATTTAAAAAATTACAGTCAGTAGCTTATCCATATGCTTCAAATGAAAATATTTTAAGATATTTAAATCTAAAGCAAAACGCCTATAAAATTGTAACAAACACGATCGGTGTAATTGGATAATTGCGTCACTTCCTTTAAGATCCCAAAGGCTTCTTTTTATTACTACAAGAAGACTGCTTTTACTATAACAAATTTAGCGGGAGAAATTCACGAATGGGCACATCCTACTGCCGAACTCCTCTGGTGGCGATTGCCCCGAACTAACCTTCAGTTGTATATCTATAGTATACATTATCAAAGGTAGTAGTAAAGCCAGCTTCCACCGTTGGCGATTCAAATCCCGAATGATAAAAGAAGTGACTCGTATATTGACCATTGACCGCATGTAGTCAATGACCACATTGATTAAAACAAATAGTGCTACAAAAACCACATAAATTGCGGAGCGCGGGACAAATTTATACGATGTCAGCTCAAATTAAGGAATTTAACACAAGACAGATATTAAATATAGATTACTGAAATATTAGTAAAGAAGTATTGAGGTTGGGGAAAGTGAGGTGGAATAAGTAATATTAATTAGTAATAACTAAAAACCGGACATGTGCGGCCGATGACTCATCGCCCACGGGCGCACTATTGAATTTTATATTTGTAAAAAGTGTTTAATTTTATTTATATAATTGGATAATAAGTGGATGGTGATATATAAAATACAAAATACATTATTATTTGTTCATTTTATAGTTCAAATCCAGTAAACTCTCCGTACTTTATCTATCTTACGAAACATAATAAATTTTAAAAACCCCTCCCGCTTCTACCTCCTCCGATGAAGACAGGAATTTAAGAGAAAAAACGACTTTTTTGCTGCCCGTTTTCTGGACGAAAACAGATGTTGGAGTTCACCATATGAATAGTGCTATTCAGTAACTGCGTGATATTATACAATATTTTTTTTGTCTATCATAATTTCGGCCTCATATGTCCGGTCTGTAGTAATAATAACAAGAACAACAACAACAAATAATATTATAATAATACGACGGAAAGAAGTAGCATTTGACAGATGAATAATCTATTGATGAAATATAGACGAAAAGCGGTATTGAGATGAGAAGGGATAAATAAACACACACAGTTCAAACACGCAACACAGTTAATAAGAAGATTTCAGAAAAAATCTTCGAACAATTACAGGTAAAAAGCGACCACTATTATTATTCGAAACAGCTGAACAGCTTGAAGACATACAGACTACAGGAAGATGGGACCAAAAAACGAGAAGCGACGAGGATTACAGAGAAAATAAAGAAACATAAAGGAACAATGGATAGCATGGAAATGGAAGATCTTTGGAAAGAATTTAAAAGTAATAAACAATGCAGCTGCAGAAATTTGTGGAGCAAAAACGCAAACAATAAAAACAAACAAGATTGGTGGAATGAAAAAATAAAACAGGAAGTTTGGAAAAAGAAGCAGCTATGGAGAAAATACTTGTGGTCAAATAAACGCATTGAAGCTTACCAAGAATAAAGGCTACAAAGAGGTAAAGCTAAACGAAAACAAAGCTCGGGTTTGAGAAGTGTTTGGAGAGAGAATGCAAGTGATTCCAAGGGCAAGGCGAAAATGTTATATCGCACCTTAACAAAATTGAAAAAAAAAAAAAGAAATCAGACCACATAAGAAAATTAAAAGCAAAGATGGTGAAGCTATCATCGAGGCAGGTGCTATCATGGAGAGTCAATCTATTTTAGGAGCATCGGAACAAAAGCCAATATTAAAAACTTTTATAAATTTCTCAAAAACATGGAAAATAAATAATCTTATGGTTCTTTAGCTTTTTAGTTATGTTTGACACAGAATAATTTTCTTTGTTTTTGTAGTTACTTATTAAACAAAATTGCATGTTTTAGGATCGTTTTTATACTAATTTTTGTAACAGCAAAGTAAAATAATGTTTAACCCAAAGTTATTTAAATAAAATAACAATAATGGTTTACAATTTGCAAGTAAGGGTTGAAATTGTATTAATTTATGGACCTAAAATCAATGTGCTTGACGAACTGCCGCAACATTTAACGAAAGGCGTCACATCCCATAGATATGTCCTAAATCTTATTGATAAATTTACTCAGACTGGATCTGCTGCAAATCTAAAACATAATCAGGCGAGAGTTTTAAATGAATGCGCTCAATTGGAAATGTTGGGTCATTTTGGCATAAATCCTAATACATAACTACGCCAGATTTCTGCGACAACTAGAACTTCCTTGGGTTCGGTTCATAAAATTACAAAACTTCAAAAATTTCATCGTTATAAATTGAAAATATGTAACAACCCTCACCTGTCTGTAGAAGGACACATCCAGTATCCTGAAAAAATTAATGTATGGGCAGACATCTCTCTAATTGGTCCGTTTTTTTTCAATGGAAATCTAAACGGCGAAGCATATTTTGATATGTTGGAAAATACTATCAATCCGCTAATTATTGATGGTCTCAAAAAACAACTGGATAGAGATGGAATTTACCCCTCCGCCTCAAAATGAAAAAGAACTTTTTTTGAAAATGTACGCCGCCGTTTTGAACAACGTTTAGCGATCGACGAACAACATTTTGAAAAATTATTGGATTGAATTTTTTTGCAAAAAAATATTTCAATTTCTAAATAACTTTAAAAACAATAAAACATGTTAAGCATTTAAAGTGTGTTTGTGTAATTGATATTTAAGTCTAAACCAAGAAACAAAAAATTAAACTAACCAAAAGATATTTTTGAAAATCTTCAATACGAATCGATCAATTTTAAAAAATTTGATGCCAAAATGTGCTGTTTCAAAAGACCTTTAAAATAACGTATTACTCGATACCCCTTTCCATTTAAGATTTTTAAGGGGGTAACTCCCGGGGGCGGGGGATTAAATTGGATGAGTCAATTTTTGCATCAAGAAATGACCCCCACGATAATACTTCTTAAGTGTTTCAGGGAATTTTTCATAGATTTCCATATTTCCAGAAATGTAGAGTGGGAAGTTTTGAAATGAATATTTCTGTTAAATAAATAAAATTCGTTAAAAGAATCGCACAAAACATTCCAACTCAAAATCAAAAGTAAAATGCCAAAGCCTAAAGTATTTTTTAAGGAGTACCCATTTTATTTACAATAGGCGAGATATTCTATCAATTTATTTTACATTGCATCAATACAATAAGTTCAAACAAAACTTTAATAACGAAATCGATCCACGCAAATACAAGTAATATTAATAATTGGTTAAAATCAAATATTTTGTACAAAGTTATTTACTCTAGATGCTATTTTTTAATAAAATATTTCAGACAAGAATGTGTTCTAAAAGTTATATATTATGAGAGTAACTGTTTGACAAAGTAACGAATATTTGAAACCAGTATTCGTTACTTCGGATCTTATCGAGTAACGAATACTTTAGTAACGGATAGTTACATTTGCAACACCACTACATCACAATACTCCCTTATACTAAATCTAATAAAGTAATAACTCATTTTAGACGATATTGAGGTAACATTCAATTAGCCTTTACTTTTATTTTACTTTATATCCGGCTTGGTATTACAAATACAAAAAATAGGCAAAATGTTTTGGTTACGGTTGAAGATGATAGTATTTGTAAATAATCGATATTTTTTCTTGTCAGATGTGTGTCAATAGGGAACAGTTTTCCTATATCAGTATTTGTTATTAAAATATTCGGTAAATATACGATATCTAATATGAATCTCAGTAGGTACGTCTAATTTTTTGAAACCAGTTCTGTATAGTAAATATGGATCAAGGTTAAATATTGGTTAATGAGAAATTTAAATATATAGTTGTGTAAATCAATGAGTAATACAAAAACAAGCAAATGAACAATAGCATTATGCAGCCCATTAATCAGTTGTGTACTAGTCGTAGCCTCGATATTATGTACGGAAACTTTATCCAAGCTCGATTAGCGTTAAATAATCATTGAATTCGTATAACACATTAATTACATTACTATGTAATAATTTTAGCCAAAATATGAGTAAAGTTAGCTGTTGAATATTGCGTAAACAAGAAGGATGTGAAATGGTTACGTAATTTGAAAATTTTGTTCTTAAATCTATATATTAACAAATGAATTATTTAAGCCTAGAAATAAGCCATTGATAGTTAAACAAATTTTACGTTCTACAGATATAATTTGTGTGCTGCTTTTTTCTGATTTGTCAAGTTAACGATATTTTACAACAGGTGCAGAGTATAATAATTTTTTGTGATGATGAAAATTTTCGACCTCGACATTTTAAAGGATGTCCACGTTTGGAAGTCCCTAATACGAAAAAGTGTTTCTTTAAATCTATCTCTCCCTCTCTCTACCCCTCTCCCCTGCACTCCTCTCTCTCTCTCTCATGTGTGTAACCACGATATCAAAAGAACTGCTAAAGCATCAATCCTAAACCTTGTATTAACGATTATAATCTTCTTTAGAGCTGATTATATTTTCAGTGAAATTTTAGATCGGAAGAACTAGTCAATTTCAGTGAAAAAATGAAATTTTAACAATATCTGGTCAACTACTGCGTTTAAACACATTTCTATGGGTATTTGTTATAAAAAAGTTTTTTTTTAATTCGTAAGGGAAGTAGATCTTTTACTCTTATCAATAACAGTCTTTTGCAAATACTTCGCAAATTATGCATTCTGCAGATTTATTATAAGTACAATAGTATATTATGCAATGAGCATTTAATGATAGCTAATAAGACACGAGTTGCATACACTGTTTTTTCTACGATTCCATAATAAAACATTATTTTTTGAACTCCATTTCATAAATTGAGCGTAAAATATTCCGTACATCTTTGCGAATTTAGCTGGTAATAAATTGTTAGTGGCTACTAAGGGTTCTTTTGGTGGAGTCAAATTTTACATTTCACTGTCATTATCCCTCAGTTTTACCGTTTATATTTTCAAAACAGCACAAATTTTAACTACTTGCTATTAAATTGCAGAGGGTGGTAAGTCTGCGTACAAAACTAGGTATAAATTCAGTGTGCCTCAACGCATTTTAATTTTTTTAGGCTCGTTAGATAGAGAATTTTACAGAGATTTGAAGTGTATGTAGTAAGAAATTACTTGATTGTCAAAAAAAATAATAGGGGGCGCTGTTCTTAGTGTATGTATATTATTTGTTTTTTCTTTAAAATCTTAAATGGAGCAATATATGTTTAATATCATAATATTGAAGCCCATAAAAAACTGAAGAAAACGATGAAAACCGGAAGTTACCTTTTTTTTGACGAAGATATAGACATAAGAGAACAATCCAGAAAAATAACATTCTTAAATATAAAAAATATTTGTTTATTGCGAGTAATAATTTTATTTTTATTTTAAGAGGGTGACTAGAGAGTGTATAGTTTGTTTTCAATTGAATCTCCATCATACTCTTCCATAAATGTATTCATTTCAATGTTTTTACGGATTTTTGAATTCATTGCATATATTACGTAGCATTCCCCTTTTAATGTTTTCAAATTTTATGGCTATTATTTGTTAAATTTCATTTCTTGTCTTTTCCAACATCGAAATAAAATAATAATAGTAATACTGAACAGCTTTTATTTAAATTTTCATCATACATTATCGTATGCACCGTGATAATGAATTACATTGTTATATTTCGAAGATGGGCCATGAAAATCGAAGTGTCAAAATATTAGTGTCACTTTAACAAATTAAACCTTTTTGGACACCTGCCCTTAGTTATTAAGTTTGTATAATGTCATATTCTAACGTTGAAGCCTATGACATGATCAATGTTTTGAAAATGCAGTTCTTGCTTCACGGCAATATTCACAATATTATCCGGAACGGAGACATTATTCCCGTAGAGCTTTTATTCGCCTTGCGAGATGTCTACGGGAAACAGGACAAGTTCGCTATATTCCTGCTCGACAAAGATTTCGTAGAAGTCGAAATGAAAAGAGTGTTGTCAATGTCTTAGCTTATGTTGAAACTAATTCACATTCAAGCATCAGAGAAATGTCGAGAAATTTTGGTTTAACAAGATGATGTGTTACAAATATATTGATGAAGCACAAGTTGCATCCATATCACATGAAACTACATCAAGCCATATCAGATCAAGATTGCGACATCAGATTAAATTATTGTCAATGGTTAAAGCAAATGATGCAAGAAAATAGGAACTTCTTGTCTGAAACCTTGTGGACTGATGAAGCAACCTTTGCAAATAACGAGCAATTAAAAGTACTTAATTTGCACTATTGGTCAAGGAACAACCCCAACTGGATTCAGGAGGTCGACAATCAACATCGGTGGAGAGTAAACGTGTGGTATCCTCCACTATTAGAAAATGTGTCATTGGAATGTAGAGCAAATATGTGGTTTCAACATGATGGTTGTCCCGCTCACTTTTCACAAAATGTACAAACACATTTAAATCAACAGTTCCCCAATCGATGGATCGGAAGAGGAAGCTTGTTCCCATGGCCTCCAAGATCTCCGGATCTTACCGTTCTTGATTTTTGTTTATGGGGCAGAATAAAAAACATGGTTTATAATAAAATGCCAACTACACGTGAAAATATGATTCAGATTAATACAATCTCTGCCTCTGAAATTGAAGTAGCTGCGCTCTCTTCTAATAGCCGAATAAACATGTGCATTGAAAATAATGGTGGACACTTTGAATATTTATTAAATTGAAGTTCTTTTTGTTTTGTTTTTTATAATTTCTTATTTAAATATACAGCATGTGTCAATTTTCATTAGCCATGGGCGATCAATTCATGCAATACGTGACAACGTGGCACCCCTATTTTCCTCTCCAATGCCAGCGCGACCGATACATGCTCGAAAATACAAGTTATAGCAATAACTATTGGACCACTGACTTGGGTGTTTGTAATGCGTTCAGAAATAATATTTACGAGTTGCAAGGATTTGTTTTTCTTTTTCCTTTCAGTAAATGCAGAGAATTAGTAAGTTGCGTTCACGCTGCATGACACAAACAAAAGCGTAATTCTAATAAAATTAAAAATAAGGTAAATAAAAAAGGTTCTGAAAATAATAATAAACTACTAGATCAGGAGATCGCGGCGTCCATTTGATGTTTCCCGTTCCAGTAATAAGACGGCTTTTATTACAGACTAGATCGCAACGTGTTCGCAGCTACACATTGAATGTAAAATCTGGTGGGGAGAAGTGGGAAGATCGGAGAAAATCGTTGTGATGTCGATTGTTGCCGGGATTGGTGACGGACAGTAGGGGTGCCACGTTGCCACGTATTACTTGTATACGTATAAATCGCACGTAAACATTGAATCCCTATACCTAATGAAAATTGACACATACGGCATGTGTTTTGTTGGTTACGTTTATATTACTGCGTCAACATATTTTCTTATTTATGTTTAGGTATTTACGTTTAGATATTTTTTTAGGTTTGTTTTACATATTTTTATATCGTTCCCAACTAATATATTATATTATATTGTCTTTTTTCTCGTTATTGTATATTTAGTTCATGGGTTATGGGAATTATTTTTGCCGTTGTTCTATAATTAGATGCATATCTCTTGGGTAATAAAGCTATATTATTGTTGTTATTACTATTATTATTATTATTTTATTTCGATGTTGAAAAAGGCAACAAATGAAATTTAACAAATAATAGCCATAGAATTTGAAAACATTAAAAAGGGAATTGAACGTAATGAATTCAAAAATCGTTAGGAAGATTGAAATGAAGATATTTGTGAAAGAGTATAATGGCAATTCAACTAAAAACAAACTATACACTCTCTAGTCACCCTCTTAAAATAAAATAAAAGTATTACTCGCAATAAATAAATATTTTTTATATTTAAAAATGATATTTTTCTGGAGTGTTCTCTTATATCTATATCTTCGTCAAGAAAAAAGGTAGCAACTTCCGGTTTACGTCGTTCGCTTCAGTTTTTTATGGGCTTCAATATTATGATATTAAAAATATATCGTTCCATTTAAAATTTTAAAGAAAGAACAAGTAATATACATAAACTAAGAACAGCGCCCCCTATTATTTTTTTCGACAACCAAGTAATTTTTTACTACATACTCTTTAATTCTCTGTGAAATTCTCTATCTAATGAGCCTAAAAAAATTAAAATCCGTTAAGGCACGGTGAAGTTATACCTACTTTTGTACGCAGACATACCCTCCTCCACCCTCCCCTTCGTATGGGAGTTAGATCAAAAAGTTTCGAATAAAAATTGTATAAAAACGTTCGAAGATATTGCTATTAAAAAATTTAACCTATCTTAACCTTGAATTTAATGAAAAATTTTCATTTTACTATCAAGATTTTTTCCACTAAGTTGTACGATAAACGGTTCCTGAGATATGGCTGGTGGCCGAGCTTAAACAGACACCCGGTATATATATATATAGGTAAAGTATTGATATAAATCTCTGACACTAACTAATATGTTGTAGAAAAAACTTCTTACTACTCAGGGTAGAATTATGGGTAGAGGTAAATTGGATAAAAACACACTTCTACGTAACGTTACCCATAATTCTACCCTGAGTAGTAAGAAGTTTTTTCTACTATATATATATATATATATATATATATATATATATATATATTGCACTAGGGAGGGTAGATATTATAACTGTAAATACTTATAATCGAATATAGCCAAAATAATTCAAATCTTGTTATATATTTTTTTATAATATCTCCTCTCTCACCTAGTCATTCAAATTTACTAAATAGAACAACTGTTAATTATATGCCAATATTTATGTCACACTCAGTATATAGAATTTACTATATCTACACACTATTATATGAGATTTCAATTTTTCAAAGCTCAGTATTTTATTTTAATATGCCCAAACACTCTCTCAGTTTTTATATTTATCCAATTAATTTACTATAATTCTTTCCTTCTTAAGAAATTTTAGATATGATAATTTATCTCCAACAAATTCAAATAATTACTTATTATACACTTCTTTACTGTAAATAAAATTTCGTCAAATGAAACCAGTATTGATTTTGACTACACAGTACTTGCAATACATTAATTTTTATACCGATGTAAGCATGGCATTTGCCGCTATAAAATGATAGTAACAATAACCTCTTAATCTCATCAAATGAAACTGTTAAAATTATTCCTTGTGAATACGTGATGAGTTTTTCTAAAGTATTATTCCTTTACTTGGAATACGATTGTAAGGTATGTTCACTTTTTCCATCAACATTAAACTTATAAATGTAATATTGTTTTGTTTCTCTTTTAGGTTATCGACACAACAAATCTCTATTTATATTATGAAAGTGTCTTGTACCATAGTTCTACTTTACCAAATAAAAAAAAAAATATCACTATAATAATCGTTTAATGGCAAAAGCTGTGTAAAATATGATTCAAATAATTATCCAACACATTTCCAAAACGTTACATAAACAATTAAACCTGTCTAATATTACTTGTGCGAATATTGACAAAATGAAGGATTATTAAAAGCTTATCTACTCGATAAGGTATGTATGAGAATTTGTTTATTATAAATCTTTCAATTTAGCATTCATATGCATACACAAATTCAATAATTTATAAAAAGTCTTTACGATCAATTATTCAAATATGTTAAGTAGGTATATTTTAGTTCCAAAATTATGCAAATTTACTAAATGTACATATACTGATATTTCTGATTTAAAAAGAGATTTAAAACCTTTACATAGAATCTTTATAAAATCCTCTTTATAGTATTCAGTATATCTTGATCACTTTAATGTATTTTGCTCGAAGACAATCATTTAAATTTAAACTGTTTCTTTTACATAACGAAAATATACAACCTTCCAATAATATTGCTATTCTTTCTTGGTGTTTTTCAAATAATACAATCCATTTTCCTTGCAGGTTCTGGTTATATGATGTAGGAAATTTTGTGTATCTTCTTCGTACAGATGAACAGCCTTCCTGGACTAGTTATATACCTGGGATGATCCGCTGGTTCTCTATTTTACGGGTTCGACAAAACAGGATGTATCTTGTGGTGACCTCGTACATACAGGATATCTTCTGGAACTGGAACTTTGTACTGCACGTGTGATTCTGTCTGGTAGGAATCCCTCGTGATTATAAAATAATTTGGACCTTTTCTACGGGTTCGACAAACTGGATGTATCTTGTGGTGTCCTCTTAAATACAGGATATCTTCTGGTACTGGTACTTTGTACTTTTGAGAACTGGAAATCCGCTTAGACCTCGCGTTCAACTGATAAGTTAAATACTCCGCTAGGACTTTATACTTGATTGGTAAGTTTTTATTTTATTTTGCTATTTCCTTTTCTTCTAAAATTTACTTCTTATACCATAGAATATACTCAATTTTAATAGTAATTCAATTGATTTATTATATTATGCTTCTCTACAAATATTTTTTTCTTCAAACGTCAAATTATTATATCCAATGCTGAAATAAACACTTTTCGCACCAACTTTCGCGGTTTTCGTGATTCTAATGTACAATTTTCGGAATAAAACTTTAATTTTCCGAAAATTACACGCACCTCTTTTGAAAAATTATTTTTCAAT
Organism: Amphimallon solstitiale; assembly: GCA_963170755.1. NCBI lineage: Eukaryota > Metazoa > Arthropoda > Insecta > Coleoptera > Scarabaeidae > Amphimallon > Amphimallon solstitiale. Next base: position 123,435,993 of record OY720681.1, on the reverse strand, counting down.
TCTCTCGTTTTGTTATATCTCCTAGACAACCTTTTTATTTTATAATTACCTCCAATAAAATTCCTTTTCTCATACTTCTTGTTCAAAATAGTTTTTAAACATTTAAATGATTAGTTTCAGAGCTTCCAAATTTCAGTAAACCTTCTGTATTAAATCTCTATTATTTTATAATAATGAATTACTAATACTTAGCACTTCAAAATGCTTTACTAACAAAATCTTATGTAAATGTCAATTTTGACAGATCCGCTTATTCAAACTTTACCCGCGTAATTATTTACCAATTTATATCCTTCATATTTTAATATTCAGCATTAATTTACTTTACTAAGCAATATTTTAAATTAGACAAGTTTTACAAAGTTATAAACTACATTTTAACAAAAATAATAAATTTTAAATCTCCATTTTCAGAATTTAAAGAAAATTGAGGCAACAAAGAACTTGATCCACTACTATTCCTTCAAGAACTGTCTACCATATGAATGTACTCAACTTTACAATAATGAACAACTATTTTAAGTATACACAACTGTTCTTTTTAGTTTAGATATTTTTATTTTAACAGTCAATAAATAAATTAGTAAAATTAAATAATCCTTCAAATTTTGTCAATAATATACAATGCCAGTCAATCATATTTGTTCCCCATTTCATATGCCCCTTTTAATAAATGTAAATTTAAACTCGAATCAAAATTTATATTTATTAAACAATTACTGATAAATCACCTGTATAACAATGTGTTCAAAACAATATTTTAATCAATCTACATCCTATAACTACCCAAAAATGAATCTTCTGTTATTTGGTAATATCATTTAAACTTTTATTTATAACTATCTGTACATTACAAAATTATAAATTATAACTATTATTGACACTCATATTTATGCATCTAACTTCTTTTTAAGTCAATAGTAATATAAGTATTTCTAGTTTTTTTTTTTTAAATAAAAAGAATGAGATCTTATTTATTTAAATGGATGTCTAAGCTTTGTATAAATATTTTCCTTCCTAATATTTCTCATATTTCATAAGATTTTCCTACTGATGTTCTAATACCTAATAAAAAAATTACCATCTTCTATTTGCCATAAAAAAAAATTTAATATTCATTGTATTTTATGTTTATCTTTTCAGCTTCATAATCATTTTAATAACATTACACTCTGTAACTATCTTTTACACTAATAGGTGATTAACATACCATTTTTATCTGTTTATACTCTATTTAATTCCTAGCCTTTTTATATTATAATTCAACCATGCTTACATATTATATATTATTTTCTTTATCTACTGTTCTCATACGAACACATTCCCTCAATACCTATAACTGACATTTTCGTCATCCCCTATACTTTCATTTATGGAAAGTCCATATTTTTATTTTAACTTATCGTTTTTTAAGGCTTACGTTACCTATATCATTCTTTTTTAGACACTTTTGGTCCTATATTTTATATCATTTTGGGTATTATTCACCCTTTAACACATATTCTCTATATAATAATCCCATATTCTCATGGTATTCTTAATATTTTCTATTTATAGTAAGCATTTACTTTCATCTGACATATTACATTACAAAGGCTCTTCCTTTCTTCTTCCTTTTCCATTCCTTCATCACCTAAATTGTTTGTTAAATCTTGATAATTATTTTATAACTTTATTAAGTGCATTAATTATTCTGAAACATTCTTTTTGTTTTCAAATATGGCTCATTTTTAATTTGCTTCTATACTATCCCATTATCCATTTCTTTTCATATTTATACTTGACAAATCTATTTACTGGTGTACATACTTATATTACCTTCTCTTATGGTTATTTACAAATTTATTTACAATATGGGAATGAGAAAATAACTTATATTCAACTTTTTTCTTTTAAATAAATAATAACTAATACTTATAACATTTCTATAACTAAATTAAACTAATATAATTCCGGAGTTCCATATCTAAATTCCCTAACTGGTAATCTCTCTCTAAATTCATATTATTTTCTCAAAAAACAAGAACTTGTCTGCATCCATGTATATTTGTTTCATCATTATCTCTTTTATTCACTAATAAAAAGAGAAATTTAATATGCTCAGTATTTTATTTTAATATGCCCAAACACTCTCTCAGTTTTTATATTTATCCAATTAATTTACTATAATTCTTTCCTTCTTAAGAAATTTTAGATATGATAATTTATCTCCAACAAATTCAAATAATTACTTATTATACACTTCTTTACTGTAAATAAAATTTCGTCAAATGAAACCAGTATTGATTTTGACTACACAGTACTTGCAATACATTAATTTTTATACCGATGTAAGCATGGCATTTGCCGCTATAAAATGATAGTAACAATAACCTCTTAATCTCATCAAATGAAACTGTTAAAATTATTCCTTGTGAATACGTGATGAGTTTTTCTAAAGTATTATTCCTTTACTTGGAATACGATTGTAAGGTATGTTCACTTTTTCCATCAACATTAAACTTATAAATGTAATATTGTTTTGTTTCTCTTTTAGGTTATCGACACAACAAATCTCTATTTATATTATGAAAGTGTCTTGTACCATAGTTCTACTTTACCAAATAAAAAAAAAAATATCACTATAATAATCGTTTAATGGCAAAAGCTGTGTAAAATATGATTCAAATAATTATCCAACACATTTCCAAAACGTTACATAAACAATTAAACCTGTCTAATATTACTTGTGCGAATATTGACAAAATGAAGGATTATTAAAAGCTTATCTACTCGATAAGGTATGTATGAGAATTTGTTTATTATAAATCTTTCAATTTAGCATTCATATGCATACACAAATTCAATAATTTATAAAAAGTCTTTACGATCAATTATTCAAATATGTTAAGTAGGTATATTTTAGTTCCAAAATTATGCAAATTTACTAAATGTACATATACTGATATTTCTGATTTAAAAAGAGATTTAAAACCTTTATTTATACTTGACAAATCTATTTACTGGTGTACATACTTATATTACCTTCTCTTATGGTTATTTACAAATTTATTTACAATATGGGAATGAGAAAATAACTTATATTCAACTTTTTTCTTTTAAATAAATAATAACTAATACTTATAACATTTCTATAACTAAATTAAACTAATATAATTCCGGAGTTCCATATCTAAATTCCCTAACTGGTAATCTCTCTCTAAATTCATATTATTTTCTCAAAAAACAAGAACTTGTCTGCATCCATGTATATTTGTTTCATCATTATCTCTTTTATTCACTAATAAAAAGAGAAATTTAATATGCCCCTTTCTTATCACTTTATTAACCGTATCTGGTCATGCCCCTGTCTTATTATAAGGTATTTATGTCCTCCTAACACTTCAGTACTATATGATTATTTATTTTCTAATTAACTACAGGTCTCTATTTGTCAATAACTTTTGAAATTTTGAGATCTACATGTTACTTAGATAAGCAGGTGTCGTAAGTACCTTCAGAAGACGATCTCCTTTCTTATCTTCTGTCCTGACTAAAATTTCCTAGGTATGAATTAGTATGATTCAGAGAAATAATGTCATTGCTCTTTTCACCGTTTAATCTCCTAATATTTTTCTTACTTATGAAAATAACGTGAATTATTTGTCATGTTATATCATTGTGGATGATTTGTCTTATTACATTGTTGTGGATGATTTGTCGTATTAAATCATTGTGGATGATTTGTCGTAATAAATCATTATGGATGATTTGTCGTAATAAATTGGATGATTTGTCGTATTAAATCATTGTGGATGATTTGTCGTAACTCAGATTTAGGAAGTGTCGTTACTCACTTACACAATACAATCTCCCAATATTGTGTCTTACCTATCTTCGGATGATTTAATTTAACTCAGATTTAGGAAGTGGCGTTACTCACTTACACAATACAATCTCCCAATATTGTGTCTTACCTATAATATTATGCCCCTTTATTTATTTAAATCTGTAGCAATAATTTTCCGAATCATGTTTCTCATTATTAATTTTAATCGGACTCTATTCTTTAAAGTGTCCACTGTTTTAACTTGCACCCTATTTTCTTCATACCATGTATCATTTTCTTCTATAACATAAGTGATCTCGTTCATCATACTTCCGACCTTGTTGAAAAATATCATAATACCAGCATTGCTTAATATCAATATGTCTGTACCGTCCTGAAATTCAAAATCATGTCCTAAAAATCTTCTGACCTCTATATCCAAAATCACTGTAAAATAATACACCTTCCTTTGCAAATCTCTATCCAAATAAACTCGTTTTCTCTCAACGATGTCATTCCCATTATCCGTTCCTTTAAATTGACTCCAAATTTTCCCTTCTGCATTTCCCATAACACTTCTTATATTCTTTTTCATATATGTTGGTATCACATTATGTCCAACATTAAATTTGTTTCCAGTGAATTTATCGTCCCCTGAAACCACCCCTTTTTCCTGCCTTGAAGTAAATAAGACTAACTTTTTGTCATCTTTTGCTCCTATTAAAAGTGTATCTACATACGATCTTAGAATTCTTCTATCAGAATCTAAGTATTTTGTTTTCTTTTGTAATAGTGCGATTGTATAAGATTTCTTAATTTCTACGGTCTTTTGTTTAACGTCAATGCAGTTTATAACATCCTTCTCAACATTTCCCATTACTTCTTTAGATTCATTTCTTTCTATTTCTAATAACTGATTTCCCATAATAATTCCTTCTTCCATCTTCAATATTTCATTAACTTCTGCTGAATCTTGTTTGTCTTTCACGCAAACTTGTTTTACTGGTATTATTACTTCTGGATTACCCACCAAAGATATTTTAAATTCTTCAATATTCCTTTTATATTCTTCTCTAGTATCAATGTTCGCTTTAATCAATTTATCCAATCTTCCACTTAATTCTTTTTTATCCTCCTCTCTATTTTTCTTAGCTTCCATTTTATCCTCGTCCCTATTTTTCTCGCTTCTCTTAAGATCCTCCTCTCTATTTTTCTCTAATTTTTCAAACATTTGTTGGATAAACAACATTTCTATTGAAGACTTTGACGACTCTATTTTCGCGGTCTCTCCTTGTATTTCCACCTTATCACCTCTATCCTGTGTTTCTCCTGTCTGTTCAATACCTTCCTGAACTTGTAATGTAAGTTCTCCTCCCTCTGGTACATTCACATCCTGACCTACTTCCTCTTCACTGTCACTAGATGATTCAGATCTATTTAATCCAAAGTTACTCTTAGATCTGGTATTCATTTTAAATAATTGTAGTGCACAATTTCTTATATCTTAATATGTTTGTACTAACTTTACTGCCTTTGTAAAATGTATACCAATGTTACCGCTATTAAAACAATAAATAAAATATTTGAAATATGTTGTTGCGAGTCTTATTATAATCGCTCCACGTTGGGCACGCCATAAAATGCACTAGGGAGGGTAGATATTATAACTGTAAATACTTATAATCGAATATAGCCAAAATAATTCAAATCTTGTTATATATTTTTTTATAATATCTCCTCTCTCACCTAGTCATTCAAATTTACTAAATAGAACAACTGTTAATTATATGCCAATATTTATGTCACACTCAGTATATAGAATTTACTATATCTACACACTATTATATGAGATTTCAATTTTTCAAAGCTCAGTATTTTATTTTAATATGCCCAAACACTCTCTCAGTTTTTATATTTATCCAATTAATTTACTATAATTCTTTCCTTCTTAAGAAATTTTAGATATGATAATTTATCTCCAACAAATTCAAATAATTACTTATTATACACTTCTTTACTGTAAATAAAATTTCGTCAAATGAAACCAGTATTGATTTTGACTACACAGTACTTGCAATACATTAATTTTTATACCGATGTAAGCATGGCATTTGCCGCTATAAAATGATAGTAACAATAACCTCTTAATCTCATCAAATGAAACTGTTAAAATTATTCCTTGTGAATACGTGATGAGTTTTTCTAAAGTATTATTCCTTTACTTGGAATACGATTGTAAGGTATGTTCACTTTTTCCATCAACATTAAACTTATAAATGTAATATTGTTTTGTTTCTCTTTTAGGTTATCGACACAACAAATCTCTATTTATATTATGAAAGTGTCTTGTACCATAGTTCTACTTTACCAAATAAAAAAAAAAATATCACTATAATAATCGTTTAATGGCAAAAGCTGTGTAAAATATGATTCAAATAATTATCCAACACATTTCCAAAACGTTACATAAACAATTAAACCTGTCTAATATTACTTGTGCGAATATTGACAAAATGAAGGATTATTAAAAGCTTATCTACTCGATAAGGTATGTATGAGAATTTGTTTATTATAAATCTTTCAATTTAGCATTCATATGCATACACAAATTCAATAATTTATAAAAAGTCTTTACGATCAATTATTCAAATATGTTAAGTAGGTATATTTTAGTTCCAAAATTATGCAAATTTACTAAATGTACATATACTGATATTTCTGATTTAAAAAGAGATTTAAAACCTTTACATAGAATCTTTATAAAATCCTCTTTATAGTATTCAGTATATCTTGATCACTTTAATGTATTTTGCTCGAAGACAATCATTTAAATTTAAACTGTTTCTTTTACATAACGAAAATATACAACCTTCCAATAATATTGCTATTCTTTCTTGGTGTTTTTCAAATAATACAATCCATTTTCCTTGCAGGTTCTGGTTATATGATGTAGGAAATTTTGTGTATCTTCTTCGTACAGATGAACAGCCTTCCTGGACTAGTTATATACCTGGGATGATCCGCTGGTTCTCTATTTTACGGGTTCGACAAAACAGGATGTATCTTGTGGTGACCTCGTACATACAGGATATCTTCTGGAACTGGAACTTTGTACTGCACGTGTGATTCTGTCTGGTAGGAATCCCTCGTGATTATAAAATAATTTGGACCTTTTCTACGGGTTCGACAAACTGGATGTATCTTGTGGTGTCCTCTTAAATACAGGATATCTTCTGGTACTGGTACTTTGTACTTTTGAGAACTGGAAATCCGCTTAGACCTCGCGTTCAACTGATAAGTTAAATACTCCGCTAGGACTTTATACTTGATTGGTAAGTTTTTATTTTATTTTGCTATTTCCTTTTCTTCTAAAATTTACTTCTTATACCATAGAATATACTCAATTTTAATAGTAATTCAATTGATTTATTATATTATGCTTCTCTACAAATATTTTTTTCTTCAAACGTCAAATTATTATATCCAATGCTGAAATAAACACTTTTCGCACCAACTTTCGCGGTTTTCGTGATTCTAATGTACAATTTTCGGAATAAAACTTTAATTTTCCGAAAATTACACGCACCTCTTTTGAAAAATTATTTTTCAATTCTCTCGTTTTGTTATATCTCCTAGACAACCTTTTTATTTTATAATTACCTCCAATAAAATTCCTTTTCTCATACTTCTTGTTCAAAATAGTTTTTAAACATTTAAATGATTAGTTTCAGAGCTTCCAAATTTCAGTAAACCTTCTGTATTAAATCTCTATTATTTTATAATAATGAATTACTAATACTTAGCACTTCAAAATGCTTTACTAACAAAATCTTATGTAAATGTCAATTTTGACAGATCCGCTTATTCAAACTTTACCCGCGTAATTATTTACCAATTTATATCCTTCATATTTTAATATTCAGCATTAATTTACTTTACTAAGCAATATTTTAAATTAGACAAGTTTTACAAAGTTATAAACTACATTTTAACAAAAATAATAAATTTTAAATCTCCATTTTCAGAATTTAAAGAAAATTGAGGCAACAAAGAACTTGATCCACTACTATTCCTTCAAGAACTGTCTACCATATGAATGTACTCAACTTTACAATAATGAACAACTATTTTAAGTATACACAACTGTTCTTTTTAGTTTAGATATTTTTATTTTAACAGTCAATAAATAAATTAGTAAAATTAAATAATCCTTCAAATTTTGTCAATAATATACAATGCCAGTCAATCATATTTGTTCCCCATTTCATATGCCCCTTTTAATAAATGTAAATTTAAACTCGAATCAAAATTTATATTTATTAAACAATTACTGATAAATCACCTGTATAACAATGTGTTCAAAACAATATTTTAATCAATCTACATCCTATAACTACCCAAAAATGAATCTTCTGTTATTTGGTAATATCATTTAAACTTTTATTTATAACTATCTGTACATTACAAAATTATAAATTATAACTATTATTGACACTCATATTTATGCATCTAACTTCTTTTTAAGTCAATAGTAATATAAGTATTTCTAGTTTTTTTTTTTTAAATAAAAAGAATGAGATCTTATTTATTTAAATGGATGTCTAAGCTTTGTATAAATATTTTCCTTCCTAATATTTCTCATATTTCATAAGATTTTCCTACTGATGTTCTAATACCTAATAAAAAAATTACTATCTTCTATTTGCCATAAAAAAAAAATTAATATTCATTGTATTTTATGTTTATCTTTTCAGCTTCATAATCATTTTAATAACATTACACTCTGTAACTATCTTTTACACTAATAGGTGATTAACATACCATTTTTATCTGTTTATACTCTATTTAATTCCTAGCCTTTTTATATTATAATTCAACCATGCTTACATATTATATATTATTTTCTTTATCTACTGTTCTCATACGAACACATTCCCTCAATACCTATAACTGACATTTTCGTCATCCCCTATACTTTCATTTATGGAAAGTCCATATTTTTATTTTAACTTATCGTTTTTTAAGGCTTACGTTACCTATATCATTCTTTTTTAGACACTTTTGGTCCTATATTTTATATCATTTTGGGTATTATTCACCCTTTAACACATATTCTCTATATAATAATCCCATATTCTCATGGTATTCCTAATATTTTCTATTTATAGTAAGCATTTACTTTCATCTGACATATTACATTACAAAGGCTCTTCCTTTCTTCTTCCTTTTCCATTCCTTCATCACCTAAATTGTTTGTTAAATCTTGATAATTATTTTATAACTTTATTAAGTGCATTAATTATTCTGAAACATTCTTTTTGTTTTCAAATATGGCTCATTTTTAATTTGCTTCTATACTATCCCATTATCCATTTCTTTTCATATTTATACTTGACAAATCTATTTACTGGTGTACATACTTATATTACCTTCTCTTATGGTTATTTACAAATTTATTTACAATATGGGAATGAGAAAATAACTTATATTCAACTTTTTTCTTTTAAATAAATAATAACTAATACTTATAACATTTCTATAACTAAATTAAACTAATATAATTCCGGAGTTCCATATCTAAATTCCCTAACTGGTAATCTCTCTCTAAATTCATATTATTTTCTCAAAAAACAAGAACTTGTCTGCATCCATGTATATTTGTTTCATCATTATCTCTTTTATTCACTAATAAAAAGAGAAATTTAATATGCCCCTTTCTTATCACTTTATTAACCGTATCTGGTCATGCCCCTGTCTTATTATAAGGTATTTATGTCCTAACACTTCAGTACTATATGATTATTTATTTTCTAATTAACTACAGGTCTCTATTTGTCAATAACTTTTGAAATTTTGAGATCTACATGTTACTTAGATAAGCAGGTGTCGTAAGTACCTTCAGAAGACGATCTCCTTTCTTATCTTCTGTCCTGACTAAAATTTCCTAGGTATGAATTAGTATGATTCAGAGAAATAATGTCATTGCTCTTTTCACCGTTTAATCTCCTAATATTTTTCTTACTTATGAAAATAACGTGAATTATTTGTCATGTTATATCATTGTGGATGATTTGTCTTATTACATTGTTGTGGATGATTTGTCGTATTAAATCATTGTGGATGATTTGTCGTAATAAATCATTATGGATGATTTGTCGTAATAAATTGGATGATTTGTCGTATTAAATCATTGTGGATGATTTGTCGTAACTCAGATTTAGGAAGTGTCGTTACTCACTTACACAATACAATCTCCCAATATTGTGTCTTACCTATCTTCGGATGATTTAATTTAACTCAGATTTAGGAAGTGGCGTTACTCACTTACACAATACAATCTCCCAATATTGTGTCTTACCTATAATATTATGCCCCTTTATTTATTTAAATCTGTAGCAATAATTTTCCGAATCATGTTTCTCATTATTAATTTTAATCGGACTCTATTCTTTAAAGTGTCCACTGTTTTAACTTGCACCCTATTTTCTTCATACCATGTATCATTTTCTTCTATAACATAAGTGATCTCGTTCATCATACTTCCGACCTTGTTGAAAAATATCATAATACCAGCATTGCTTAATATCAATATGTCTGTACCGTCCTGAAATTCAAAATCATGTCCTAAAAATCTTCTGACCTCTATATCCAAAATCACTGTAAAATAATACACCTTCCTTTGCAAATCTCTATCCAAATAAACTCGTTTTCTCTCAACGATGTCATTCCCATTATCCGTTCCTTTAAATTGACTCCAAATTTTCCCTTCTGCATTTCCCATAACACTTCTTATATTCTTTTTCATATATGTTGGTATCACATTATGTCCAACATTAAATTTGTTTCCAGTGAATTTATCGTCCCCTGAAACCACCCCTTTTTCCTGCCTTGAAGTAAATAAGACTAACTTTTTGTCATCTTTTGCTCCTATTAAAAGTGTATCTACATACGATCTTAGAATTCTTCTATCAGAATCTAAGTATTTTGTTTTCTTTTGTAATAGTGCGATTGTATAAGATTTCTTAATTTCTACGGTCTTTTGTTTAACGTCAATGCAGTTTATAACATCCTTCTCAACATTTCCCATTACTTCTTTAGATTCATTTCTTTCTATTTCTAATAACTGATTTCCCATAATAATTCCTTCTTCCATCTTCAATATTTCATTAACTTCTGCTGAATCTTGTTTGTCTTTCACGCAAACTTGTTTTACTGGTATTATTACTTCTGGATTACCCACCAAAGATATTTTAAATTCTTCAATATTCCTTTTATATTCTTCTCTAGTATCAATGTTCGCTTTAATCAATTTATCCAATCTTCCACTTAATTCTTTTTTATCCTCCTCTCTATTTTTCTTAGCTTCCATTTTATCCTCGTCCCTATTTTTCTCGCTTCTCTTAAGATCCTCCTCTCTATTTTTCTCTAATTTTTCAAACATTTGTTGGATAAACAACATTTCTATTGAAGACTTTGACGACTCTATTTTCGCGGTCTCTCCTTGTATTTCCACCTTATCACCTCTATCCTGTGTTTCTCCTGTCTGTTCAATACCTTCCTGAACTTGTAATGTAAGTTCTCCTCCCTCTGGTACATTCACATCCTGACCTACTTCCTCTTCACTGTCACTAGATGATTCAGATCTATTTAATCCAAAGTTACTCTTAGATCTGGTATTCATTTTAAATAATTGTAGTGCACAATTTCTTATATCTTAATATGTTTGTACTAACTTTACTGCCTTTGTAAAATGTATACCAATGTTACCGCTATTAAAACAATAAATAAAATATTTGAAATATGTTGTTGCGAGTCTTATTATAATCGCTCCACGTTGGGCACGCCATAAAATGCACTAGGGAGGGTAGATATTATAACTGTAAATACTTATAATCGAATATAGCCAAAATAATTCAAATCTTGTTATATATTTTTTTATAATATCTCCTCTCTCACCTAGTCATTCAAATTTACTAAATAGAACAACTGTTAATTATATGCCAATATTTATGTCACACTCAGTATATAGAATTTACTATATCTACACACTATTATATGAGATTTCAATTTTTCAAAGCTCAGTATTTTATTTTAATATGCCCAAACACTCTCTCAGTTTTTATATTTATCCAATTAATTTACTATAATTCTTTCCTTCTTAAGAAATTTTAGATATGATAATTTATCTCCAACAAATTCAAATAATTACTTATTATACACTTCTTTACTGTAAATAAAATTTCGTCAAATGAAACCAGTATTGATTTTGACTACACAGTACTTGCAATACATTAATTTTTATACCGATGTAAGCATGGCATTTGCCGCTATAAAATGATAGTAACAATAACCTCTTAATCTCATCAAATGAAACTGTTAAAATTATTCCTTGTGAATACGTGATGAGTTTTTCTAAAGTATTATTCCTTTACTTGGAATACGATTGTAAGGTATGTTCACTTTTTCCATCAACATTAAACTTATAAATGTAATATTGTTTTGTTTCTCTTTTAGGTTATCGACACAACAAATCTCTATTTATATTATGAAAGTGTCTTGTACCATAGTTCTACTTTACCAAATAAAAAAAAAAATATCACTATAATAATCGTTTAATGGCAAAAGCTGTGTAAAATATGATTCAAATAATTATCCAACACATTTCCAAAACGTTACATAAACAATTAAACCTGTCTAATATTACTTGTGCGAATATTGACAAAATGAAGGATTATTAAAAGCTTATCTACTCGATAAGGTATGTATGAGAATTTGTTTATTATAAATCTTTCAATTTAGCATTCATATGCATACACAAATTCAATAATTTATAAAAAGTCTTTACGATCAATTATTCAAATATGTTAAGTAGGTATATTTTAGTTCCAAAATTATGCAAATTTACTAAATGTACATATACTGATATTTCTGATTTAAAAAGAGATTTAAAACCTTTACATAGAATCTTTATAAAATCCTCTTTATAGTATTCAGTATATCTTGATCACTTTAATGTATTTTGCTCGAAGACAATCATTTAAATTTAAACTGTTTCTTTTACATAACGAAAATATACAACCTTCCAATAATATTGCTATCCTTTCTTGGTGTTTTTCAAATAATACAATCCATTTTCCTTGCAGGTTCTGGTTATATGATGTAGGAAATTTTGTGTATCTTCTTCGTACAGATGAACAGCCTTCCTGGACTAGTTATATACCTGGGATGATCCGCTGGTTCTCTATTTTACGGGTTCGACAAAACAGGATGTATCTTGTGGTGACCTCGTACATACAGGATATCTTCTGGAACTGGAACTTTGTACTGCACGTGTGATTCTGTCTGGTAGGAATCCCTCGTGATTATAAAATAATTTGGACCTTTTCTACGGGTTCGACAAACTGGATGTATCTTGTGGTGTCCTCTTAAATACAGGATATCTTCTGGTACTGGTACTTTGTACTTTTGAGAACTGGAAATCCGCTTAGACCTCGCGTTCAACTGATAAGTTAAATACTCCGCTAGGACTTTATACTTGATTGGTAAGTTTTTATTTTATTTTGCTATTTCCTTTTCTTCTAAAATTTACTTCTTATACCATAGAATATACTCAATTTTAATAGTAATTCAATTGATTTATTATATTATGCTTCTCTACAAATATTTTTTTCTTCAAACGTCAAATTATTATATCCAATGCTGAAATAAACACTTTTCGCACCAACTTTCGCGGTTTTCGTGATTCTAATGTACAATTTTCGGAATAAAACTTTAATTTTCCGAAAATTACACGCACCTCTTTTGAAAAATTATTTTTCAATTCTCTCGTTTTGTTATATCTCCTAGACAACCTTTTTATTTTATAATTACCTCCAATAAAATTCCTTTTCTCATACTTCTTGTTCAAAATAGTTTTTAAACATTTAAATGATTAGTTTCAGAGCTTCCAAATTTCAGTAAACCTTCTGTATTAAATCTCTATTATTTTATAATAATGAATTACTAATACTTAGCACTTCAAAATGCTTTACTAACAAAATCTTATGTAAATGTCAATTTTGACAGATCCGCTTATTCAAACTTTACCCGCGTAATTATTTACCAATTTATATCCTTCATATTTTAATATTCAGCATTAATTTACTTTACTAAGCAATATTTTAAATTAGACAAGTTTTACAAAGTTATAAACTACATTTTAACAAAAATAATAAATTTTAAATCTCCATTTTCAGAATTTAAAGAAAATTGAGGCAACAAAGAACTTGATCCACTACTATTCCTTCAAGAACTGTCTACCATATGAATGTACTCAACTTTACAATAATGAACAACTATTTTAAGTATACACAACTGTTCTTTTTAGTTTAGATATTTTTATTTTAACAGTCAATAAATAAATTAGTAAAATTAAATAATCCTTCAAATTTTGTCAATAATATACAATGCCAGTCAATCATATTTGTTCCCCATTTCAATATATATATATAGAAAAACAACTGTCGTATCCTCAACTTAATTAATAAAGTATCCAGTCGTCGGTATTAGGATAAAAAATAAAAACAACTTAATTACACTGCTGACGTTTCGTTCATTTAATCAACGAACTTTTTCAAAGCTTCGTAATCTTTTTACATACATAAAATAAGAAAAGTAAATGATATTTCGTTATTACATATTAACATGTACATTGCATTCGATATCTTATTCACTAAAAAAAAAAAAAAAAAAAAAATTTTTTTTGTAAGCACATTAATTTGATGAAATGAGCAACAAGATAATTGTTACAATACAGACGATCTTATTTTGTTATTAAAGTAAAATTATATTTTCTTATGAAACATCCTTAACATTTAAACTGATTAATCAAAATTCAGGAGTTTACATGTTGACTTGTAACGAACATTCTAAGATTTATATCGGACAAACTGGAACAACGACTGAGAAAAAGATATCGGGACATTCGGGCTTACTTTATCCACTTTTTGAAAGAAAAAACGGTTTTAAAGAATAATTTTGATATTGTTTATAGCGCAAATACTAGAATGAAATTAAACGTTCAGAATGTTTAGAAATTGATAAGAATGAAAACTCTGGCAATTTACTAAAAGATTAAATTGATACAAATAAACTAATGCCATTTTATGTCAAGCAAAATTATTAATTTAAATTTGTACATATAAAAGTAAATAAAATAGAAGCATGTGTAAATTGAATTCAAAAATGTCATTTTGGCATAGTAGCTTTCTTATCGTAAATTAATAACAAAAATAGGAAGACATGATGCTATAAATTAGATATTGTAAGCGACGATCATATCAATATGACATCATTTATTCATGTACGTATATGTTTGAAACTTTTATAGCTATTTATTGGTACATAAATAGTAAAGTAATTCTTTATTGAACGTTTGAGATTATGAGCCGAGCGAGAGAAGCGAGCGAGGAGAGTAACAGGCGAGTTTAGTAAGGCACTTTACTGACCTAGTGCATACAAAATGTTATCGCCAACCTTCCAAATTTATAATTTAAAAATGGAGATGTTATAACTTATCACATTTCATTATGACAAACAAAACAGAAAAATAACAGCGAATGCAAAACAAATCTACTTATTATTTCACATATTAAACGTGACCTTTACACCCTGACGCATTATAAAAATTAATTCCTAAAGTTGAAGAAGTTTGAACTGAAAATGTTTGACGATTATTATATATGTTACTAATATGTACATTTTTAGTAGAATTATTATTGGTTAACAACTATGCTGTCAGTTTGACTTTCATCAAAATCTTCTTTGCGATTTTCGTTTTATTAAGCCCAGATTCCTCAACATAGGACTCTGTAATCGTGTCGCTTTGCCACCCTCCGTGGCGTTTTAAACTTTCCTTACTGCCGCCTGCGTTGGAAAAGAAAGTGGCGGACGTTCGATGAAAACAATGTCCCGTATACAGTGACAAGTTTGCTTGGTACACTTCCTAAGTATGGATTCCAACTGGCTGGACTGTGCATTTGCCATGTCGATAAGTTAGGAGAAATTGGTCGTAGGGCATCTGTTTAGGATGCAGAGCTAAATATTTGTTAAATAATTCTTTGGATTTCACTTTTCCTTTAAACTCTGACGTTATCACAAATAACTAAATTTCGAGTCCTGACACCATTTCTGGCGTCAGTCCTGGTGTGGGTGCAGGTAATGCATTTTAAAATATGTAAATGTTACACCCCATGGTCTTGTAAATTGACAGTAATTCTTCGACATGAGCGACATAATCATCACTTCTGTTGTTACACAGAAAGTTCCCACATACGTTTTAGAATGCAAGTCAAGCTCGTTTTTCTTTTCGATACAGGTGTTCAAAAAACGTCGAATATTGGAAAAGTTGTCTAATCTCGGGCCCCACAAAAACTCTTTCCTTAATTTTCGCCTCACTAAGATGAGGAAATTTAGTTTTAAAAAATCGAAATGCCTAACTTGTCTCGTCAGTCGCTTTCATAAACTGTTTCATCAATGAATGTGCAAAGGCGGCAAGTAAATATTTTTCTTCGGGACTAGAGGATCGTGAGCAACATTTTTATGTCCTTCTGACTTCAGGCCCGTGAGTAAAGCAACAATTTTTAAACCTGCGCAAAGTTTCCAATTATAGTTTTATAAAGGAATCAGCTGATGTTTTTTTATGTCTCGTTCATATCCAAAGAGTATGCAACCGGGATTACCAACAATTCCGGTTGCATATTCTGTGGATGTGAAGAGGACGTACAAAAACATTTCCTTTGGCTAACAGAATAATGTTCAAGCTTGTCCTTGGTGAGTCTATAAACAAAGTCCATTCGTCTGGGTCAAATGGCATATTCAGTTCTATCAGCAGTGCCTTAGAATTAGGGCAGAACACTAAGCCTTCATCTTCTGAAAAAAGTAATTTTGCAGGACAGTGACAACAGCAATGAACGTTTAAAGTTATCGAAGCGCGGGATATTATGAGAGGTACAGTGAATCATGCAAACTTTCTTGCGAGGACTTCGGAACCGCTCACCCTCATTTAGCCAAAATTGTTGCTATATACATATTGTATATTAAATGAAAAAAATGCGAAGAAAATGGAAAATGCAATAATTTTTAATGACTTTTTATAATGTAAGGCGGCAAATCCCCCCCCCCCCCCAATGTACCTCCTTGTTGTGCAAATGTTCGTGTTTTAGAATTTTTCACCTCTCTAGCCCATCAGAAGAAATTTAAAGGCTAAAATAATCCTTTTCATCCCTCCAAATCATATTAGTAGTAATACAATGCGGATTCTGGCGCAATTTCCCATGTTATTTCTTATGGAGGTTCATTTTACAAAATTTACAATTTATACAGGTGTAATCACTTTCGTGCCACGAGGCAAGTCATTCAATCCTTACAGGTCTTTATATATATATATATGTATATATGTATATACGCGAGCGAGCGAGCGTAGGTGTGTGCGGCGGTGTGTGTGTGTGTGTGTGCGTGTGTGTATGTAAGAGCTTCGGAGGTGTAGAGAAAGATAGGGAAGGAGTTGTTTAATATACCTGTATACAAAGATGAGATGTGAACACCGCACGACTTTTATACATATGTACATTCAAATTATTCGATTAATAATACAGCTAGCATAGAAACAATGATTAACTTTTATTAAATACTAATACTGTAATTATATTTAATTATACTAATTATATAGCATGATCATGCTATCATAATGCTAATAAATACATGTAAAATTCCTGAATAAATTACCCGACTTGCTATCGCGCTTCTCAATGTACTTCAAACAGGTCTAAACATGTTTCTAGCGGAAACCGCAACGGCTGTCCGCTTCTGTGATAACCGCATGCTTGAAATGCATATCTTACTTATAAAATAAAATAAAACAAACAATATTTTTTTAAGAAAAACAATGTATTTATTATTAATTAACAATATGACCAAGTTTCATACCATCAAGATGGTCGATAAAAATATAAACTTTACATCTAAGATCGGCATACCATTTCAAATTATAAAATAAATATACAGTATGCTACTGGACGAGATAGCAACCAAGTATGAATATACATGTTATTAAATACATGTGATGAAACTACAATATAAATGTATATAGGTAAAACGTAGTAAATTTATAATAAATAATGATAACAAACAACTCCCTTTATTTATTTGAATCATAAGTTTTACAATACTGTTATTACAATCCATTACATTATTTGAATAATGTACAGATACAATATTAAGATAAACAGGATTTCTCATATTTACATACATACGAGTATGACAGAAACTATAAATTTATTAAATCTCTTATAGAAAGGAATTATAAGTATTTTACAGTGAAAACCTCTATATCTATCAATGCTCAACAGCTGCTAATGTACGCATGCGCAGGTTCACACTACACAACAATCACGTGATTAGCATTATCAACTCGAATGATACAGCGATACTGAATCTTTATATAAGTCATGATACATGCGTTGGCACATCATTCTTACAGTGTTCATCGTTGAGTGAAGATGGAATTTGTGAAACAAATTAAGTCGATACTTTTCAGTGCTACAGCTGATGCTAAAGCCGCGAATTCTATTATTAAAAAATGTAATCAAGCTAATCGAGTGCTAAATAAGTTATTACGTAATGCGATAACTATTGGAGAAAAACAAAAATTTACAACGGCTATTGCTCACGTGAAAAGTTTCAAACGAAAGTGTCGAGGTCTTCAGATAAAGGGATCAGGATACACTACAAGAAAACAGACGGCCTATATTCGTGTTAAGTGGGAAGATATTCAATCAGCTTTTCAAAATCGTATACGAACTGGAGTTATTATCAACCTAAAACACACTGACCCGAAACTGTTTTTGGAAGACGCTTCGGCAATATTCCGCAGAAGAATCTTAAACGTTCTGAAAAAAGAAGAAACAATCAAGGTTAACGCGATGTTTTCTGGTGACTTTACTATACAAAAGATCGGTCAAGAAGATAAAGAAACAAAATATTTCAATACCATGAATAAACCAATTTACCAAGATACCAACCTACAGAAGTGGTTTGATGTGGAAATACAACAACCAATTTTATCTGACATCGAGGTTTTCCAATCAAGAGGAAGTGGATGGGCATTATCAGCGGTTATTAATATGCAAATAAATATTAATAAATTTACACCCCAACTAGGGTCATCCTATATCGAGTTACCACAACCAATAAAATTGAAACATGCGTGTGTTAATGTACGCAACGAAGATACTAAATGTTTTATATGGGCGGTTGTATCTGCTCTATATCCTGCGAAAAAAGACCCACAAAGAACCACAAAGTATCCGAACCCGTCTTTAGTTTTAAATTTAGAAGGAATTCAATTTCCAATGACTGTAAAACAAATTCCACGCTTCGAAAAACAAAATGCTCTATCAATAAATGTTTATATTTTAAAAAAATGTAAGAAAACATTCACGACAGTCCCAACATATCTAACGAAAGCGAAGCAACTGAAACATATCAATTTATTGCTTATTCAAGATGTATATAATGATGAAAATGATCAAGATGATACAGCATCCAAACTATCGCCTAGATATCACTATGTATGGATTAAGAACTTGTCACGGTTAGTTTCGACAGAACGGTCTAATCATAAATCGAGGATATATTTTTGTGATCGCTGCCTACATTATTTTTGCACAGAAACTGCTCGAGATAAACATTACATAGATTGTGTTAATATGAATAATTGTAAAGTTAGACTTCCAGATGAAGATGGGAAGTTTATAAAATTCAAGAATTTCAAAAATAATATGAAAGTTGGCTTTATAATATACGCCGACCTTGAGTGTTTGCTGGTATCATGTAAAGATAAAAATAAATATCAGGAACACCAACCATGCAGCATTGGATATTATGTTAAGTGCTCATACGATGCAACATTATCTTTTTATCGAAGTTACAGAGGAGTTGATTGCATAGAATGGTTTACTAAAGAATTGAAGGATTTCGCTGAAAATATAGAAACAGTTTTCCTATGTCCACTACCTATGGATAAATTATCTCATGATGAACAACATGCATATAATAACGCAATTACATGTCATATTTGCAGAAAACCCATAGAAGGAAAAAAGGTTAGAGATCACTGTCACCTAACGGGGAAATATAGAGGACCAGCACATGAAGAATGCAATATTAATTATAAGGATGGATGTACAATAGGGGTGGTTCTTCATAATTTATCCGGATATGATGCGCATTTCATCATTAAGAATTTAGCGGAAGATTTAGAGGGACGTATTGATTTGCTACCAATAAATAAAGAACGATACATATCATTCACCAAACATTTAAAAGGTAATCTTGTTAAATTCAGATTCATCGATTCTTTCCGATTCATGTCTTCAGGGTTAGATACATTAGCATCATATTTAACAGAATATACAGAACTCCAAGCTGAATTTCCTAATATAACCGATGAAAAATTAAAACTGTTAACACGGAAAGGAGTATATCCCTACGATTATTTTGACTCAACAGAAAAATTCAATGAAACAAAACTCCCCGAAAAATCAATGTTTTTCAACCAATTGAATGAACAAAATGTTTCCGATGAGGATTATGAGCATGCTATGGAAATATGGGAAAAATTTAAAATTAAAAACCTGGGTGAATATTCAGACCTATATCTTAAGACTGATGTTTTACTGTTAGCTTGCGTTTTTGAGCAATTGAGAAGCAGCTGCTTAAAGACATATGAACTAGACCCAGCGCACTATTTTACTCTACCTGGTTACACATGGGATTGTATGCTAAAACACACAAACATAACTTTGGAATTGATAACAGATATAGACATGATTATGTTCATTGAACGAGGAATTAGAGGTGGACTCAGTCAGTGCTCACACAGATACCTTAAATCAAATCACAAATACATGGATGATTATGATTCTTCGAAACCAAACAATTTCATTATGTATACTGATATAAACAACCAATACGGTTGGGCAATGTCACAATGTTTGCCATATGGTAATTTTAAATGGGTAGATTGTATTGAGAATTTTAATGTGATGGATATATCAGATACAGCTAACATCGGGTATATTCTGGAGGTTGATTTAGAATATCCGCAAGAACTACATGATTTACACAGTGATATACCATTTTGTCCAGAACATCTATCAGCTCCAGGGAAAACAGATAAAAAATTGTTGGCTACCTTGCACGACAAAGAACGATACGTTATTCACTACATCAATTTGAAACAAGTATTATCTCATGGACTGAAATTATCTAAGATTCATAGAATTCTGCAGTTTCAACAACGCACTTGGCTTAAATCATATATTGATCTGAACACTAAACTGCGAACATCAGCAATTAATGAATTTGAGAAAAATCTGTTTAAACTCATGAACAACGCGGTGTTTGGCAAGTCGCTTCAAAGTATACGAAATCATTGCAATGTGAAGCTTGTAAATAAATGGGAAGGACGTTACGGTGCCGAAGCATTAATTTCAAAACCTGAATTCAAATCAGCAACAATATTTAATGAAAATTTAGTGGCAATTGAACTCAATAAAACTGAGGTGTATTTCAATAAACCCATTTATATTGGAATGGCAATATTGGATATTTCCAAAACAGCAATATACGAATTCCACTATGATTATATGAAGCCGATGTTTGGTGGAAATTGTAAAGCTGCATATACAGATACAGATTCAATTATATATTCAATCGAATGTGCAAACATCTATGATATTATACGTCGTGACTGCATAAAGAGATTTGATACAAGTGATTATCCAAAAGATAATGTTTACAATATTCCACTGGTTAACAAAAAAGTTTTAGGAATAATGAAGGATGAGATGCATGGTAAAATTATAACAGAGTTTGCAGGATTAAGGTCTAAAATGTACGCAATCAGGGTGGAGGGAAGAGATATGATAAAAAAAGTTAAAGGAGTGAAAAAAAATATCGTTAAAACTCACATAAATTTTGATGATTATCTAGAATGTTTGAAGAACTACACAGGAAAGACAGTTAATCAAAAATTAATTACTTCCCAAAAACATAATGTATTCAGTATAAATCAAACAAAAATCGCATTGAGTCCGCATGATGATAAGAGATACCTTATTAAAGATAGCTACGAGACGTTACCATGGGGACACTATTCAATTATGTGTATAGAATAAGTATTTAATTGAATTTATTGTATATCTATTTATCTATATATCTTATCTATTTTATATATATATATTACTAATATTAACACATGTAAAGCATTATCATATGAAATAAAAACATTTATGTAAAAAGGTGTTGTTTATTAATAGTAGTAGTAGTAGTAGTAGTAGTAGTAGTTATTTAACCTCAAAACTTGCATACCATGTGAGGTACAACATAAATACATATTACATGATATGGATCAGCACTTACACAATGTCATTAAAATGTAGAATGAAAGCTTATTAAAGGTATAATTAATAAAAAACTAAAATCATTTTTAAAGAGTTTTTCTCTGAACCCATTGTTTCTAATCTACATATTATAAATTATTTTGATTATGATAGGAACCATTTAAGAAACCAGTTATATAAATCTATTTATCAAACATGACTGAGATCATCATCACAGACATTCAATTTGATAGAAAAGGAAATTTTAATGCACTGAATAATAAATAAACATCAATTACTAAGGATTGAGGTGTTAATAAGTGTTAGGAAGGGTATGCAGTTGAAGTTCCTTTAAATGCTACCGCCAGTAATTTATAGCTATTAAGCCCCTCGAAATTCAAAGGCACTACTCTTGAGGCTCGAGGTAAGTAGCTCGGAACACGAACAGGTCTACCGTCAAATGATTTATAGCCGCTAAGGCCCCTCGAAATTCAAAGGCACTACTCTTGAGGCTCGAGGTAGACGGCTCTCCTTAGCAAGGTAGACAGCTCCCCTTGGTAAGGAGATTCCATAAAGGATAAGCTATTAAGAGCAATGAAGCTCCCCCAGCGTTAGTAAGGCACCGAATGTTGCTATGAACCGGTTGCCACAGTCTAATTATAGACTGCCCAACGCATTTGGGTATATCCATGAAATAACCTGTCTCTTCAACAATTTACGGATAATGGGATTAAGGATGAAATGTCATATAAATAAGGATTATAAATTTAAGAGAGTTCCATTTTTATTTTACGGTAAAACCAAAGCGATTAATTTTGAATCTATCACGATTAATAACGGCTCCTTCAATATAGACAAATAATTATTTTTTCCTTAGTAAAGAGATATTTTTATACACAATTCAACGATTTATTCGACATCAAATAATATATTGAATTTAACGGAAAAATGTTTCACGCAAATTAAATACTTATTAGCTTTAACGAAACAATAATGATAATATTTACAATACTACATTTTATGTTAAGTAAGATAGCTTGCATCATAATAATGTAAGTAAAGTTATATATTCAATATAAAGACTATCACATACTTTCTAGATGATAACAATATAAATACTAAATATATCGTTAATTTAAATCTTTATACCCATACATAAGTGCTTACATTCCAATAAAAACAGAATTAAATGCAAATAATGACATGCATATTTTCATTTTTATTACCAAGATAGTTTTTTAATTATGTTACATTAACGATGTATAATACGCTATACTTAAGTAAAATATTATATACATTCGCATTCATCAGCCGCGAAATAAGCGTGTTCATTCATGTTTAAAATACGTCACTGACCGTATAACGCAGGTAGTAAGACGGCATATTATTGACTGTATTTTAAGAAAGACGTTGTATGAGAGCGAGAAAAGACAAGTGATATATATATACATATATCAAGTATTTCAGTTTTAGTAGCGTAATAACCTTCCTATGTGATAGTTTACTTTTGTTAGAGAAAGGTAAGCCCATAACTAATTACTAATACAATCATTGTAGTATATTTAACTCAATATCGGCCTAGTACCAGTTATCGGTACAAGTTATTTATTATCGTAAATTGGATATTTAACGTAATATTATATTAAAGAATGCCAATAATTTATATTACTACCACAAGTGATATTATTAAATCACGTTTGCATATTACTGTAGGATATGAAAGAATATTTTACATGATCGAGATAGGTAAATATATATATATATATATATATATATATATATATATATATATAATTATTTGATATTAAACCACTGAATATAAATGAGTGAAATATATTTGCAGGGAACTTGACATAATAAATAATTTTATTATTATTATATAATTTAATGAGGCAGCTTGAATACAAAGATGTTTAACCTTTAATTATCATAATTAGATTTTATGATTAAAGTAGTATGTATTGTAATATATGATAGTGTTATAAACTATAAATATTATTCAGTATTGGAATACACAATGATTAACACAAATTTGAGTAGAGAAAGATAAATATTTTTAATTGCACATGTGTGAATTTGAATTTATCGGGAATATACAGAGTAATTATTTACATCTGATGGTGAAACATGGTCGCGTATTTTATATCATTTAGTAATTTAATTTGCTCTATAGCTAGACAATGAGGTGGATGCTTAGCATTAATTTGTACACACGTAATGTTATGATTGTCAGTGCAACATATACATATATTCAAGTCTAACACAAACTTTTTGATTATTGAAACCCCAATAGAAATTATCACTATTTCGAGAAGAATAGTCATGTACCTGTACATATTCAAAGCCGCTGAAGTATGAGTACATTAACAGCTGTATACGCGTGTCTTTATCATCCACTTTAATGTGTTACTGTAATTCCAGTTATTTTTTTTTTTATTTATACGTACATATAATGTGAATTATTACACTAATTATAAAACAAAATTAATTATAGATAGACAAACATTATACAGGTATATTGCAAACACGTAATGCTAAGATAATCAGAGTGATATATACATACATGTAAAGAAATTTATAGTTTATTCAATCTCTTATTAAAAGAGTTATTAATATTTTTCAAATGAATACCTGACAGTGGTGGAAAACTGTTGAAATTTGGATAGATTAATAGTTACATATGCGAGCTTCAGAATGGCTTCTGAACATGTTGAGGAGAGGTTTAAACTGCTTTCTATTCAACTTGAACTCCGGTGAACTTGTTAAAAAAATCGGTTTTTAAAACCGGTTCTGTACCGGTTCTGAACTGGTTCTAGCACAACCGGTTCAGAACCGGTACAGAACCGGTTCTGAGCTGAACCGGTTGTGCTAGAACCAGTTCAGAACCGGTACAGAACCGGTTCTAACTGAACCGGTACAGAACCGGTTCTAACTGAACCGGTTCAGAACCGGTTTTAAAAACCGATTTTTTTAGCAAGTTCACCGGAGTTCAAGTTGAATAGAAAGCAGTTTAAACCTCTCCCCAACATGTTCAGAAGCCATTCTGAAGCTCGCATATGTAACTATTAATCTATCCAAATTTCAACAGTTTTCCACCACTGTCAGGTATTCATTTGAAAAATATTAATAACTCTTTTAATAAGAGATTGAATAAACTATAAATTTCTTTACATGTATGTATATATCACTCTGATTATCTTAGCATTACGTGTTTGCAATATACCTGTATAATGTTTGTCTATCTATAATTAATTTTGTTTTATAATTAGTGTAATAATTCACATTATATGTACGTATAAATAAAAAAAAAAATAACTGGAATTACAGTAACACATTAAAGTGGATGATAAAGACACGCGTATACAGCTGTTAATGTACTCATACTTCAGCGGCTTTGAATATGTACAGGTACATGACTATTCTTCTCGAAATAGTGATAATTTCTATTGGGGTTTCAATAATCAAAAAGTTTGTGTTAGACTTGAATATATGTATATGTTGCACTGACAATCATAACATTACGTGTGTACAAATTAATGCTAAGCATCCACCTCATTGTCTAGCTATAGAGCAAATTAAATTACTAAATGATATAAAATACGCGACCATGTTTCACCATCAGATGTAAATAATTACTCTGTATATTCCCGATAAATTCAAATTC
The DNA here is from genome assembly GCA_963170755.1 of Amphimallon solstitiale. NCBI lineage: Eukaryota > Metazoa > Arthropoda > Insecta > Coleoptera > Scarabaeidae > Amphimallon > Amphimallon solstitiale. The sequence continues at coordinate 123,410,099 of OY720681.1, read as the reverse complement.
ACACATGTGCAATTAAAAATATTTATCTTTCTCTACTCAAATTTGTGTTAATCATTGTGTATTCCAATACTGAATAATATTTATAGTTTATAACACTATCATATATTACAATACATACTACTTTAATCATAAAATCTAATTATGATAATTAAAGGTTAAACATCTTTGTATTCAAGCTGCCTCATTAAATTATATAATAATAATAAAATTATTTATTATGTCAAGTTCCCTGCAAATATATTTCACTCATTTATATTCAGTGGTTTAATATCAAATAATTATATATATATATATATATTTACCTATCTCGATCATGTAAAATATTCTTTCATATCCTACAGTAATATGCAAACGTGATTTAATAATATCACTTGTGGTAGTAATATAAATTATTGGCATTCTTTAATATAATATTACGTTAAATATCCAATTTACGATAATAAATAACTTGTACCGATAACTGGTACTAGGCCGATATTGAGTTAAATATACTACAATGATTGTATTAGTAATTAGTTATGGGCTTACCTTTCTCTAACAAAAGTAAACTATCACATAGGAAGGTTATTACGCTACTAAAACTGAAATACTTGATATATGTATATATATATCACTTGTCTTTTCTCGCTCTCATACAACGTCTTTCTTAAAATACAGTCAATAATATGCCGTCTTACTACCTGCGTTATACGGTCAGTGACGTATTTTAAACATGAATGAACACGCTTATTTCGCGGCTGATGAATGCGAATGTATATAATATTTTACTTAAGTATAGCGTATTATACATCGTTAATGTAACATAATTAAAAAACTATCTTGGTAATAAAAATGAAAATATGCATGTCATTATTTGCATTTAATTCTGTTTTTATTGGAATGTAAGCACTTATGTATGGGTATAAAGATTTAAATTAACGATATATTTAGTATTTATATTGTTATCATCTAGAAAGTATGTGATAGTCTTTATATTGAATATATAACTTTACTTACATTATTATGATGCAAGCTATCTTACTTAACATAAAATGTAGTATTGTAAATATTATCATTATTGTTTCGTTAAAGCTAATAAGTATTTAATTTGCGTGAAACATTTTTCCGTTAAATTCAATATATTATTTGATGTCGAATAAATCGTTGAATTGTGTATAAAAATATCTCTTTACTAAGGAAAAAATAATTATTTGTCTATATTGAAGGAGCCGTTATTAATCGTGATAGATTCAAAATTAATCGCTTTGGTTTTACCGTAAAATAAAAATGGAACTCTCTTAAATTTATAATCCTTATTTATATGACATTTCATCCTTAATCCCATTATCCGTAAATTGTTGAAGAGACAGGTTATTTCATGGATATACCCAAATGCGTTGGGCAGTCTATAATTAGACTGTGGCAACCGGTTCATAGCAACATTCGGTGCCTTACTAACGCTGGGGGAGCTTCATTGCTCTTAATAGCTTATCCTTTATGGAATCTCCTTACCAAGGGGAGCTGTCTACCTTGCTAAGGAGAGCCGTCTACCTCGAGCCTCAAGAGTAGTGCCTTTGAATTTCGAGGGGCCTTAGCGGCTATAAATCATTTGACGGTAGACCTGTTCGTGTTCCGAGCTACTTACCTCGAGCCTCAAGAGTAGTGCCTTTGAATTTCGAGGGGCTTAATAGCTATAAATTACTGGCGGTAGCATTTAAAGGAACTTCAACTGCATACCCTTCCTAACACTTATTAACACCTCAATCCTTAGTAATTGATGTTTATTTATTATTCAGTGCATTAAAATTTCCTTTTCTATCAAATTGAATGTCTGTGATGATGATCTCAGTCATGTTTGATAAATAGATTTATATAACTGGTTTCTTAAATGGTTCCTATCATAATCAAAATAATTTATAATATGTAGATTAGAAACAATGGGTTCAGAGAAAAACTCTTTAAAAATGATTTTAGTTTTTTATTAATTATACCTTTAATAAGCTTTCATTCTACATTTTAATGACATTGTGTAAGTGCTGATCCATATCATGTAATATGTATTTATGTTGTACCTCACATGGTATGCAAGTTTTGAGGTTAAATAACTACTACTACTACTACTACTACTACTACTATTAATAAACAACACCTTTTTACATAAATGTTTTTATTTCATATGATAATGCTTTACATGTGTTAATATTAGTAATATATATATATAAAATAGATAAGATATATAGATAAATAGATATACAATAAATTCAATTAAATACTTATTCTATACACATAATTGAATAGTGTCCCCATGGTAACGTCTCGTAGCTATCTTTAATAAGGTATCTCTTATCATCATGCGGACTCAATGCGATTTTTGTTTGATTTATACTGAATACATTATGTTTTTGGGAAGTAATTAATTTTTGATTAACTGTCTTTCCTGTGTAGTTCTTCAAACATTCTAGATAATCATCAAAATTTATGTGAGTTTTAACGATATTTTTTTTCACTCCTTTAACTTTTTTTATCATATCTCTTCCCTCCACCCTGATTGCGTACATTTTAGACCTTAATCCTGCAAACTCTGTTATAATTTTACCATGCATCTCATCCTTCATTATTCCTAAAACTTTTTTGTTAACCAGTGGAATATTGTAAACATTATCTTTTGGATAATCACTTGTATCAAATCTCTTTATGCAGTCACGACGTATAATATCATAGATGTTTGCACATTCGATTGAATATATAATTGAATCTGTATCTGTATATGCAGCTTTACAATTTCCACCAAACATCGGCTTCATATAATCATAGTGGAATTCGTATATTGCTGTTTTGGAAATATCCAATATTGCCATTCCAATATAAATGGGTTTATTGAAATACACCTCAGTTTTATTGAGTTCAATTGCCACTAAATTTTCATTAAATATTGTTGCTGATTTGAATTCAGGTTTTGAAATTAATGCTTCGGCACCGTAACGTCCTTCCCATTTATTTACAAGCTTCACATTGCAATGATTTCGTATACTTTGAAGCGACTTGCCAAACACCGCGTTGTTCATGAGTTTAAACAGATTTTTCTCAAATTCATTAATTGCTGATGTTCGCAGTTTAGTGTTCAGATCAATATATGATTTAAGCCAAGTGCGTTGTTGAAACTGCAGAATTCTATGAATCTTAGATAATTTCAGTCCATGAGATAATACTTGTTTCAAATTGATGTAGTGAATAACGTATCGTTCTTTGTCGTGCAAGGTAGCCAACAATTTTTTATCTGTTTTCCCTGGAGCTGATAGATGTTCTGGACAAAATGGTATATCACTGTGTAAATCATGTAGTTCTTGCGGATATTCTAAATCAACCTCCAGAATATACCCGATGTTAGCTGTATCTGATATATCCATCACATTAAAATTCTCAATACAATCTACCCATTTAAAATTACCATATGGCAAACATTGTGACATTGCCCAACCGTATTGGTTGTTTATATCAGTATACATAATGAAATTGTTTGGTTTCGAAGAATCATAATCATCCATGTATTTGTGATTTGATTTAAGGTATCTGTGTGAGCACTGACTGAGTCCACCTCTAATTCCTCGTTCAATGAACATAATCATGTCTATATCTGTTATCAATTCCAAAGTTATGTTTGTGTGTTTTAGCATACAATCCCATGTGTAACCAGGTAGAGTAAAATAGTGCGCTGGGTCTAGTTCATATGTCTTTAAGCAGCTGCTTCTCAATTGCTCAAAAACGCAAGCTAACAGTAAAACATCAGTCTTAAGATATAGGTCTGAATATTCACCCAGGTTTTTAATTTTAAATTTTTCCCATATTTCCATAGCATGCTCATAATCCTCATCGGAAACATTTTGTTCATTCAATTGGTTGAAAAACATTGATTTTTCGGGGAGTTTTGTTTCATTGAATTTTTCTGTTGAGTCAAAATAATCGTAGGGATATACTCCTTTCCGTGTTAACAGTTTTAATTTTTCATCGGTTATATTAGGAAATTCAGCTTGGAGTTCTGTATATTCTGTTAAATATGATGCTAATGTATCTAACCCTGAAGACATGAATCGGAAAGAATCGATGAATCTGAATTTAACAAGATTACCTTTTAAATGTTTGGTGAATGATATGTATCGTTCTTTATTTATTGGTAGCAAATCAATACGTCCCTCTAAATCTTCCGCTAAATTCTTAATGATGAAATGCGCATCATATCCGGATAAATTATGAAGAACCACCCCTATTGTACATCCATCCTTATAATTAATATTGCATTCTTCATGTGCTGGTCCTCTATATTTCCCCGTTAGGTGACAGTGATCTCTAACCTTTTTTCCTTCTATGGGTTTTCTGCAAATATGACATGTAATTGCGTTATTATATGCATGTTGTTCATCATGAGATAATTTATCCATAGGTAGTGGACATAGGAAAACTGTTTCTATATTTTCAGCGAAATCCTTCAATTCTTTAGTAAACCATTCTATGCAATCAACTCCTCTGTAACTTCGATAAAAAGATAATGTTGCATCGTATGAGCACTTAACATAATATCCAATGCTGCATGGTTGGTGTTCCTGATATTTATTTTTATCTTTACATGATACCAGCAAACACTCAAGGTCGGCGTATATTATAAAGCCAACTTTCATATTATTTTTGAAATTCTTGAATTTTATAAACTTCCCATCTTCATCTGGAAGTCTAACTTTACAATTATTCATATTAACACAATCTATGTAATGTTTATCTCGAGCAGTTTCTGTGCAAAAATAATGTAGGCAGCGATCACAAAAATATATCCTCGATTTATGATTAGACCGTTCTGTCGAAACTAACCGTGACAAGTTCTTAATCCATACATAGTGATATCTAGGCGATAGTTTGGATGCTGTATCATCTTGATCATTTTCATCATTATATACATCTTGAATAAGCAATAAATTGATATGTTTCAGTTGCTTCGCTTTCGTTAGATATGTTGGGACTGTCGTGAATGTTTTCTTACATTTTTTTAAAATATAAACATTTATTGATAGAGCATTTTGTTTTTCGAAGCGTGGAATTTGTTTTACAGTCATTGGAAATTGAATTCCTTCTAAATTTAAAACTAAAGACGGGTTCGGATACTTTGTGGTTCTTTGTGGGTCTTTTTTCGCAGGATATAGAGCAGATACAACCGCCCATATAAAACATTTAGTATCTTCGTTGCGTACATTAACACACGCATGTTTCAATTTTATTGGTTGTGGTAACTCGATATAGGATGACCCTAGTTGGGGTGTAAATTTATTAATATTTATTTGCATATTAATAACCGCTGATAATGCCCATCCACTTCCTCTTGATTGGAAAACCTCGATGTCAGATAAAATTGGTTGTTGTATTTCCACATCAAACCACTTCTGTAGGTTGGTATCTTGGTAAATTGGTTTATTCATGGTATTGAAATATTTTGTTTCTTTATCTTCTTGACCGATCTTTTGTATAGTAAAGTCACCAGAAAACATCGCGTTAACCTTGATTGTTTCTTCTTTTTTCAGAACGTTTAAGATTCTTCTGCGGAATATTGCCGAAGCGTCTTCCAAAAACAGTTTCGGGTCAGTGTGTTTTAGGTTGATAATAACTCCAGTTCGTATACGATTTTGAAAAGCTGATTGAATATCTTCCCACTTAACACGAATATAGGCCGTCTGTTTTCTTGTAGTGTATCCTGATCCCTTTATCTGAAGACCTCGACACTTTCGTTTGAAACTTTTCACGTGAGCAATAGCCGTTGTAAATTTTTGTTTTTCTCCAATAGTTATCGCATTACGTAATAACTTATTTAGCACTCGATTAGCTTGATTACATTTTTTAATAATAGAATTCGCGGCTTCAGCATCAGCTGTAGCACTGAAAAGTATCGACTTAATTTGTTTCACAAATTCCATCTTCACTCAACGATGAACACTGTAAGAATGATGTGCCAACGCATGTATCATGACTTATATAAAGATTCAGTATCGCTGTATCATTCGAGTTGATAATGCTAATCACGTGATTGTTGTGTAGTGTGAACCTGCGCATGCGTACATTAGCAGCTGTTGAGCATTGATAGATATAGAGGTTTTCACTGTAAAATACTTATAATTCCTTTCTATAAGAGATTTAATAAATTTATAGTTTCTGTCATACTCGTATGTATGTAAATATGAGAAATCCTGTTTATCTTAATATTGTATCTGTACATTATTCAAATAATGTAATGGATTGTAATAACAGTATTGTAAAACTTATGATTCAAATAAATAAAGGGAGTTGTTTGTTATCATTATTTATTATAAATTTACTACGTTTTACCTATATACATTTATATTGTAGTTTCATCACATGTATTTAATAACATGTATATTCATACTTGGTTGCTATCTCGTCCAGTAGCATACTGTATATTTATTTTATAATTTGAAATGGTATGCCGATCTTAGATGTAAAGTTTATATTTTTATCGACCATCTTGATGGTATGAAACTTGGTCATATTGTTAATTAATAATAAATACATTGTTTTTCTTAAAAAAATATTGTTTGTTTTATTTTATTTTATAAGTAAGATATGCATTTCAAGCATGCGGTTATCACAGAAGCGGACAGCCGTTGCGGTTTCCGCTAGAAACATGTTTAGACCTGTTTGAAGTACATTGAGAAGCGCGATAGCAAGTCGGGTAATTTATTCAGGAATTTTACATGTATTTATTAGCATTATGATAGCATGATCATGCTATATAATTAGTATAATTAAATATAATTACAGTATTAGTATTTAATAAAAGTTAATCATTGTTTCTATGCTAGCTGTATTATTAATCGAATAATTTGAATGTACATATGTATAAAAGTCGTGCGGTGTTCACATCTCATCTTTGTATACAGGTATATTAAACAACTCCTTCCCTATCTTTCTCTACACCTCCGAAGCTCTTACATACACACACGCACACACACACACACACACCGCCGCACACACCTACGCTCGCTCGCTCGCGTATATACATATATACATATATATATATAAAGGCCTGTAAGGATTGAATGACTTGCCTCGTGGCACGAAAGTGATTACACCTGTATAAATTGTAAATTTTGTAAAATGAACCTCCATAAGAAATAACATGGGAAATTGCGCCAGAATCCGCATTGTATTACTACTCATATTCAAGTGAGAAGTGATAAAAATAGCTAATATACGGACTTAGGAGGTCATTTTACTTAAGAATGAGCAAAAATGACGTTAGGGCCAATTTTCATGCAGACCAGTGCAATTGTTTCATTGTGCTCTATAAGTAAAGAAGAACTTTTAAATTCAAAAGTTCTTCTTTAGGTAAAGCCCCAGCAATGCAAAAAGAACACAAATCTAAAATATTTGCCACATCATAAAATTAATTTTGTAAAAGTTTGCATAAATTGCCTTCATTATCATCTATGTATATTACATCCGATGCATTTACTAAAAAATTAAGTATATATTCTTGTGATAGACATTCGGACTTTGGAATATGATTTTTTCCTTTTTGTTTTCAAAAAGCCGTAAGTTTTTTTTTATGTCAGCGTAATTTTTTGCGGAAAAAGTTGCTTTCGCAATGGAAGAATACGACCACATCGAAGAAGAATATCGAAAAACCGGAAAAATGCGCCATGTAAAACGTTTTCACTATACTTTTTATTACCGTGTCCTGAATTTCAGGTGGCGTGCAGTGAATGTCTTCATACAATATTTTCTATAAATAAATCGCGACAAAACTGTTGAAAGACGTGACAACGACAAACGATATCTGTCTAATATCTGTCATGGCTACGTTGACAGATATTAGGCGCAGGTGAAGTGTTTGATTTTTACAGTACAATAAAGCGTTTGTTTATTTCCGAAAAAACGCTATGAAAATGCATGGCTGTACTGACGGTTGGCAATAAATTAAAATAAATTAACTAACATGAGGTATTAATTCACCATAAGCCACCAGAAGTTTTAAAGTAAAGATAAGTTAATAAATAATAAAGAGTTCCTTAATCCAATTGTATCTTGGAAGAGAAACAGTCATATTATTCTTGGTTCCTGTTATCATGGTAAGGGAGTGTCCGCATCCAGTCCTGATTCAAATAAAGCAGTGCATGATCCTGTTCGGAGTGTTAACTGGTAAACTGGACTTTTTTCAGTCCACCACTTTGGTTAAATTCAGAGACAGTTGTCTAATATTGAAATATACCCTTGGATAAGTTGGTATTGATTTATAGCAAATTAGAATTGATTGAAAGATAAAAGTCGTATCATACTAATATCTGGAAATATATGTATTTCAATTAATCATTGCTGTTTATATTAATAAAAGAGATAGGAGACTGTCTAATAAACAGAAATCATTATTTATTTAGGATACAAAGATAAGGATTAAGCAATCAATAGAAATATTTATGTAAAGTATTATGGAAAAGAACGCAGTTTATTTTAGGGCTAAGTGGTGTAATATTAAACGCTGTTTGGATACTTGCACTTGAAAATTATGATATATTTTTATGAATCGTTTTAATGTCACACTAACCACATAAACTGACGTGTTTTCGTCAAATCTAGCCTTTATAGAACTTTTTTTCCGAATGGTAAAGTATGTTTACAATTACCCTAACAAAAAAGTAGACTATGCTAAAATATAAGGGTAAATTTTGTGCCAATTGTACAATAGTGAATTTTGCCAGGAAAACATGAGAAATGTACAAATGAACATTTTGTACTAGCATAGATCACTTTACCTTCGTGTTTATCATTACCTCTATAAGTGTGTTTACAATTATCCCAACTACAGATCTGCAGGAACAAAATAAGGAAACGTTTGAAAAACGAGACTTTCTTTTAAATTGAAAGAAAAAAATAATTCTAGAAGTTATTTTTCGTAAAAAAATAGCTATTCTATATCGATTTATAGTTTTAGATTCCGGTAACATTGCTTCGATCATTGGAATTTCAAGAAACGTCGTGTTCTTTTTCAACAAAATCAGTGGGAAATATATCATTTCGCTTAAAGCCAACAATTTCTATATCCCTATTTTGATCTACACTACGTGCACGACATATTTATAATACGTGGATTTTCTGTTTCCTCCAAGAAATTTTACCAATAAGTACATACCCAGTTTAATTAACTGCCATTCTTGCTGTTTATACTCGACATCAGTGTAGATGTGCTAAAACCTCTTCGGCCTAATCTTCGTCTTTCAGATCTTCATCTGAATAATCATTACAAAGCTGTTCAGAATCGATTTCGTGTACAGCTCATCACATAAAGTTGAGCGGCCATCGACGCAGATAAAGAAGAGAGAGAATGCACGATAGAGATGAATACAACTGTTACAAATGCGTGCGTGTACACCCCGCTACTACCAATCTCCTCCTTGTTCTTTGCGCATATGACCTTCACCGCTCAAGTTATATGTGCTGAGCTGTACATCTTCATCACTTACAATATTCTCATTACGTTTCTTAATTGTTTTTCTTTCAGTCGTCGTTTTCAAAGAAGGTTTACCTTTACCTTTTTAGGATGGAGACTGCTTCTTTCGGTTCTTGTTATTTTCTCTTCTATAAAAAGTTCAGCTTCTGTCAACCGTTCCATCACTTTAACAGTCGTTAAAACTTATCCATACCGGACTTGTTTCAATCGTGGTGTAACTTTTTTAGGCTCTTCTGTGTTTAAACACACGGCAACTGTTTTCTTAACCTTCATAAACCCGATTCGTGTCTGGGGTACAGCTATGTGTGTGGCAAAGGTACTATGAAGATCAAACGGCGAAAATGTAATATTCAAAAGGTTTCACCAGGTTTGACTAGATATAGTTCCCAATTTTCCACCATAAAAGAAGCTTTTGAACAATTTCTTTCACAAGATATTATGGATGTGATTTTATCGGAGACGAATAGAAAAGCCGAATCATATTATGCGAGAAATGAGAAGACCTTTCCTCCTTTTGTGCAAGAAGAACTGGAAGCATTTATTGGTTTGCTTATTATTTTTGGAGCCTGGCACGCAGCTAAAGAGCCAATATGTGTACTATGGAGCCAAGATCCAACTTTATGTCGGCCTCTAGTATCATCTGCCTTGTCTCGCAACAGATTTCAACAGATTATGTGCTTTCTAAGATTCGACAATTTTGAAACAAGAGAAGAAAGAAAACGCACTGATAAATTTGCCCCAATCAGAGATATTTTTGATGGTTTTGTAACAAATTGCAAGAAATCTTTTAATCCATCTGAACACTTGTGCGTGGATGAGCAGTTAGTCCCATTCCGAGGCAAGGCTCCTTTTCGGGTTTACATGAAGAATAAGCCGGACAAGTACGGCTTAAAAATTTGGGCACTGGCTGATTGTAGTTCGGCATATACAGCGAATATGCAACCTTATTTAGGTAAGTTTTTTCATGAAAAAAATGAAGATTTTTGTGACAATAATAATTTTAGGCAAAGTAGGAAACAAACCGGAGAAAGGCCAAAAACAAAGGACCTGGTAAACCATTTATCTTCAGGATATGGAATAACTACTGATAACCTTTTTGCCAGTATTGAGTTAGCTAATAGGCTTTTAGATAAAAACCTTACCTTGTGTGGTGCACTGCGAAAAATTAAACCATATATTCCAAAAGAACTACTTCCAGCAAGGTATAAGAAGGACTTTTCAAACATGTTTGCTATTATGGAAAATATAACATTAGTTTCCTACGTACCAAAAAAAAAAAAAATGCGGCAGTTATTCTTTTATCGACAAAACATAAAGATGACAAAATAAGTAGAGAAAAAACTTATTACAAACCAGACATTATCTTACAATACAATAAAACAAAGGGTGCAGTGGACACAACAGATAAATTAGCGAAGGAATTCACGACACAAAGAAAAAGTAATCGGTGGCCGATGGCAATATTTTTTCATCTGCTGGACATTGGTGGCTTCAACGCCTATAAACTTTGGATGTTGAAAAATCCAGATTGAAAAAAAAATCGCTTGGGCCAAGAATTAATTACGAAAAATATAATTCGTAGATACCAAAATGACAAGTCGTTACATTCCAGTATAAAACAATCCATGTTAACCATTTTGCCAGAATTAAACGTAAGGAACGAACAACCTGCTCCCGTTATTGGCAGAAAGGAGCGATGTTTCTTATGCAACAGAAGTAAAGACAGGAAATCTCGATAGTTTTGTATTCGGTGCAATCAGTTCGTATGTGCAGAACATTCAAAAAATATAAAAGTTTGTAACAAGTGTGATAATTAAATCATTATTTAAAATGTCACTAAAATGCTTGTTCTTTTTTCATAATTATTTTTGTTTTTATTATTTGTAATCATTTCATATTATTTTTTCAAAATGCGTTAACTCATTTATCAATGCTGACAACTTTTTTATGTAAAAAAATATATTTTTTTATAAGCAGAATGTGTTTTATTTTTAATATTCCCTAATTATAACATTAAAAAAATAATAATAAGCCAAAAAAATGTTGGGGTACATTTGGACCCCACTCCGTATTTAATGTAAGTTTTTGACCACGGGTTTATGAAGGTTAATTGTCTGGGAGAATACCGCAATAATATCTAGGGCAGGATTAACACGAGGGGTGTTCTCGATCTCACTTGTGAATTGCTCGACGTCAAAGACATATCTTGTTTTTCGAGAGGCCAGTATCTGAAATATTAGATGTAGATGGGCTTCCTCTGAATTGTACTAGTTCTTTTCTGTGGTAAAGTGTGGTATCTGTTCAATCTTATCTATGCACTGATATATCATAGACTATTATTGCCAGCTTCATGTTCTGCGAGCCATAGAGAAATGTCAATTAAACTTTATTTGTTCTTAATGTACTTAGTTTATAAACCTATCAACAATATAAAGAAGCTGAAGCTACATATTTTGATACATTTATATTTTGAACACAGTTGGAAAAATTACTCATATTTATATTTGGTTCACGTAAATTACTAGTAACTAATAAAAAAATAAATTCAGGCATCACCTCAGATGGCAAATTATAAACTACAAAAATCGTTTAAGCAAAGCTTTGCTTATTCGAAATCAAATTTCCATCCTCCAATCTGTTTTATTCCCAGCACACCTTCCTCTGCATTTGCTACGTATGTAGCTGGTGATCGGAGAAGTGAATGTAACCTGTGTAATTCAGAATTGGGTAGTTTCAGATAAATGGTGATTGATTTGGAATTTCGACAAAAATATGTTTATTTACAACCATACGCGTAATGTTGGCATTTCTGACTTTTTAAAAGTTGGAAAGTGTGACTTTGTTCACGTTTACTTCCCGCCCTCTTATTACTGCCCTCATTTACTTCCCGCCCTCTATTACTGCTCTCGTTTCTTAACCTAAATGTCAATCACAATTTAAAACTGTCAACTCGATATGTCAAAACCTTATCGGAATTTTTATCACAAATAATTATCAATTGTATGGTTGTAAATAAAATTTATTGTTACATTAGAATTATTGGAAGCTTGAATACATGTAGATAGGCCGCCCTGCTATCGCTGATATAATGAAATAGTGATTTCTTGTCCTTCTCCATTCGAGCCAAGATATCTGGATTGCTACGGGAGGACAGTTTCCCTCAGTTCAATTGTAGTGCAGACCTTGAAGGCTTTACTACTCAACATTTCCTTTATAATCTATTCACCGAAAAAAAGTGGCGTATATTATTTGACGTTTACGCTAGATCATCGCAAATCTGACAACCGGAATTTTTATCACAAATAAATATAATTATGGTTGTAAATAAAATAGTATACAAACCTCGGTGAAAAGTTTCATTCCTGTCTCGAGATAAAGTTAACTACCTAATCTCTCGACAGTAATGAAACACTTTCCACCTCGGTATGCAATATACTATGGCCCACCACCTGCCTGCTGAAATTCCCTTTCAAGTAGAATAAAAAAATCGGCGAGATTGTATGTTCGATGACGAAAACCAACATACCTTTTATAGAACCCATGAGGAGCATAGCAATATATTTGAATCGTTTTCGCAACCGAAACGGCAAATTGCCCTTAACTGGTACAATTTCAAAACAATTAAATTAAATTAGTTAATTAATTTTTCGGGATATATAGCTTCCGCTATTAAAATACTATTACAAGAAAGTCAGTTACAAATTCAATATTATAAATAAAGATATTAATCATATTAAACATCGGTATCTGGGAGTATATCACCGATAATAAACGAATCAGTCTTGTTTATGTAATTGCTCCACTTAAACGTACATACTCACCAGCCGCCACTGATAGAAGTATTGTTAGAACAGGTAAGTCACAACTGGTAGGAAATTGTCTATGTAAAACATATAGTGTGTAGTAAATTCTGTAGGTATTTTCTTTATTCTAGAAATTAATGCCCGAATTAAGAAAGCAGTTAATAAATCAAAAAGATCCCTACTAGCAGGCATTTTAGCAAAAACTTAAGCATTCAGAACCTTACGGTATTCATCAAAGTAATATATAGCAACATTTCAAGGTTACCTGAAATGCATATACCTATATAGTATGTATCATATATTTGTTACAAGTCTTAACAACATTACGTTTTTGGATATTTTTTATCATCGGGCAGCTACACGAATAATATTGGTACTAATAGCTTTGTTTCGCTTAGTCAAATATTTTTGAGTCATATCACTAATGAAGCCTGTCATATAATGACGAGGATTAAATGAGTAGATAGAATTTCTAGCAAATTGGAATCAAAGAACCATGTTATGCAAGGGTAATTATGTTGCATGAAAATATTCTTAAAGTGATTCTTCATTTTATTTTTATGAAGAAATGCACATGTATTTCATTTAATCGATAGCACCCAGGACAATCCATTTAATCGGTAATTTATGAATATATAATCTATATATTTCAATGCAGGTGATATTGGTATCCCATGGAGCCATAGTTATTCAGTCCAATTAATAATGAAAACCCAAATTCCCCAGAAGCGTGTTAAATATTTAATTGAAATTTGTGCGCAATATGACTGAAATGAAATCCTATTTTGTAAAGTAGGTATCGAAATCTCTCCAGTTTCCGCACGTTAATATACCATCCTATAAAGGCAGCTAGTATAATTTAAACATGTTGTAACATGGCACTATACGATCATTTTCAATTACGTGAAGAAGATAGAGATGAATTGAATGACGAACAATGTATTACAGGCAAAACTATGATTTTTATTCTACGGCTTTGTAATACTTGCTGATAAATGTATGAAACCATTAAACAATATAATCTGAATATTTAATCCTTTTCTTATTAAAAACTGCATGAAATTTTATTCTTTACATTTTCACATTTTTATCGTTCTTTCAATTTTAAAAAGAGCTCCAGCCTTCTTAATATTTGTTTCCTGCTAAAACTGCAAATAAACAGAATTTTCAATTACTGTAACTTTAGTGGTTCGGCAACCAAATTCTGCACTAATATTGACTATTTGGTGTACTCGATATCAAATATGTTAGTGAGTAAGCCTTGTCCTATGCAGACCATACATTCTTACGACTAGTAAAATAAAAATGACTTGTGACGCAGAAAAATAATGACACCAAGTGTAAGCTTGTTATATAATATTAGTTGACTTTATAAATACAAAATAATCTATATTTATATATCAACTTTTCCAATAATTTGCCCAATCATATTAGAACATGACGTTACAGACTTTAAGTTTTGGGGCCTATAATATTAATCGTTCCATATACGTATTGTAACGTTTTCGGGTTCCAATAAACAACTCGTGCAATTATTTATTTAAAAACAGTCTGTATATTTATATACTTAAAATTATATAACAATATAAAAATATAAAACTAACGTAACACACTTAAACTACTACAATTTAATTATCATAGGTATTTATTTACTACTACTATTAATAAATTAAAATTAACACTTGTATTTATATACGGCACTTAAAGGACTATTTATTTGTTTGGCTACTTATTTATTTCCACTGTTCCCACGAGACCACTTCTTTATCCCGAATTACTCATCCCGCAATTAATTCCGCAATGAATCCATCGGTGACCCAGTCGCCTTATGTACACATGCATGAAATGTTCTCGAAAAGTACCAGTAAATTCGGCAATATACCAGTGGAAATCTGGACTCTTCCTTGCTTACGTCGTACATCTGTGAGATGACTCACTGCATTTACGATATTTACCGGTCGCGCCGAGATGATTTATAATGATGTGTAAATAAGAGCGTTTTTATACGTCGCCCGGTCTGCCTGATACATATTTCGTTACAGTATTGATAAAATAGTTGTTACAAATAAAAAAATTAGGTGTGGCCACCACACGACTTTCTTATACGTATGAGCGTTTCAAACTAGACAATTTTAAGAATTTTTTTATACAAAACTTATTCAAAATCCTATTCTAAGTACTTTCATTCTCCTAATAAAAAAAGGTACTACTCGCTACTTCCGGTCCGAATTTTGAAATTTCAAGTATACAAAAAATATTGCAAATCGAACTCTAAATACTTTTGTACTCTTAATAAATATATATAGAATGCATAATTTACGACATATTTGCAAAAAATCGCTATTCGATAAGAGTAAAAGACCTACTTCCGGTTGCAATTTCGAAAAACTTTTTTAAGACAATTTTTCTCAAATTTAATTTTGAGTACATTTTTATTCTTTATAAATTTGTTTAAACTTAGTAATATTTGCAAAATTCGATTTTTTCACTGAAGTAAACTACTACTTCCGGTCTACCGATTTTACTGAAGAACTAATCAGATCTCAAGAGGGAGATTATACACGTAAATACAAAATTTGCTATAGCTATAGCAGTTTGACCGCTATCGTGGTCACACACAGTCAGACACACAGACGCACAGACATTTTTTAAAAACCACTTTTCTGGTATCAGGGGACTGCAAAACGTGGGCATCTGCAAAAGTCTCGAGGTCGAAAATTTTCGTCATCACAATACTTCCTTATACTACGTATAAGAAAGTAAAAGTCATAGGCTAAATGATCAACAGGTAAATTTCCTCTAATGTTCTTTAACACAATAGAAAGTTCAACATTCTTATAATTTTATGTAGTTTTATCGTTAGATAATTTGAGGAAAGAAAAGTCAACTTTAAAATATACACACGATATCACAATAGGCTTTTTCGAACATTTAGTTTGTGTAAATTTCACATGCTTTATGTTGTATTGTATTGTCTGCTGATTCTATGTGTTCGTTTGTATTTACGTACTATTTCTTGTGAGAAAAGCAATTTCCACTTTTTATAAAGATAAATTCCGTCCTTGTTGGCTTCATAGGAAAATTACATTTCTTCATCCATAAATGTACCTAAATGGATATTTATCTGCAAATAAATAAATTATATCTTTTTAAACTCTCTTAACGGTAGGAGTTCCTGCTGGAATTTTGTAAAGTGCTTCCTGTTTTCTTGGCATTACAAAATTTTCGGTACATTTTCTTTACAAATCGCTAATTGCTAATTAGTATTTCATACAATTTTCTGATTAGTTAAAATTTTAAATTAAAATACTTTGGCATTTAAGAGATATTATGTCTGTCATGTTAAACATAAAGGTTATGTACAAACATTGCTGACGTATTTCTTGTAGCTTACGAGAGTGGTTCAGAATTTCCCCTTAGTTTTTATTAAATCTTGGTTATCTTTTGGATATTTCTGATATGGATAAATCACGTACCTTCTTGGTATTGAGTTTATAGTTTATATTGTAACGAAACAAGCCCACAAAAGAAACAGACATTCGGGCGACGACAAAAACGTACCGGTAAACAAGTCGTAAATCATGCACTCAGCGACAGAAAGTCTGGAATGTGGTAGAAGAGAGCCAGAATTTGCTGGTATTTCTGTAGACACTTTGTCTGCCGATATAAATGCCGCCGCTAGGATAAGGAATCATTCCTTCAATGGATTTCATTCAATGGTAGTCGCGAGCGGTATTTACTGAACAGTTCAAATAACATAAATAATGTGAGTAGTGCAGTTTTATTATAGTTCACAAAATACATAAATATTACTGATATAAATAGTAGTGATAGAAATAAATACGTGTGTTAATTTATTTGTAGTAGTTTTAAGTGCGATACATTTATTTTACATTTTTGTATTGTGATTAGTTTTAAGTGTGTAAATATACAGACTGTTTCAAAACATTTGCACGAGTTGTTCATTTCGACCCCGAAAACGCAACAATATGTTTTTTAATATTATTATAGCATCATCATACTCGTACGTCAGAAAATATGAAATCACATTCCGTCGTACACAGACTTCGCCAAGGCGTTCGATACTATTGATCACACAATACTTCTTTCAAAGCTGAGTTCCCTGGATCTTACGTCACCTGTGATAATCTGATTGCCTCTTACCTGGACAATCGTTCTATTTATGTTTACTGCGATGGAACACTTTCACAGCTTCTTCAGGTGTCCCGCAAGGATCAAATCTGGGCCCACTCTTTTTCAACGTTTACATTAATGATTTACTGTCTATTCTCAGCTGACGCGTCCTAAGTTATGCTGATGACTTAAAGATTTATTCAAAGGTCGCGTCAGTCTACGATTGTGAAGCCCTACAGAGTGATCTCCGTGTTACTAACAACTGGTGCCAGCGGAACAAAATAAAAATCAGCATTAATAAATGTGCGGTAGTTACGTATACCACAAGAAACGGGCTATTGATATTCCCCTACATATTAAATCAAACACCTATTCCCCGGACAACACAAATGAGGGGATCTTGGAGTGTTATTTGACCAGCGTTTGAATTTTTCTAATCATATATATGTATTCGATATGCAACTCCGCCTCACGTGCACTCAGCTTCGTTGTCAGGTCGTGCCGAGAGTTCATGAATCCGAATACATTGAAGATACTGTTTTACAGACTGGAGTATGCCTCTATAATCTGGTATCTCTGTTACGTTTACCAAAACCTATTAATTGAGAGAGTACAGAAGAGATTTTTGAAGTACTTTTCGTACAGGGCTTGCGGCACGTATTCTCCTACATTGACTATGAGAGTCTACTATTGGAATATGACATTCCTTCCCTCTTGGAACGAGGAAAAATCGCAAGCGCCAATTTTCTGGCTGGACTGGTTAAGAATAGAATCGATGTCCCCAATCTACTCTCCGCTGTGGATTTTTTGGTTCTTAGATACGGTACGCGTTCGAGCGATATTTTTGTAATGACTTGAGCTAGGTCAAATGTTTTCGGTAAGGCACCTCTCACTCATATGGCTAGGAACGCCAACTAACAATGCCCTAACCATTTTCACTTATTGTGTTTTGGCCATATGGACTCCAAAGGACATTAAGATTGAAACCCTATTTAAAGATTACATTTTTGGTCAGAAGCCATGGAACAAAAATTGGTTCAATTTTAAATGAATGTCTATTACAGTGATAATAAACCGATCCTGAATACAGAAAACGGCTACTTACGCTTGCGACCGCACAAATCGTTAGAGGCGCCACGTCACTAGCGCAAATTCGGCCCTTGTAAGGTATTCGTTAAAATAAAATAACTAGAAGACATTTTTATTTTTCTTTTATTTTTTGCACTAAATTGAATACAAAGAATTAAGGAAGGCTTCGTTGCGAGTATTTTTTTTGTAATTAAAATTATTTAGTCCTATATTTTACCCCTGAAGTTGGCTAAATTTACAATATCATAACACAGTTTCAAAAATTTTATTTTAAAAACTAATTCCAGTCAAGCATGCATTGAACCTTTGTTTATTTGTGTTCTGAATCTCATTTTGATATTTCATAACTGAAAGCTGTACTATTATTTTAACGAATCCTTCTTAAGTCGCTAGTTTTGTCGTTGCGTGAGTCCCCTTAAGTCATTTTTTGTCGGAATTATGTATTTTAATTATTTTCTTAGTGGGTAACTGTTTACGTTGGTGAAGCATAATGACTTGAGAAGAAACAGAATATTGGTGCTATTTCAGTTATTTGTTGGTGTCTTGGTTTTATTCAGGCAGCTTATTTTTTTTGCTCTAGATGAGTTTTCAAGTTCGGCCTGATTATTATTTTTGCATGTTTTCTTTTGCAATTTAGATTCATGCTTGTATTCAATAAAGCTATAATAATTATTATTAAAAATTCTGGAAGGGATTTCCAATTTCACAATCGACAATTAAGTTTTGAGAAACCGGTATACAAGATGTGTGGCAAGACCAAATCAACAACATCCTTACGCCACAATGTCAACATTGTCAACTCAGATTGGATTATTTATTAGATAAGAAAACTCCATATTTACTAGACAAAAATATTATAATTTTAGATCGTGTTTCTAGGTTTCAACTATTTTTTTGTCAAAATTGTCTTACGCACTTATTTGTTGAAATTTTTGCATTAAAAGAAATCATTGATAGTGTCATTATGTTGGCACAAGACACTACATATCTAACTGTTATACGTATACAAGGTGTCTCTAAAAGGTCTTTAAACAACTCTACCACGTATTTTTCGGACCAAAATAAACCGATTTAGCAAAACTTGGCTTAGTGAAAGTTGCTTAGTTTGTGCGCAATACGGTCCTGAAGTTGCAGTTGGAAAATTGTTTTTTTGTTATAAATTTGAAACGGCTGGAGCGATTGCGCTAAATTTTGTCACGTTTACATAGTTTTATGAGTCAAGAAATTCTGTATCAAAATTGTGATAGTAATCAATCCATAGGCGGAGAACCTGCGTTTATAAATATTAAAACATTTCCATTTTCTACGCCAATGGATAAAAAAGAGTTTGTCTATAAAATTTAGATTAAGTGTCTTAAGCACAAGAAAAAAGGTACTCTAGGTAAGATTCGAAAAATTGCATCGTTTTCTCAAAAATCGCATTTTAAGATTTGAGAACATTAACTAGAGGACGGCAGCGCATACCGTGTGCTCCATGTACATGTATCTTTAAGCCGTGTACACGTGTCTTAGGCCGTTTAGACGTCTCTTTAAACTATGTACACGTCTTTTTACGTCGTTTTTGAATTGACAATTTTTTTTTGTAAAATGTTTTCTTTTTTAAAAAATACAGAACGGCCAATACCAGATAGGTTAAAATAAAAAGGCACTGGTTTACAAAAAAGATATTCTATTTATCTCGACAATTGATGCAAAAAATGCTATTTTTTTGATGTTTTTTTTTGTTTTAAGAATTCCACTTGTGCCCTGCGTTTTGTAAAATACATATGTTTGTATTTAGTTGTTATTGTTGGTTTCCATAGTTATGACTATTTGAATATTTGACAACGACTTTTCTGGATTTTCAAAAGTGTTTTCCATCATTACTTTTATTTTCGGTTTGTCATGGCTGTCCAATACACCAACGAAGAATATACCGATATGTTATTAGTATATGGATATTGTCAAGGCAATTGTGCCGAGAGTGTTAGAGTATATTCGGAACGGTTTCCAAATCGTCGTGTTCCAAGTCATCCAACGTTTGCCGCAGTAGAGAGACGCCTTCGAGAAACCGGTCGCTTAGCTCCTGTAACAGCAAACTATGGCAGGCAGCGCTTTGTGAGGCAACCTGAAGTAGAAGAAGAAATTTTAGACCGTGTTCAAGAAGATCCGGAACTGAGCGTTAGACGAATAGCTAGAGAAATTGCAGTATCTAAAGATGTGGTCAATAGAGTAATTAGAGAACAATTATTACATCCATACCATAAGATTCGAGTTCAAAACCTCTTACTTCAAGATCCTGAAAGGCGCCTAAATTTTTGCCGGTTTATTGAACATAAAAGAGCAAGAAATTTAAACTTTTGCAAAAATATCTTATTTACCGACGAAGCTTGTTTTACAAGAAGAGGGATAACGAACTTTCATAATGAACATGTTTATGCAGAGGAAAATCCACATGCCATTAAAATTAACCATTTTCAACATGAATTTAAAATGAATGTATGGGCTGGAATAATCGGAAATTTTATTATTGGACCTGTCAGACTACCGCAAAGATTAACTGGAGAAGCCTATTCGATTTTTTTACAACATACTCTTCCGGACTTGTTAGATGATATACCGCTAGATATTGGACGGAATATGTGGTTTATGCACGATGGTGCACCACCACATTTTCAATGAACGTACGACACTATTTAAACCATCACTTTACAAATAGATGGATCGGTAGAGGTAATGACGCTCCTGTACAATGGGCACCTCGAAGTCCAGATCTGAATCCTCTGGATTATTATTTTTGGGGACACCAGAAATCCATTGTTTACAATACACCTGTAAATAATGAAGAAGAATTGTGGCAACGTATTCAAGAAGCAACCAATAATCTCAGAGGTGATGTAGAAGTTTTGCAAAGAGTTCAATTTAATTTCCTCCGGCGAATAGACCTTTGTATTCACGAAAATGGTAGACATTTTGAACACCTTTTATAATATCTTTTCTTTTTTTTTTTAAATCATTGTTTCATTTTCATTATTTCATTGTTTAATTGTTAATAATTCTCTGTTGTCCACCAACCAGAACACAATTGGAATTTATATGAAAAAACATTATTAAAAAAATAGCATCTTTGTATTAATTGGCGAAATAAACAGAGTATCTTTTTTATTAACTAGTGCCTATTTGTTTTGACCTATTTGGTATTGGTCGTTCAGTATTTATTAAAAAAGAAAACATATCATAACAAAAATGTTAACAATTCTTAAAATGCGATTTTTGAGAAAACGATGCAATTTTTCGAGTCTACGCAGGTTCTCCGCCTATGGATTGATTACTATCACAATTTTGATACAGAATTTCTTGACTCATAAAACTATGTAAACGTGACAAAATTTAGCGCAATCGCTCCAGCCGTTTCAAATTTATAACAAAAAAACAATTTTCCAACTGCAACTTCAGGACCGTATTGCGCACAAACTAAGCAACTTTCACTAAGCCAAGTTTTGCTAAATCGGTTTATTTTGGTCCGAAAAATACGTGGTAGAGTTGTTTAAAGACCTTTTAGAGACACCCTGTATAATATTTATAGTATTTTGTAAGAGATGAAAAAAAAAATTCAATCTGTTTACTATATAGATTAGAATGAAACTGGAAGCAGCCCTTAACTATGTTTGTAGCTGCACGCTTTGCGAATGTGCTCACACGATCGCTGATCCGTTGGCAGTACAAATGACTCGACGCGGCCCAACTGCTTGAGGACGGGCATTGACCTCAAGCTTCTGCACCACAAACTTAAATGACGCGTCAAGTAACATTCACACGGTAACGTTTTGCGAATATAACGCAAAAGTAAGGACTCCCATTATGACGCGTATATTTAAATATATTACACAATTACCTACTTACTTTAAATATAAATATGAGAAGAATGCGTACATAATCATATGCATGGAATAATTCTGTGCTTCAAAGTTCAGTCTTGGTATCGTGAGGCAAACATTATTTTAATCATCAGCTTGTAGTTTACTAATCTTATACAAATATATCTTATTAAAGTATTTTAAAATTAATAATTGGAAATATATTTACACTGACTAATTGTGTAGTTAAAAAGTAAAAAAAAAAGAAATAATATAAAATGATAAAGAAATCAAACTACAAAAATAGTATTCAAACTTATTATGTTATAAAACGTGAAAGACATGTACATATATATCGCAGGGACGTGATGAAAACGGACATTTGATCAAATCCCTAATGTAGACGATTAATTCACGGAAGATGTTAAAGTAACAACTCTGTGGAGTCATTTCCCTAAAGAAAGTAAGTGATTTGATCAAATCCCCTAACTATTTTAGTGAAAAGATGAAATAATATTGTTTAGATATTAGAAGTATTTATTTAGTAAGCCATGCATTATTAAATGAGTAGGTAATAGTCATTGAAACACAAATTATTTATTCGAAACTAATTAACGAAAGAAATAGCCACGTAAGCTAATATTTTTAAAAACAAAAAGGATATTTTTAGTGAAATATTAAACATTTTTAGTGAATGTAATTAATATGTTCATTGAATTTTATTAAAACACGTTGCTGATTTGTGACATCTCGAGTTACAAAGTACACGTTACTTTTTTACAGACACATCTTTTTGTTTTACATTGTATTTTGGATTGTTCACAGGAACAATTCTTAAATCCTTGACCACCAAATAAGGAAAATTCTCCTGCAATCTCACGCAGACTTAGGTTAGTCCATGGAACTATTTCGGTAAATGTTGTAGTAACTATTTGAAGAACGTTTCTAGGTAGCCAATAATATAATTCCAACTGAGGTACCAATTTGGTATAAATTATATTTTATATCTAATACGATTCCCACAAGGTTATTTCGATCTAATGGGTATCTCTCTACCTTAGGTATATATCGTACATACACCAAAACTGTGGAATCCACTAACATGTCTTTAAATTTCTTCAAAGATGCTTCATTCATTTTTTCAGCTGATCTTTTCTGGTGTTTTGCAGCATTTTCCCTTTGATCTTTAATGCTTTCTTCTTTTTGGCATAAATAGCATAGGATTTTCTATCAATATCCTTCTTCTCCTATTGTATTTCCACATATTGCGTGTACCGGGACTAGCTGGATTTCTAGACCTACCATTTACAATTTTGTACGTTGACCACAGACTTGTTAATTCTTACATGACAGCAGCCTTAACCTCACGGTCGTTGTTGCTTTGTATATATGAGGACAATCTACTTCCAAAAATATTTTTAATAGCTCCATTGCTACTTCAGCAGCTCTTTTTGAAGTCAACGGTCGAAGAAAGCTGAATTTCGTCACGTGGTCTTGATAGTGTAACAGTCATTTGTAATTTCTAACTGGGATCGACTGTAAGCCAAATCAATCGACTTGGCCACGATGATTGAAGTCGCTAGATACAATTGGGCAAATAACGATTCTTTTTCTTGAAATTTGTTTTTAGACTGACATACCGTGCACAGCTTTAAAAACTCCAGTACAACTGAAGTAGGTACTATACAGCATTTTATCTCTTCCTCCGTGGCCAATTGACTGATGGGCTTATGTGGTATAAATTTTCCATTGGCACTATTTTCAGAACTGGATCGGAGTCAGACAGTCTCTTCAAAATCAAAGATTTTTTAGTACCTACTTCCATAACACCGTATTTTTTTTCCATAATAGTACTCTTTATGTGTCCGTTGCAGTTTAAGTACTGGTGCTAATTTAAACTGTTCAATGGCTGTGATAGCTTCTTCTATCCTTTCGCGACTCCATAAAGAGTTTTCTTTATCATGCCGCTTGTTCAAAAACGTCTTGATAGTATCATTAAACTATTCTTCAGATACAAATTCGGTCAGTTTTTTTTTTCTATTTCTGAACCCATTTTTCTACGGTAGGTACTTGATAAAACTCGAAATATAGAAAACAATAATAAAAATGCGCGTAATATTTGGGCGTTACTGTGTGCGTCACGTCAGAAGCGCGGCGCTGGGGAGCGGTGAGGTAAAGGGGAGTGGTATCAAGCGAAGCATAGGGCTATGCGAGTCCTGAGATGTTTATTTCATCTTTTCACTAAAACTGTTAAGGGATTTGATCAAATCACTTACTTTCTTTAGGGAAAAGACCCCACAGAGTTGTTATTTTGACATCTTCCGTGAATTGATCATCTACCTTAGGGATTTCATCAAATCTCCGTTTTCATTATTTCCCTGCGACAAAAATAACTAGGGCGCGGAATCGAGCGAGCTAAACTACCACCGTTGATTGAAGGAATACATAAAGATGCGCCACTACATAGTACTGAGCGTAGCCAAAACTGGATCCGAGATCATAGCGACTGCATCAGTCGTTTGGATCCGAGATTCGAAACAGCTCGAGACAGCGATGATGTTTCTAGGCAAGGGGTTTGCGGGACGACTTAACGGAAAGACACGCTGTTTTACTAAGCGTTGCGCATCTTTATATATTCCTTCAATCAACGCTACCACTGAGCTACAACCGAGCAAAGAAATAATGTAAACAGCTGTGTGTTGTTTACATTATATCTGAATAGCACTAATTCAAGGGCGAACTGCAACATCTGTTTACGCTCGACAAGAGCCTGAGAATCAGAGCCAAAAATGGCAATAAAATAAGGAATTTATGAAGTAAAATTCTTTATACACGGGCGTAGATAACGGCGTCAGGAGTGTTTAAAATTTATTATATTTACGTTATATTTCCAAGAGAAATTTTCATTTATACCTTACGTTAGTTTCCTTGTTTCATTGTTTGAACTGTTAATTACGTACTTCGTAATTTTTGTAATAGTTCCTGCCGGTTCATTGAATCTACTTCTTCTAATTATATCGACGTAAGTATGCATTGGATTTTGTTAAGATTAAGACTAAGATTTTTAGTTATCATTTATTTAGATCTAGAACATTGTTTATATTACTTTTTCAGATATGATATGGAAGAACGTCGACAAATACATCGTGAAACAATGGCGAGGTGGATTGAGGGTCATACTGATTGTATGTCCATTGTCAGTGATTCCGATGTTTATTGTAAAGTCTGTAAAATATCGTTACAGAATGCCAAAAAATCGAACGTACAACGTCACTTAGCATCGCTAAAACATACACAGAAATTGGACCCGTTGAAAGCTGACAATTTAAACGAAGAACTCTGTGAAGCTTTAATGGCGGCTAATATCCCATTAAAGAAACTTGACAATCCCACTTTCAAAACATTTCTCTAAAAATATACTGGTCGACATGTTCCTGATGAATCCACCTAACACAAATGTTATGTTTCTAAGTGCTTCACGAAAACAGTAGAATGCATTACAAGACATCTTTCAAATCAGTAAGTCAGCAGATAAGTGCCGACGAAACTGTCGATATATTAGGACGCTGTGTGGTAAATATTGTAGCTGGTGTCCTACATCCAACTATTCCATATAACGCATATGTAATAGCATCTAAAGTTATAAATACAGTTGATGGGGAAACAATTGCTAAGACCATTGACGAGAAACAACATGCTTCATTCGGACAACAGGTACAGGAATAAAATACTTTTATTTGTTAGTGACAGTGCCGCATATATGTTAAAAACAGACAGACTATTAAAGTAAACATATCCTTGTATACTGCATATTACTTGTGTAGCACATGGTCTCCACAGAATCTCTGAATATATCAGAGACAACTATCCGGAAGTTGATAGACTTGTATAAGTTTTCAGGGAAAAACTTCCATCTTTGTCACTGCCACCCTCGCCAGTAATAACTAGATGGGGAACATGGCTGGAAGCTACTAGTTTTTATGCCAAGAATTTCGATAGTTTACAAAATTTCATTGCATGTTTAAATGACGATGCTAGAAGTATTTCTGAGGGCAAGGAACTAACACAAATCCTAAATTTAAAAAATCACTTGTTATTCCTACAGGAACACTTTGGAAATTTGCCTAAACTAATCACATATATTGAAAATCGAAAGCTCAAACTAAAAGATGGATTAACCACATCTAAATGTGGCTATTAATAATTTCAAAAGTATTCCAAGTGACTTCGGATGTGGCCTTCGGCAAAAGTTAGACGCAGCTTTTAATAGAAATCCAGATTTAATAACATTATGGCAATCGGCGATTACAGTTTCGTCCGATTAGCAGATTTGCATAAATTATAATATACAGTTTCGTCTGACCATTATCTGAGGGTCAAATTTAGCATATACACTTTCGTCCGGCAGGTAAAGTGGGGGATTAAGCTTAGGATTGTGGAAAGTTTGATTTTAATCCTTAAATTTTAATCCTTAAATACAAGATTATGCATTACGGACCCATTTAAAGTATATTCCATTTTAAACTTACTCTATCATTATTTCCTATCGCTACCCCACCCCTAATTAAGGGAATAATACATATATTACACCGGCTGTCCCATTACACTTCAGTTAAATATTACAAGTTACAAGTCCAACATGGAAAATTTAAATGTGATCAAAAGCGTTAGTAAGCGCGGCAAAGAATTATTGCTTGTGAACAACTTCAGATACTGTTTTGCGGAACAACTGTCAAGTGGCGAAAAAAAGTGGAGATGTCGCGCACCAAAATGCACTGCTACTGTTTACACTATGGGTGAGGAGAATTTGATATCCCGTTGTAATTTGAACCATCCGCATCCTGAATTAAACGCTGCAGCAATACAAAAGCAATTTCTTGTTGTGGCAGCGAAACGTAAAGCAACAGAGGAACTTAATGTGTAACCTAAAAGAATTGTGCAGTCGCTGTTGACAAAATGCGACAATAGTGAATTAACAATTTGTGACTTGAAATCAATTAAACGAAGTATTTACGGTGAAAGAAGAAAGACATTTCCGAACTTGCCCAAAAATATAGAAGAAGTGTTTGAAACTTTGGAAAACATGATACCTAAAATTCGTACGAACAGAGAAGAAGAATATTTGATTGTCAACGACAGCAATCATGGCATAGTGATATTTTCCTGTAACACAAACTTCGAACATTTGTGTAAGTGCGAAAAAATATTTATGGATGGAACATTTAAATATTGTTCAAAACATTTCGTACAGTTATTTACCATCCTTGGACAATATAACGGGCACTATATACCTCTAGTGTTTTGCTTACTCAAAGATAAAAGTTCAGAAACTTATAAACAGTGTTTAAAATTTGTAAGTCAAAAATGTGAAGAACTTTCCTTGCAATTTTGTCCTGCAGAAGTTGTTATCGATTTTGAAATGTCGATACATAATGCTGTCAGTTCCATGTGGGACAATATTAAAATTGTTGGCTGCCGATTTCATATATCCCAAGCTTGGTGGCGAAAAATACAACAGCTAGGGCTCACAAAACATTATAAAGAGAAAACAGATATTGGCAAATGGATTGGATATTGTTTTGGCCTGCTTTTCTTAGAACCAGAGGACGTTGGCGACTGTTTAGTATTTGATCTACTTCCTATAGCACCAGAACATGACAACCTACAAGCATTTATAGAGTACCTAATCGAAACTTATATAGAAGAGGATTCAATATTTCCTCCCGAAATTTGGGCGGCTAAATGTGCTAGTAGCTCCAGAACAACCAACGCATGCGAATCCTTTCATTCACACCTAAATAAGAGTTTTAATTTCTATCATCCAAATATCTTCATTTTTCTTGAGGTTTTGCGCCAGTATCAAATTTACGTACAAATACAAAGTGTAAATAAACATAGAAAAGTTAACACCTACACAAACAAACGTGTTAATTTTCTCAAAGAGAAAATCGAACAATATGATAATAAAGAACTGACAACACTGGAATATATTAAATTAGTTTCACATTATTATTCCTTTTAAGTATTTTTTTAAACATATTGGTTGTAGTATGTAATTGTATCTATTATATTATTTCAGTTTTTTTTGTTTTCTCTTTGTAATTCAATGAATTGTTGCATTTTGATTTTTTTTTAACATATAATTCATTCTACTTGTTTGTGTTCAACATATTTTTATTATAAAATTCAAGACTTTTTTTGTTTTCTCTTTTGTAATTTTGTATATTTTTGTAATTCAATAAATTGTTGCATTTTGATTTATTTTTTTTAACATATAATTCATTCTACTTGTTTGTGTTCAACATATTTTTATTATAAAATTCAAGACTTTTTTTGTTTTCTCTTTTGTAATTTTGTATATTTTTGTAATTCAATAAATTGTTGCAATTTGATTTATTTTATTTTTTTAACATATAATTCATTCTACTTGTTTGTGTTCAACATATTTTTATTATAAAATTCAAGACTTGTATGGACCATAAAAGCATTAATGACTTGGAGATTATCGGACGAAACTGTACCTACCCCTAATTACCGATAAATTCGGTCCGGACGAAACTGTAACATAGTAAAGTAGTTAGCGTTATTAGAAAAGGATTAAGTGAAGATTATCGGACGAAACTGTATCTGCCCATGGCAATTGTGTATGGGGACAATGACACAAAATCAAACTGCTAAATACGCTGAAATAAAAGAATATTTCCAGTACGCACCTATAACCAGTTGCGATGTAGAAAGGACGTTTTCTATCTACAAGGATGTACTTAATTCAAAGAGAACAAATCTTACAGAAGAGAACCTTGAGAAAGTATTGCTAGTGAATATTAATACATACTCCTTTACTCGACTTGAACAACAAAATGAACAAATAATAATGTATGTTGTATTTTATGAGTTGTTATCCAATTATATAAATAAAATTAAAACCACTTTAAAAATACAACATTTCAATAGTGCGCCCATGGGCGATGAGTCATGGCTCGCTGGATTCCGCGCCCTAATAATAACTAATAGGCATTTTCAGAAATTAAACCCAGGCATTGGGGTTACAACACAGTTACCACAAATGCATTCCTTAATTCAGTCGGGTAGAAACAACCGTGCTCGTAAAATCGAAAAACTAACCGGGTTCAATAACCCGGTTCGGTTTTCATAACCCTGGTAAGTGATTAGGGTAGTTTAGGTTGTTTTACTGCCTCTTCGGATATAACCTTACAAAGCGTTAGTGTCAATACACTAACTAACTCTTTTTTTTATACAAAACAAATTTAAAGAAAAGCAAAAACAACTACTTTATAGTTTTTAATGCAAACTCTCTTCTTATTCCTCTTTGCGTTGAGTTGTATACAGATTATAGTTATCATCGTCAGATTCAAGTACAAACAAACTTGCTACTATTTTACGAGTATCTGGAGTTGGAGTATTCACTGTGGTATTCATTTCTTCTTTCGTTTTGCCAGTACAGATGGATTCTAAGCTATGAATATAGGTTACGTTTACGTTATATTAATATACGTGATTGTAAATTGCTTTCGGAAATGTTTAAAAAGGCCGGCTAAAATTGATTAACCTGTGGGTACTTTCTGACCGGGTCAGTTAAATTCTATACATTTTTCGAAAATGTGTGTCATCTAAAAGAGGGCACATTTTTTAAGGTAATTTGCAATTAAAAATAGAAGAAAACAATATATTCTTCGCGTGAAAAATGGTTCCTAGTATAACCGAAAACTTAAAGTTCTGAGTTTTCAAAATAGGGATCTATTACCACAGATAAATATCCAGATGGCCCATGATTAACAAATTTTTGTAGCCCTAAAATGGTTACGAACACCAGGCTACCCCACCGTCGCCGGGTTACTACCACCAGAGGCGCTGAATATTTAATAAATTTATATAATCTGCAGTTTAGTTGTAATTTAAGAGATTGAAACCTACAATTGGTATTCTAGTTAACGACAGATGACGCTCCTAAAAAAATTATTATTTTAGGTAATTTATTTCGGTACTGAATAAGTTACTTTCTTTACATATATTTTTTTCTGTTATTTGAAAGTATTATAATTATTTTTGTCTAATAATTGACAAAACCATTTTTACTAAATATTGGATTCAAAATTTCATTTAATTTCTACCCATATGATAATAAGACTTAAGGTCTATAGTTGCTTGCAATCATTTCTCCACAAAAAACTGTTACATCAACTATGCACACAAAGTTACCTTGGGCGTACTTTTTTTTTCTATTTATATGATTTATTGACTATAAATTCCAAGAGCTCCTTCTTTGAGTAAGATTAATGTTTGGGGGAATATTATTATAAAAATACAATCTAGGAAGAGGATTGATTTTAGTGAACAAACTGGAAAATATCCTAATGTAAACACTTATATAGGTATAGCACAGATAATATACAGGCTGGAGCACCACATTTCCGTCGATTTATATATACGAAGTGACAAAATGTGTTAACACTTTGCCACATTACGGGCACGTTTTAAAATTGTTTTGAAATATACAGAGTGATTCAATAAAAGTTGTGTACCAAAGTTATGAAAATTTAAATGGAACACTTGTATATTATGGCATATTTTGATACTATAGGCTAAATGAAGGCTACTTACTGTTATACTCCCTATACATAACTTAACAGAGACATTTAACTATTTCTGTCTTATATATTTGAGCGAATTATTTTAAATTGTATTTATTGTTTACTCAAAGCATCAGACTCTAAGATAAGTTAAAGTTGAAATCTAAAAATTATACAGAGTGTTTAAAAACAATATTATTATTATTACTTCAAACAGATACATTATTTACTATTATTACTAAAAACTATATTAGTAATTTAGGATTTTCAATTTCAAACTTTAAGGCTGTATTACACTTACCAAGTTCTTGACCAAGTTATTGGCCAAGAACTTGATCAAGTTAAAATTGACGACAAGTCGTCTTGCCAAGTCGACTTGGTCAATTTCTTGGCCAAGAACTTGGTGGCTTAGAACATGTTCTATTTTTCTTCTCAACTTGATCAAGTTTTTAGTGATTTCTAGTAATATTCATGTTATAAACTTTTTTGCCAACTGCCTAAAATGTAAATACAAATTCCATTTTAGAAAATTGTTAAAAATGACATGTTAACTTGATACTTCTTGAAAGAATTGTATGCGTAAATTATTTATTTTCTTTTGCACCTCTTGTGCAGTTATTTTTACATTCAATATCAAACGCAAATCTTCGGTAACTTTATTAATTTTTTTGTTTCGTACTTTTGCACTATTGGTACTGCTAATTCATCTAAAAACTTGGCCAAGAAATTGATAGGTGTAAAACAGTCAAGGTCAACAATAACTTGATCAAGAACTTGCCGACAATTTCTTGGCCAATAACTTGGTCAAGACCTTGGTAAGTGTAATACAGCCTTTAGTTTCGTGCAATTCATTTTTTAAATGGCTAATATTTATTAACCTAACGGTTTGATTGGTTTTGTTTCACAATAATTAAAAAGCGTCATAACTAGGTAAACAACAAATACATAGGTACTTTATTAAACAAATAACAAACTTAAGTAGTAAAAGAAAACTAATGTTTTAACAAGTGCTCAAAATGATGTCCTTATTTTTCAATACATAAACGAATTTTCTCTTGAAAGGACTGTTTAACTCTTGTTAAAATACTTGGTGTTAAAGAACGAAACGCTATTCTTATTCTGTCTCTCATATCGTCTGGTGTAGTTGGTGGTGTATCATAGACAATATTTTTGAAATATTTCCATAAAAAAAAACAGAAGTCGTTAGGTCTGGAGAATTTGCTGGCCAATTGAGTGGACCGCCGCGTCCTGTCCACCTATTGGGATATTGCCTATCCAATTCATTTCTAACATTTACTTGAAAATGCGCTGGTGCACCGTCTAGTTGTAACCACATTCTTTGTTAGTTACCATCGAAAAAGAACGTATCACTAGCGTTCCAATTATTCCACCCCCCTACACATTGACACAACATCTGTGTTGCCTTCGAGAGTTCTAAAAAAATGGGAATTTTCGTCACTGTAGTGGTGAAAATTATGTCTATTAACTAATCCGTTATTGTGGAATGATGACTCGTCCGTAAAAAGTACAAAATCCAAAAGAAATTCATCTTTATTAAACTTCTCTAGAACCCATAAACAAAATACGAGTTGACGATCGTAATCTACTTCCAAAAGTGCTTGGTATAATTGAATACAATACGGGAAAAAGCTGTGCCTTTTTATAATTTTTCCGACGCTCCGCCTGCTTAATTATTCCACTGGCTTCACTTATTTTTCGCTGACTTGTATGCAGCTTTTCTACAAGAGATTCGATAACAACAAAATCATTTTCTTCATTTCCCATAATTGGTCTTTGCCTTTCTGGTTTCTGATAACACTTGCAATAAACTTTCTAATGGCCGCCTGTCAGGGCGATGACGCGTGTTAGGATATTTTTGAGCATAAACTCTTGATGCTAGCAAGTAATTTTCGTCAAACTCTCTAATTACTAAAATCATATCCACCTTTTCGCTTTGAGAATCGGTTCTCATTTTAAATACAGTAAGACCTCCCATATCCGGCCTTCCCATATCCGGAACTTCCCATATCCGAACAAAGGATTCGCTAAACAAATACGCAGGCGTACGGTGTTCTCGAAACTGACCTCCGTAAACGTCAACGTAGCTGTGTCACTTTCTCTGTTTTATTTTAGACGCAAATTGGTTCGTCTCCCTTTTAATAATGTACATGCCATGAGCTAGCGTTTTGTGTTTACTGTGATTGTGATTACTATTGCCTGTTGACGTGTGTGTTTCACATCGTGTGTACTACAGTACAGTACATTATGTCGACAAAAAGAAAGAAAGTTGTGGTTACAATAGAAGAAAAACTAGCAGCTATCAGAAGAGTACAGAACGGGGAAATTTTACGGAAAGTTGCGGCGGATTACAATGTAGGAAACTCCACAATTTCTGACTGGATGAAACAGAAAGATAAACTAGAACAAAATTTATCGAAGCACCAACATAAAAAAATGATGAAATCAAGTAAAAATTGCAAACTCAATGAAGCAATGTTCCTCTGGTTCACGCAGCAACGGGAAAAAGGAGCGCCTTTATCCGGGCCAATCATTCAAGAGAAGGCAAAAATAATGTTTGAAAAATTAGGCGAAAATATATCAGAATTTACAGCAAGTACAGGTTGGCTTGATAAATGGAAAACTAGATATGGAATTCGCAAGTTAAACATATGCGGTGAAAAATTATCAGCTGATCGAGATGCTGTGGATGTTTTTAAGACTGAATTCCAAGAATTTACAGAAGGATATACAAAGGACCAGGTATACAACGCAGATGAAACCGGACTAAACTTTAAGATGTTACCACAAAAATCTCTGGCATCAAAACAAGAAAAATCTGCTCCGGGCCACAAAATGAATAAAGAGAGGATAACAGTTTTAGCCTGCAGTATTGCTTCTGGTGAGCATCGATTGCCATTGTTATGCATAGGGAAGTCGAAAAATCCTAGGGCACTTAAAAATATTAAGGCTCATGTCCTTCCGGTTTCTTACAAAAATCAAAAAAGTGCCTGGATGTCATGTGAGATATTTACAGAATGGTTTCACCATGAATTCGTTCCGAAAGTAGAGTTGTTTTTGAAATCTAAAAACTTGCCAAGAAAAGCAATATTGCTGTTAGATAATGCGCCAACGCATCCTACTACTCTAGCAAATGGTGATATAATTGTGAAGTTTTTACCCCCTAACGTTACTAGCTTGGTGCAACCATTGGACCAAGGTGTGCTAGCATCATTTAAAAGACATTATCGTGGGTTATTTTTACGGTCACTCCTTCATGAACGCAATGAAACAGTAAGTGTTCAACAGGCTGTAAAATCAATTAACATGAAAGATGTTCTATACTGGTCTGCGCAGTCATGGGATAAAGTCAAATCTTCAACACTCCAAAAATGTTGGAACAAATTGTACGACGGTATTTTTGTCAGCCGTGAAACAGAATCAGATGAAAACCTGCTTGATCTTCTTACCGAAATACCAGGTTGTGAAGCCATTGACAACAATGATGTCACCGAGTGGGTAAATTCAGATGATTTAGAGCTCGAATATACGGATGACAACATAGTGGATATGGTGATGCAGCCAGAGGACGACGCCGCCAACGAAGAGGACAACACTAGTGACGCAGCAGATGACAAGCGTGTTACAGCCGAAGAGGGATTCAATGCACTAGACGTAAGTATTTTTAGTTGTAAGTCGCGTTTCACGGGGCTAGTACTGTGGGCTGTACCGTACAGTATGTAATTAAATTACATATCTGTTTCAGGTTGCGCTTCGTTTTGCTGAAGAATGTGAAGAAGCTTCTCCAGCAGACGTGCTTGTTTTGAAAAGATTGCGAAGCATTGCCGCAAGAAAAAGATGCGAAAAAAAACACCAAACTAAATTGTCGGACTTTTTTGAAAAGAAACAATAAATATTTATTTTTTACCGTTGTTTATAACAAAATTGTTTGTACTGCAATAAAATTGTTTATACTATACAGAATTTTACGATTTTTAAACCTTGTGGGGCCTAACGAGGGTCTTTTCTCATATCCGGCATTTCTGTTATCCGGACTGGGCCGAGCCCCCTTTAGTTCGGATATGGGAGGTCTTACTGTAATTGAAATTATTGAAACGACGTTGAACGGCGATGACGTCTTAACTAATATGTACTGTAACTGTCAAATAATTTATCTGGCTGAAGTAATAATAATTCCGCCTACTTTTGAGAAATAAATTGCAAGGAATTAGTGTTTGAAATTGATAATCCTAAATTACTAAAGAACTGAAAACTCTTATAGCTGCGACCATCATCTGACTAAAAACTTGAACAGAGAATTTTACACTCACTTTTTGAAAGGAACTGGGTGGTATATGCGCATTTGTTATTTTTGTTAGTGCTCTGGTCTTCTTGTTTTTCTGATCAATACTATACTACTATACTACTACTCCTTTATGTCACTGAAAGAAATAATTTTATTACCTATACATAACCGCCATTTAATAAATTATTTCGAAAACTCTTAAATAAATGAGGTGCAAATCTTTCACCGGCACTTCGACACACTCTTTGACGGCAGTCATTTGGACACTTGATGTAAAACCTCGACTCGATCATCAGTAATAGGGATATTGCCTCATTTTCATATAACAAAAATTCATAGAATCTACGGTTGGTTCTTGGTGAAACATTATGAATATTAAACGAATAAAACACTTGGTTATATTGTTTCACTTAAGGACAGATTTATTGTACTCTGACACGTGTTTCGACCTCTCGGTCATTAACGAAGAGTTTACAGATCATTTTTTCAGTCATTTAAATTCAGTCAACAATAATATTCAATTTACAATAGAAAAAGAGGTGGAAAAAACTCTAAACTTTTTAGACATAAAAATCACTAGAATTGAACAAAGATTAGAATTTGATATATTTAGGAAAACAACTACCACAGATACTATCATTCCCGCTAATTCAAACCAATCTTGGAATATAAAAATGGCAGCTTTCCACAGTTTAATCCATAGATTACTCAACTTTCCTCTAAATACTGACAACTACAAAAAAGAAAAAGATATTTTAAAAACCATAGCATTAAATAATGGTTATAGCACACAACTCATTGATAGAATGATTGAAAAGAAACAAAAAAAGATCCTTATAAAAAATTTTTACATTGAACAAACTCAACATACAAACAACCAGCGGTATCATTCTCTTAACTATATTCCAGGTCTTAGCAGCAGAGTTTCTAACGAATTAAAAAAGTTAGGTTTAAATATTATCCAAGTGAACAAAGTAAATTTAGGAAAAATCTTAGTCAATAACAAAGAAAAAGCAAAATTGTGTGACAAATCAGGTGTTTATGAGGTAGGTTGCAGTGATTGTGACGCAATCTACATTGGCCAAACAGGCAGACCCGTACAAGATCGCATTAATGAACACAAAAAATCAATTTTAAACAATAATAAAAATACAGGCTTTGCTGAACATTGCATAGACCTTGTACATGTATTTGATACCAATAATTATACATTATTACATAATAGTTATAAAGGAAGGAAATTAGATTTATTAGAAATTCTAGAAATTAAAAAAGCTACAACAGCAAATAAACATGTCACAAACACACAACTGGACTTCATAAACACCCCCATTATTGACACTGTACTTAAGACACTAGCCCACACATATAAATAGGTATTGGTAACTTTCTTAGTTTAGTTTAAGTCTGTAAACTCTTCGTTAATGACCGAGAGGTCGAAACACGTGTCAGAGTACAATAAATCTGTCCTTAAGTGAAACAATATAACCAAGTGTTTTATTCGTTTAATAACAAAAATTCTGTGATATGAATGTCTAATAAAGCTACTAAGTTGATGTAAACATTTTTTGTTATAATCTGCTAAATAGGTAACCGAATAATATTATTATGTTTCAGTGAAAGGACAATAATTACAGATTCAGAATAATCTAACAAATTGTGATTATGATCGACGGACTACAGTGAAATCATTCCGGGCTCTTTTTATGCTTCATTCAAAGCGAGATTGTAGATGGTGATACCATTAAGCAATTTATAGGGCAACGTATGAAAATGATTCTTAATATTCTAATACTGGGATTTATTTTATATTCAATTTTCTTATGGCATGTAAATGTTTTATTGTAAAGTGACTCAGCGTTAAAAGTAAAATGACGATCCTCATAACTCATAACTAAGAAAAAACATCTCTATCAACTCTATTTGGTTTATTTTCTAATATAAAATCTCACTGGGAAAACCGAAAATAATGTTTGAATTTCTTTCATCTGAAATTCAAGAATTCGTAATTTATATTGATAACTATGGTGTGTTTACATATGTATATGTTTTTTGTCGTTCACTAACAAAAGTGAATTGGTTTTTTGTCGTCAACTCAAGGCTAAATATGTTTGGGATGAGATGAATAAGGAGATTGTATTCTTGTTAAGGCGATTCTACTTTTTTAAATGAAACAGAAATTTTAGTTTTTGAGGATATTTTCTTTACATACTGGAAGGTACAAATAACGGAGATTCACAACCAAATAAAACAGATTTTATTGACGCCAATAAATCTAGTCCATAATGCAGCTCCTACATGTGTTTTTCTATTCCGGTGCTATAAAGTTCACTTTACGACACCCGTTTTGGTTGCATAAAGTATTACTTTATCGCACACTAATTTTATTTTTTTGAAGTTGGTAACAAAAGAAAATGGAACCAAATCATATTTAAATGTCAAAATATAAGTCTTTAATCTAACAAACATGTGTACGAAGTTGTACGGAGAATAAAAAACACAGTTACGAACATTTTATTTACGTTAATTAACAATATAAATGGGATGATAAGTTTTTTGATGCTTCTATTGAAATTTACTTTCCATGTTGAATAGTACAACTGTTATAAACGTTTACTGTAACACTAGAAGATTCATGTGCATTAATAGAGATTCCAGGCAGATTTTGCGAACACACTATGTTTTGTGTACATTCCTGTTGATTCATATTGACTGACACATTACTGCCAATTGGATCAGAAGTCGATGGATTGTGAATGATTTCAGTGGATGTATTAGGTACACTAGACAGTATTTGAGCAACCTCAACTTTTTTCATGGTGGAATTATCAATGTAACCTTCGGCCACTGCTGAGGATTTCCATCCTCCATGGCGCTTAATTGTTATTAAGTCACCTCCACTATTAGCCAAGTGTGTCACACTGGAACGTCTAAAGCAATGTCCAGTAAAGAGCTCAGGATTTG
This sequence comes from Amphimallon solstitiale, assembly GCA_963170755.1. Classification (NCBI taxonomy): domain Eukaryota; kingdom Metazoa; phylum Arthropoda; class Insecta; order Coleoptera; family Scarabaeidae; genus Amphimallon; species Amphimallon solstitiale. Next base: position 123,371,898 of record OY720681.1, on the reverse strand, counting down.
GTAAATTTAAGTAAGTAGCAATATTTTTTGGTACTTTTCCTATGGTATTAATACCAATTGGACTATTCACGCAAGATCCATTTCTATATTGCAGGAAGAAGCGTTTATGTGTAACATGGCTGGGACGAAGTGAATAATATTTTTTAACCAATTCAATCCATAATCTTTGTGTATAATAAATTGTCTTGGAACATAAGTTTTAGTTTTTGGCACTGCAACCATTATGACATCATTTTTAAACTGTATATCATCTAAAGTCATGTTCGTTATTTCTTCACGACGACAAGCTCCATTATAGCCCATTATAAGGATAATCTAACAGAATATTAATATGACTATTATAACAAAATAATGTAGAGAATTAGTAAAATACAACTACAATGATGTTCTTATTACTTACTTTCATCGCTAAATATATTTTATTATCAGCTTCTATTATGAACTGGTTAATATGATCGATTTCTAAAATCTTGGATTTCTAAGGCTCGTAGCCCTCAGATATTCTTTTTAAAAATGCAAGTAGCCTAGAAAATTTTGAAATATCTATACTTTTATAAATATTTAAACAACAACGTAGCATTGAATATGTAGACCACAAGGACGATGGCTTTTTTATCTTTCTTTCTTTGTCAAAATAAGCAATTACTACATTTTCCGTAATATTCACAATATTATTTTCTTTACACCACTTTAGAAAGAGGTGGTATTGCTTTTCATAAATATGTCGAGACTTTGTTGGCAAAAGATTTTCTAAATTGGATTCTGCTATTTTGCGAATCTCTGGAGGCGTGCAGTTATTTATTTCTTCCATTTCGTTAATAATTTGAAATAATTTATTGGGTAAATCAGACTAAATTTTAAACAAAATGACAAGTCCGCCGATATTCAAATATTTAAATTGTTTTACTTAAAAATCAGAGTAACCAACTTCAAAAAAACAAAATTTCTAAAATGTTCGTGAAAGTTTCATAAGACATTTTTGCGCACTTGTTCTTTAGAAAACTCGCCTTGCGGCTCGTTTTCTAAACTTGAACGCGTGCGCAAAAATCGTGTCTTATGAAACTTGTATCTTAATATACTATTACTGTTATGTTTATACTTTTTAATATTTTATTAAATGTGATATTTTGAAGTCGGGTGGTATTTGCAAACATGTCTCTATGAGTGTTTTTGTTTATATGGGTATGATAATTACCCTGTCGGTATCAGGCAAAAAAAGAAATATGTAAAAAAAACTATTAAGCATTCAAAAAGTACAATAAAAAGAGGATTTTCTGGATTTTGTTATGCAATATTTAATTATAAAAAAAATATGTATTTTCAATTAATAATAATAATAACATTTACTTTTTTTATTACAGTACATCTCAAATAAACTCATTTTAGGAGTTAAATTAAAATGAAATACAAATACATATACCTATACACATTAAAAGATAATTTTAAAAAAAGTCACCAACATTATACAAGAGAGTGAGTTATTTCCTTGTATAAAGAGGATTGTGCCTTTATGAATAATGATACTTCAAAGCAGTTTTATTTGCTATAATAGCAATTTTTTGGTATTGGAAGCGCCTTTTATATTTATTATGTATTATACAGAATGTTTCATAAGTTGGTGACTGACCATAGTTACAGTTTTTTAAATAGAACCTATTGTCCTGTCCTCCCTTTTTTGTATTCTCCGTATAATTGTTAGATAAAAAGTAATAAGACAGTATATGCCTAAAATCTAAAGTTTTCGACTTATTGCAGTTTTTCTGACAATTCAATGTTATTAAAAAAAACTATATTTATTGAAAACGATGTATTAGATGGCCGCAATTTTTGGTAGTGTTGTTTATAAGAAAAGGACCAAATACAGACATATTTGGGTTTTCTCAATTACAGTTGGATGTGCAGAACTGGATTAAACTTACATGATACATTTTTGTCTAAAAGTCAACTGTATATCGTTTGCGTTTTGAATTGCTTACTAAATTTCACACCAGACATATAAAGCGTTACTATTTTAAAGTTCTGGGTTATTGTCATTTTTTGATATAATATTGTCAGTTTCTTGGTTATATATGAATATGCTATAGTATACGGGGACATTATTTTATTTAAAAGTTGCTTCTCAGTTTACAGACTTAAGTTGTTGATGCTAGTTAGTTTAAATTAATTGAAGTAATTTCATAAGAAATTGTTCTAAAGAAAAGATTATATACGATTTTTGTACTGGGGGAACGTCAAATAAATTATTTATTATCCCAGAGAGTTGGTCTTTTCCATAATTGGTGTAAGTGTTGCCAGTAAATTTTGAATGTAGCATTGCTTTGATGATTTTTTTTTTTGGATTTGTTGTGCTTCTCATTTCACAAATTTTTCCAAATGAAGATGCAGTCAAACGTTTCCTTCTCTCAGAAAACCACAAATTGGTTGCTGACGACAACTGACTAATTTGGCTTTCTGTTTGTAATAATGTCTTTAAAAATGAGGTTTTCCTTTTCTTCAATTCTTCTGGATATATGTTCAATGCATGTACATTGACTCCATAGTCGTCCTTATCGTCCGAATCACAATATTTTTTCTAGTAGATTTATCATTAGCCTGTGAACAATTGAGGTTGTGATACAATCGTTTTCTGCTATGTTTTTTTCCACGTCGTTTTACCAGCTGTTACGTAAATTTGTTTGTATGAAACCCAGGACTCTTCTTTGTCATTGCCTTATGGACCACAGCATGAACTACTCTCTGCTGTTCACAGAGAGTCCTGCCAAATGACATCTCATTTCGTAACCTCCTTTCTTGGAATAGTCAATACGCTTTCCGCCCACAAATTTTGCTAACACAGAATTGTAGCGTTCAGCACTATTGTTAGTCATATTTCTTATTAAACTAGAGCTGTGTTGCGTCAACCTATTTACGTACGACATAATGTCATTAAAAAGACCGCAACTTTTCATTATAGGGGTCAAGTTCTTCTCATTCGGTTTCCGTCCTTTACAAAAATAGTCATCACAAGTTTCATGATCTCCAAATACACGCTTGACACTGTTATCTTAATCTTTTGCATGTGTTCACAATTTTGAGATCCTCTATATTTGATTGCACAATCAACAGAAAGACGAGAGTCTTCGAATATTATTTTTCAAATAATGCCTTAAAAATATGTCTATCTCAGTACCTTTAGAGCTAAACCGCTTCAGGGCCAAGTCTTTAAGTTTAGTGATGTAATTCCTAAGAAGGTGATTAGAACATTCCACCTTCTGTACTACAAATGACCCGTAAGGTTTCGCACTTAAAATTTTCTGTGCACACTGGAGTCACCGTCGCCAACCAAACCAAATATGCATATTTCACGTTACGCATTTCCATGCTTAGTTTGAATCCTGCTAGTATGATATCGCTTTTCATGGCCGAGCTTGATTCTTCCCAGTTTTTAAAACAACGATGAGGCGTATCCTTATCTTTCTTGCACATAATACAGTATTTGTTTCGTATTCCCAAAAAAAGGATTTTCCCCGTCTTTTCCCCAACTTATGCATGCTGCTCCGGATTTAGCGTTGTAATTAGATCGAAAAGATCGTTTACACCTCGCGTCATCTGCAATCACAGTTAGAAGTGGTACATTATTTTCGTCTACTTGTCCACATTGTCTTGGAAGTTTGGCTTCTTCCTTTCCTGTCTCCATCATGGATTGCCAACGTTCAATATCAAAGATTTCATTCATTTCATCTTCAATTTTTTTATATAAGTTGTAAGACATTCCGGGCATATTTAGAGAACTAGCTAGTTCATTAAGTTGAGAAAATCCGCCACCAACGTTCATAATTCCTGTCACTGCAGCACCATTAGTATTTAGTTTGCCATCATTTCCATCAACTTTGCACATTTCACACTTCAAAATGAATTTGGATATAAATCCCCTTCTGACTTCTCGAATGCACTTGACAACACTGGAATTGCAGGAGAAAAGGTTATGGTGTTGATAATTCATGGCTTGTTCAAATAGAAAGGGAACATTTACAAAACGCCTGCCAATTTTTAGTTTAAACTTGTTATGGTACTACTTGATATCATCATCTTTATTTGAGACATGGACAATTGTTCCGTCGGCATCCTCATTATTGGTAAAATCAATGGAAAAATCTAACAGTCGTGGCGATCGTGTTTCGGCCATGAAAGTGCTTGGAATCGGGGTGGTTCGAATCGGATCTACATGTCTGAATATAGACCTGATTTTGATAGGAGTCTCAACTATGTGTTTGCAAATATTCGTGTCAAAAGAAAATCATTAGTTGATTATGAATAGATTTTATTATTAGATGATAAATATACAGGGTGTTTAAAAAATATGAGGCAATATTAAAGGGGTTGATTGTCCAGGTCATTTTATGCAAAAAAGTTTATAATAAACAAGGTCCGCAAACGCTTCGTTACCGATCTACAGCGTGTTGGAGTTTAATTAAAAGAAACAGTAAAAATTAGATTTCTCCAAGACGGCATTAAAGATCATAATGAAATTTTAGGCGTGTTATTTTTCAAGAAAAACCAGCACGCCGCTGATTTCTCTAAAAATAAAAATATGTTTCTATTCTTTGTTCAATTGTGAAGAAAAAAGCTCTCTTAACTTTTTATCGTACGACGTAACGTTTTTTAGTAAAAAAAAACACATTTTAGTGCATGTACATTTATTCACTGACATATGATTAATAATTTTGTATGTGTCGAATTTGTTGAATTTCCTTATCATGAATCGCTATAGAAATGCAGAGATGACCGACATGCACTACATTTATGGACTTGCTGATGGAAATGCATTAGAAGCTAGGCGGTTGTATACTGAAAGATTTCCTGGCCGTATTGCTCCTGATAGAAAAACTTTCGAAAGTATTCATCGACGTCTTTATGAAACAGGCACATTAAGACGAAATGGAGGAGCAGGAAGGCCAAGGACAGCAAGAACGGTAGAGCTGGAAGAGGATGTGCTAAACATGATTGAAGAAGATCGAGGTACTTCTACTCGAAAAATTGCTGACGCTTTGGATGTAAGTAATAGGACTATTTGGCACATTCTGAAGGAAAATTTGTTGTACCCATTCCATATACAACGCGTTCAAGCATTACTTCCTGCTGATTTTCCTCCTCGCATTGCATTCTGTCAATGGCTTTTGCAGAAAATGGTTCAAATCCCTCAATTCCTGATGTTGATTCTGTTCACCGATGAAGCGAATTTTTCAAGAAATGCAATACGCAATTTCCATAATAACCATGTATGGTGTGACGAAAATCCACATGAAATTGTTGAAAATCGTTTTCAACATTAGTTTTCTTTGAACGTTTGGCTTGGGATTGTGGGTGACTGCCTAATTGGACCGGTATTTCTACCAAGGAGACTAACCGGAGAGGTGTATCGCAACTTTTTGGAAAACACGCTCTCTGGATTTCTGGAGGACGTACCATTAGCAATTAGAGATGCAATGTGGTATATGCACGATGGCGCACCAGCCCACTTTAGTCAAGTAACTCGTGATTTCTTAACACAAGCATACGGAAATCGCTGGATTGGCCGAGGTGGACCACACTTATGGCCTGCACGATCCCCGGACTTAAATCCCCTGGATTTTTTCCTGTGGGGCCTTTTGAAGTCATTGGTGTGCGCTACTCCATTGGAAAACGTAGAATACTTAAGAAATCGAATCATTGCTGGGTGCAACTCAATTGAAACCGATCCTGTTGTTTTTGAGAGAGTTCGTCAGTCGATGAGGAGAAGATTGGATTCCTGCATCCGAGCTCGAGGTGGTCACTTTGCACAGTTATAGTAATTTTTGCTTGCTAAAATTGTTGGTATGGTAAAATATTTGTTTTTGCCCTTAAATAAAACCCTTGTTATTTAAAAAAAAATTCTGTAATAAATGTACATGCACTAAAATGTGTTTTTTTTTACTAAAAAACGGTACGTCGTATGATAGAAAGTTAAGAGAGCTTTTTTCTTCGCAATTAAACAAAGAATAGAAACATATTTTTATTTTTAGAGAAATCAGCGGCGTCCTATTTTTTTCTTGAAAAATAACACGCCTAATATTTCATTATGATCTTTAATGCCGTCTTGGAGAAATCTAATTTTTACTGTTTCTTTTAATTAAACTTCAACAAGTTGTAGATCAGTAACGAAGCGTTTGCGGACCTTGTTTATTATAAACTTTTTTGTATAAAATGACCTGGACAATCAACCCCTTTAATATTGCCGCATCTTTTCTAAACAGCCTGTATAATACCGGTCTACTGTGATTTTGATTTTACAAAACAGCAACAGTTCTTGAATGTTTACAACATTGTTAATTACAAAAATGAATGGTATTTTTCATTCAGATGCCTAACATTCTACAAAATTACTAGTCATAAAAAACAAAACATCTTTTCGAAAGTAGGCCAGTGTAATTACTTATTTATACGGAGTAACAACTGATATTTAAATGTAACTGAACAAATGAACCCATTTTACATTTTTCTCCTAGGTTTGGAAAATAAATATTGTTAAAAGTAAGGTGATTTTCATGAACTTTACGATTTTATTACAAAAGAATGTGTACTTAATTTGAAAAACAAATAAGTTAGGAAAGTTATGGATTGATCACAGATGCACTATAAAAAATTTCAAGGGTGTACATCAATTGGTATTGCCGTAGTTTTGTTAAGAAGACTGTTGAAAATAGGTCGAAATTCGGCCGGGTAGTATCGCTTTAAATATTAAAAATAGAAAATAGATCTTAATTCAAGTTCCCCAATATCGTCATCTGGTGTCGGTTAGTTAAACTTAAAAGGTAACTTATAACAAATCTTAATTTCATTTTTCCAGCAAACATGTGGTTCAAATATAAAATAATGGTAAATTCTAAATCGTAGTGTCCTCTATTTTCCTTAAATGAGCTAAAGGAAGGCCAACTGAAGGCAACAAACTGAAGGGCTACAATAAAGCCTATCTTATGGGCTCTCTGCTTCTTTCTCTGTGCTATTACTTTCTTATGCGTAGTATAAGGAAGTATTGTGATGATGAAAATTTTCGACCTCGAGATTTTTGTAGATGTCCACGTTTTGAGGTCCCCTGATACCAAAAAAGTGGTTTTTAAAAAATGTCTGGGTGTGTGTGTCTCTCTCTCTCTCTCTGTGTGTGTGTGTCTGTCTGTCTGTGACCACGATAGCGGTCAAACCGCTGGAGATATCAATTCCAAATTTTGTATTTACGTGTATAATCTCCCTCTTGAGATCTGATTAGTTTTTCAGTAAAATCGGTAGACCGGAAGTAGCAGTTTACTTCAGTATAAAAATCGAATTTTGCCAATATTTCGTCAAATACTAAGTTTATACAAATTTATAAAGAATTCATATGTACTTAAAATTAAAATTGAGAACAATTTTATTTAAAAAGTTTTTCGAAATTCCTACCGGAAGTAGGTCTTTTACTCTTATCGAAAATCGGTTTTTGCGAATATTTCGCAAATCATGCTCTTTAGACAGGTACGTTACGGGTATAAAAGTATTTAAAACATAATTTTCAATATCTTTTGTATAAAAAAAATTTCAAAATTCAGACCGGAAGTACCACTTTTACTCTTATCGAATAGCGATTTTTTGCAAATATGTCGTAAGTTATGCATTCTATATATATTTATCAAGAGTACAAAAGTATTTAGAACTGGATTTGCAATATTTTTTGTATATATGAAATTTCAAAATTCGGGCCGGAAGTAGCACTTTTACTCTTAGCGAGGAGCACTTTTTTGATAATATCTTGTAAAGTATGCATTCTAAAGCGATTTATTAAGACAATGAAAGTACTTAGAATAGGATTTTGAATAAGTTTTGTATTAAAAAAATTCTTAAAATTGTACAGTTTGAAACGCTCATACGTATAAGAAAGTAGTGTGGTGGCCACACCTCATTTTTTTTTATTACTTACACGTGTTAACTTTCAAGTCGAACACCATGTATAAGCAATTTAGATTTCCGGTAGTGTTCGGTACCTTGAACCGTGTTTCGCGCGGTTAGTGTTGATCTCTCTAACGTCATTATCATAAATTTTTAAATCTAACGTAAAAACAGTAGTTGTCTAGAGTAAATTGTCGGTTTATTTATACAAATTATTAGCTTTATCGCATATATTTTTACCTACCTACTCTATTGCTTGTATTTAGTAATAAATTAATTGCATATGTTGTTCAAGGTGAAGTTTATGTATAAAAATAATATCAATATTTAAGAAATGCGAAACTGTTTCTGTAAAATATTTTCCACTAATTAGGGCACTCGACTTTGTATCGTACCTGCAGTTTGTAACTCATGCTTTTTACGCAAAGCAGTAACTGAGCCTCCACAACTTAACAAAAGACACAAATACTTGCAAAGATTTGTGCATGATCCTGAAGCAATAAAAATAGTGACAATATTGTAAGTGGAATGGTATTAATTTTTGTTTTGGGTTTGTGTGGGTTTTATTTTATCTTCTCATTCTACTCTACTTTCTGATGAAGCATCAGTTGACCACCCCAAAATTTTAAATCCGCTCGATCATCCATGTTATGTTGTGTCTCTTACATTTTTGCTTTGGTTTATTATACTTTACTGTGTGATTAAATACAATCTGTACTTAAGTACAACACAAACATGAGTAATTTCAGGTTTGAGCAAAGTACCACCCAATGTGCGTCCACGATTGAGAATTTTCACATCACAAAGTCTTACTGTTTAAAATGTATATAAAATAGCAGGAATACAAATTCTAAAAAGGGGAACAACACAAACTGTAATACACACCTGCTGAACATTATGTAAAATATAGGTATTACTTCAACGATAACGAGTTGGCAGGAATCCAAAACTTCGAGAATTTGATAAATCTGTCAAAATTACTATACGACAGAAAGTCCACCGTTGCTTTTTTTAAAAAGAAACTTTCAACACTTGATAAAATCATGGAAGACATAACTACGAATGAGTCCATACCAATAATGAGCGGAAAAAACTCAACAAAAATCTTGAAACGCATTAATTTCACATAAGTGTAATGAAAAACCTCATATCACCACATATTCATATGTAAGTTATATTTCATATATGTCAAACATAACCAAAAAAAAATACCAATATAGAAATTGGTTGTCTAATATTCTACTTAGATGCAGCAAGATTGAATGAAGGACACAGAAAAGTTTGGATTAATACAAATATAACGAGTATACGACAAGCTTATCGACAAGATTAAAAAGCCCTAGTGACAAATACAGTTAATAATACTTTACATTGGATCTCAATTGGAATTTGTCGAGCATGTATTATGTATAGATTATGCTGTAATGATAATAGATAACACAAGGGAACGAAATTGAACTTTTTGAGTGTTGTTTGGAATTCTATAGCAATTTTTTACTAATTTGAGGTCGGTGATTTTAAATCTAATCTCCATTTTTCTCCATCAGCTCGAATTTTTAAGTTACAGGTAATAATCGTATTTTCGATTTTTTTCCAAAAATTTAAAGTTCAAAAAATCATAACTTTTTTTTCAAGAGCCGGTTTTTAAAATTGTGTTTTATTTTCTTTAAAGATGTCGTTCTTACCTTTGAAAAAAATCAAATTTTTTAATATCACCGAAAAAAAATGGCTGAGTAACAAAAAAATGAGACATAGATCATAAATATCGATGTACAATGTAAAATATTGAAAAATACGTAGTATTTATACCTGTTCATTGGTCGATTTTTGTCATTCGAACAGTAAAAGTGATTTTTCTCTATTTTTTTAAAAGTGAATAACGACATAAAAGTAAAAGTGCAAATCCACAAAAAATATAAATCATTTTAACCCTGAACATTTAATTTTTTTGTGCAAACAGTTATTATTTATTGAAAACTGTGTTACTTTGATATATACGTCAAAATTGTGAAATGGCTACGTCAAGAAACAAGTGTAAAATCGATCCCAACTGTTTTTGTAACATATGTGGCGAATATACGTTAAAAAAAAAGAAAAAGTGTGTCTGAGTTCATTAAACAAGTGTATTTTGACTACTTCGGATTTACCATGGAAACCCGTGACAAGTACTGGATTCCTAATACTGTATGTTACAACTGTTTAGAGTATTTAAGGTTATGGGCAAACAAGAAACGGACCCATTTCAAGTATCAAAGACCAATGATCTGACGGGAACATTCGAATCATCATGATGATTGTTATTTTTGCGTTGTAAACATAACAGGCATTAACAAAACCAACCGGTCTAAATGGATTTATCCTAACTTGTCGTCTATTACCCAGCCAGTCCTGTACTCCAGTGATGATTCAGAACCACAACAATCAACATCTACACAAAATTATCACGAATTACGACCAAATTCTCCTTCACCAAGTACTGCAAGTGGATCAGATGACTTCCATTTAGATATTTCTTCTGAACGCCAGTAATTTAATCAGGAGGAGCTTAGTGATTTAGTGAGAGACCTTGGACTCTCTAAAAAAGCATCTGAAATTCTAGCTTCTCGATTAAAGCGAAAAAACCTGTTAACCCAAGAAACAAGAATTTCATACTACCGTAACAGAGAGAAAGAATTACTTCCATTCTTTTCACAAGACGATGAGTTTGTGTATTGTTCAGATGTTCCTGGTTTAGTAAAAGCGATGGGATTAGAGAAGTATGATCCAAATGAATGGCGACTATTTATAGATTCTTGTAAACGAAGCCTAAAATGTGTACTTCTGCATAACGGTAATAAATTGGATTCATTGCCGATAGCACATTCAACTAAAGCTAAAGAAGAATATTCTACTATTGCCTCGGTTATAGATAAAATTAAGTACAACGAACACCGGTGGCTAATTTGTGTGGATCTGAAAATGGTCAATTTTCTTCTAGGCCAACAAGGAGGCTACACAAAACATCCGTGTTTTATTTCTTTATGGGATAGCAGAGCAAGATCTCAACACTGGATTAAAAAAGACTGGCCTTCGAGGGAGGCTATGGTTACAGGAAAGCTGAATATAGTTAATGAACCACTTGTGCCTAGGAATCGCATAATACTGCCACCTCTCCATATCAAACTAGGACTTATGAAACAATTTGGCAAAGCTCTCAACAAGGACGGTGATTGTTTTAGATATATCAGTCCAAAATTTAAGTTGTGAGAAACTGAAAGCTGGCATTTTTGATGGCCCTCAAATCAAAAGGTTGATCAAGGACGAAAACTTTAGTAGTTCCATGACAGATATTGAAAAAAATGCTTGGAATGAATTTGTTTGGATAGTTGAAAATTTCCTGGGAAACAAAAAGGATGAGAACTACTCGGACCACGTGGATAATATGTTGTCACATTTCGAAAAGCTTGGTTGTAATATGAGCATTAAGCTGCACTACCTACACAGTCATTTAGATTGTTTCCCCGAAAATCTTTGAGACTTCAGTGAAGAACAAGGTGAACGTTTCCATCAAGATATTCGTACTATAGAGGAGCGGTACCAGGGTCACTGGGATGTCCATATGATGGCGGACTATTGCTGGAGCATTAAAAATCAACCCTCCAAACCAGATAATTTAAGAAAATGTTATAAAAGAAAATTTCTTCCATGAGTTGTAATTAAATTAAAATATTTTTGTATTAAAAATTCTTATTTTTCTTTAAAATCGTCTTTTATTAATAAATTAAAAAGTATAGCTGATGGAATAAATCTGACTTATGTAATATCTGAAAACAGTGACTTAAAAACAATTAATTTAACACACTTATTAAATAAATAGAACAGCAGCAAACACACATATTAATAAATGTTATTTCTGTATGGAAATCGCGATTTTTGTCAATTTAGTTATCTCAGTAAATCGTTGACAAAATCAAAAGTTGTGCACCGATTTCAATGAAATAAAGCTCATTTGATTCAAAATATATTAAGCTAAATGCTTTAAGACCAACATTGTGATTTTAGTTGCATTATTTTTTTTTTATGAATTTTTAAATAACAATTTTTTTTTTTTTATAAAATTGTTGTGTTTTTTTTCAAAACTACAACGATATCTCTGAAACTACTAGGCCAAATTAAAAACAATGTAGGCACGGATTAAAGATAATTTTGTTGACGAGTTTCAGTTTTTTTTTTTAACTGAATATGGTGAACCGTTTTCAAGTTATTTAAATATTTGTACTGGAAGCGCCTTAATTTTAGACATAACGGTATATCGCAAAAAGTCGAGCTGATACAAAAAACCAAGTGCAGATTTGGATTCAGCGTCCCAAATTACCTTTAAAACAACATTCAGTTCTTAAACAACAAATACCTTGTTCCCTTGTGTAATGCATTATATTCTCGCATAGTAGAAAGGCAGCCTACTTCATCATAGAGAAAATTGGTAAACTTCAAAAGTTAATTTAACATTATAAGGAAAAATAATATACAGGGTGAGTTTTTTATCTTGAGACAACGGAATATCTCTAAACCACTGCATCAAATCAAAAAAAGATCTTAATAATATTTGTTATAATGTAGGGGGCTCACTGAATGGTGCTGAACTCGATCCCCCTCTTCACCCCCCCCCCCAGATTGAGAGGGGGGACAACTTTGAAATCTTAAATGGGAATCCCTATTTTTTATTGCAGATTCGGATTGTACGCCATCAAGTATGTAGTTTTTGTTGGACATTTTTTTTTCGATTGTTAACTTGTCATGTACTGAATAAAGTACGGTTTTGTATCGTTGAATAGCATTCCAATTGCGAATAAATAAATGTTAGTTTATGTTAAAATAAAAAAAACACAAAATCGTGTTTGCTTGCTTCTCTTTGTTGTGTATTTTTTCTAGACATTCACAACCATGTTTTTTGCGATTACACCGCAATCCGTAACGAATAGAAAAAAGAGTTTCAAACAAAACCTACATACTTGATGGTGTAGAATCGGAATCTGCAATTCAAAATGGGGGTTCCCATTTAAGATTTCAAAGTTGCCCCCCCTCCCACTCTATAGGGGTGAGGTGGGGGATCGAGATCGGCACCATTCAGTGAGCCCCCTACATTATAACAAATCTTATTAAGATCTTTTTTTGATTTGATGCAGTGGTTTAGAGATATTCCGTTGTCTCAAGATAAAAACTCACCCTGTATATAGGGTGTTTCGGAATTGCACGGCACTATTGTAGATACTTGTTCTCTAACATAAAATAAACAAAAAAGTCCATGTAAACATATGTCTCAAATTAATTTATTACAAAGATATTGGAGCATAAAGATATTTATTGAACAATACAACATCCAAAAGAACTGTTTAAAGTGGCCACCGTTTTGTTGAATGCAGCATTCAGCACGACAAATTCATTCTTCTTTGGCACTTCAAATACTTTGTTTCCGATCTCCCGATCTAACGCCGTTAGATCGGGAGGTCGGAATTCATCAGAGTTTAATAATCGCATCGTGGAAGCCGCAGCAACTATCAAGAATCATCCTGATGTTATACGATGTGCTAAAGAAGCATGAATTTGTCGTGCTGAATGCTGCATTCAACAAAACGGTGGCCACTTTAAACAGTTCTTTTTGATGTTATATTGTTAAATAAATATCTTGATGCTCCAATATCTTGGTAATAAATTAATTTGAGACATATGTTTATATGGACTTTTTTGTTTATTTTATGCTGGAGAACAAGTACCTACAATAGTTCCGTGTAGGCTTAGGATAATTATGCACTAAAAAACTTCAAAATGTGCATACAAATATGCACCAAAAACTTTCAGAATATGCAATACTTGCAATACAATTATCCTTAAGCTTAGGATAATTGTATTGCAAGTATTGCATATTCTGAAAGTTTTTGGTGCATATTTGTATGCACATTTTGAAGTTTAGTGCATAATTATCCTAAGTTCCGTGCAATTTCGAAACACCCGGTATAACCGATAATATGGTAGCTGCTGCACATGAAAATGTACTGAGTTTATCACAATATTATTACAAGCTCAATCCAATGCTTGGCACAAATAAAAGGTGAAATTGCTTCAAAAATACCATATTCAAAATGTCATATGTACGAGAACTTTTAACAGAATCAATTACAAAATAACTGTAAAAATTGTATCGACCATATAATTAAAGTAGAAAAAAGAATGTGATACTTAGCTGGATTGGCCGATAATATTGTGGAACCATTGATTACGTGTGGCAATTACTTAATATTTATTGTATCTGTTACTGTACTTTTTATTGCTTGTAAAATATTCTTCTTTACAAGAATTTTACTCTGAATGTTAAGACTTAAAATAGATTTTGATATATGTACAGGGTTCGGCAGCTGGTATAACATATTTTTATGAAGCTGTAAAATTGTTGAAAAATGACGAAATTAAAGCAAATTGCGATATATAACAACTTTAATATGTGCAATTTTACTTTTGAAAATAATATCTTATAAACACCCCCCATTGTCTTCTAAACAAAATCTTAACCTATTTCGAAATATTTTCATAACTTGAGCAGGAGTTGAGCATTAATACCCTGACATTCTTGAAAAATGTTATCTATCAATGCCGGAATAGTTTGTGGTCGGTTTTTATATACCCTATCATTTAAAAATCCTCATGAAAAGAAAGCGGGAGTCGATAAATTCGAGATCTTGGTGGCCAATTTATGTTACCTTATTTTGATATAACTTTATTAGGAAACATTTCCCTTAAAGTAATCTTCGTAATTCTCAAATTTTGCAGCATGTATATGCAACGATGGGAGTTAATGGTGTATTTTCTCGAACAAGTATGGTCCAACGATTCCAAAAATTGATATTCCACACCATACTGTCACTTTCTGGTCATGTAGAGGTTTTTGTTGAGGATTTTTCGATGACCAGTACAGATAATTCTGCTTATTTATGAAACCGCTTAGGTGAAAGTGAGCTTCATCCGTCATTAACAAGTAACGCAACACATATTGAATCTTCATTCAACATTTTTAAGAATTCTCTGCAAAATGTCATACGAAATGCTCTATCGCTTTCCTTTAGAGTTTTAGAGACTGCACAATCTGGATTTTATAGAAGTGAAAACGTAAATTAATAAAGCTAATTTCCTTGCGACATTTTGCCTCAACAGATGTACATTTCAAGATCATTATAAAGATAATGAACTATTTATTTATAATTATAATTTAAGTTTATATAATATGTAGTATAAATGAATGATTACTTGACATGTTTCAACTCACAGATGTATATGTATATATATGTATTACCTTTGTGACTGTTTGAAATAAAATAAATTATTATTATTAGTATTATTATTAAATCCTTTTTAAGAATCATACGAATACTTCTTTCAGAGATTTGCAGGGCCAATGAATGTTTTTTCCCAGATCGCATTGAACATTTGTTAACGGCGACACGAACCCTTTCAATGTTTTCTGCTCTCCGTACAGGTTTAACACCACCTTAAAATTTTGATGCCACACTGCCTCTTTCATTAAAATCTTTCACACACCTTAAAATTGTCTTCCGCGATGGAATTCTCCCATGTCTTTGAATTTTTAATTCCCGTCGAAAACTTCTTTGAGGTTGGATAACGGAACCATTTTTAACAAACTCATTCACTGCATAAATACGTTGATTTAGTGGAAATTTGTTCATTCTAATCAAAATTGCATGTATTGACATCAAGTTTAATATCAAACTAACTAACAACACATTATTTGGTTTTTCATAGCAATGTATTCAAAATGTGTCATACCAGTTGCCGAACCCTCTATAATGTTTTTAATATATATCAACAGTTATATTCAAGTGCTGTGTGATATGCTTAATTAGTTTCTATTAGAATTTATCTTAATATAATTTTTCCACCATGCCCCGAGTGCATGAAGAGTTTAAATTCCTCCTACTATCGACACGGGATCTCAATGAAGTTGGAATAAGCATGCAAACGGATCCTAAAACTCTGTTGTTTTCGACTCCGTGTCTTTTTGGGCCCTCAAAAACTTCAAAACTTGGAATTTCATTCTTAAAAGTGAAAGTTTGGCAATTTACCGACTGCCAGTTACGTTATGTCAATATTTTGTGTCTAGTCCTGTTTTTTCGTTTACGTAATGGGCTTTCTGTAGGCACGTCCCGAGTCAATTTCGTGTGTTTTGACAAATTCGACGGAACAGGGTCACACATATATTTTAATTTCTAACGCGCTCCGCGTGAGGAGATAGATGCACAAAATTGAGTACGACGAAAACGCATCTTTTGAGTTTGTCCGTAAATATCTGGCGATCGGACAGAGTTATAAAGCCCAAATTTTAACGGTAATTAGCTCGGACATTTCCCTTCACAGTACGATCGGTCCGAACGCGCCACCTATACAGGGTGTTGCACAATTTAAAGAAGCATCACCGGTTGCACGGTACTCTCTGTTTCGTATATACTCCCGCAAAAGAGGAAGAACTACCTTCAGCTAATATTAAAGAGAATAATATAATTTTTTGTACAGCAAGATTCATGAAGCAATGTATTAATTAGTTGGCTGGTTTTTCTGAGACTTTCGTCATTCCCGGTAGTAAATGCAGAGAGGCTAAAACTAAAGTCGCAGCTCAGGCACATAATAATAACTCATAGCTGATGGCGGTCCGTATAATTGTTATTGTTATTGTCACTTATTATTATATATCTACTACTTATATGTATGTACAGGGTTACTCATTATGAATTAGCCAGTCTTTATCATCGTTGATATTGCATATACAAAAAAATATTTCACATAAAAGTTGTTTGGTTGAATTTTATTTGCATGCCATCAAAAACACAGTGACATGCAGATACAATGGTACAAAAAATATTTTTCTTAATGGAATATCCTGTATATTATTAAATTTTTATGATGATCTCAGTATCTTGAACCGTTTTCGAGTTATTGAATATCGTAGTTACTGTACTATGTTAAAGTTAACATTATTAAAGTAAGCTATGAAAATGACAACTATTGTGTTTGATACATCACATTCCCTAAATAAAATAGTCAAAGTGGTTTACAGTGAGGATGAAAAAATGCAAATATTTAGAAAATAGCAAAGATTTATTTAAGAAATTTAAATAAAAATGCCACACCCAAACGCTAACAGATTATTTTCTTCCGGATATTTTAATTTAAATAGTCGGGATCTTCATTCAAATTTTGAATCATATTGCGGCAAAAGTCTAGCTTTTGCTCTTTTTGAACCTCTGATAAAACTTGTACAGGTAACATTTTATATGGTCTGTAATTGTTTTTTTTTAACGTATGTTGGATTTTGGCATAACTCTTCTCTAATTGAGCTACTGCATTATTTAATCTACCTTCAGTATTTTCTAAAAATCATACATGTTAAATACTGTGACTTACATATATACATTTATACGTAAAACGTATATGCATATATACATGTGTTTGAGATACACACATACATGTTTCAATAACAGGTTACTAGACAAACAACAAAACGTTTTTTTCTACTAAAACTGGGGGTATTGTTTACCTTTCGGTAAACATTGTTAAACATGTTTTCTGACGGCATTGGACGATTGGGATATAACACCCTATATGCTCTTTTTGCTGCACGTTTATTTTTGTTATTTTGTATAAAACGTGTAAAAATTTGCACTTTTTCTTCCTCATTGTAAACAGTTTTTACTATTTTGTTAAGGAAATGTTATTTATCCAACACAATAATTGTCATTTTCATAGCTTATCCGGTGCAGAAATAGAGAGACTATTATATGAAGATGATGTTGGTGAATTCTATGAAAATGCTTGCGAAATCGATGATGCTGAAGATCAAGAAGTAATGGAAGGTATGAATAGTGACAGCGAAGATGATTGTTTACACAATCCGTCTGATAAAATCAGTGATAATAACAATGGGAACAAAGTAACTCTCCAAGAAATTTCGATAATAATACTGATATGGCTACTATTAATAATGATGAGGAAAATTTTATCGACGAAGAAGATAATATACTACTAGCTCAACTTGCGCAAATAAATTCTGTACCTTCCAAAATAAGTTTGAGATGTAAGAATGGGCATTGTTGGACGTCTGAATGCAAGTCAAGGTGTAGAAGAAAGCCTGCAAGAAATATAATACATGCTTTCCTGACAACACAAATGAGGCGACAAAAAGGGACGCGCCTATAAATGCATTTCTTTATTTATTCACGGATTCCATTATGGAAAAAATAGTTTATTTTACCAACATGGAAATAAGACTGAAATCAGTCAATTACAAAATACATACATAAAGCTACTGTAGCTGAAAAATGCACACGTCTCTACTTACAAGCCATGAAGTTGGAGATTTGGCAACTGCCCGTGTGGTTCTCATTCTATGTAATTTTCACGAGACCATGTGCGTATGATATGCATGTCACGTTTATTAGCTAAAGTTTACGTGAGTTTGAATCAAAAACATTTGAGAAGAAGTATTTACAAAGTTAAAATCAATCTCGGGAAGTACCTATGGGTAAACAATTCATATTTTCGTAAATGTGGCCGATAACAGTATTAAAGATAACCTCAAAGAGTCAACACGTTCTTTGTAATCATTTGTTTGTTGCTTATAAGTTTGATTAACAAATACATTTGGAGAAGGTAAGAACAATATACATTTACTAGTTTTGTTCATTTTTTTACAACTGTGTGATGTTTTATATGCCATGATTGTGCTGTTTCTCATTGTGTAAATCGAACTACAACATACACTTGAACAGGAAGATCTACAAACAACCTTTTCATTTTCAAAGGAAAATTACTTACGTAAAAAGTGGTTACGAGCAATTAATAGAGAAAATTTCGTCACCACAGGGAATTCAGTGGTTTGCTGTAAACATTTTGATGAAGGTGAAATTCAACGGTTTGAGTCATATAAAGACAAGGAAGGTGAAAGTGTAAAAGTGGTTTCAAGTATGGTTATTAATAAATAGTGTATAGGTACAGTTTACGTTAATAATACGGAATTAACATCAAATAATCTTATGTGGGTGTTACCTGAAACCCGTAAGTTGACTCGTTGGTCTCAATTACAAAATTTGTTAGCAAGATATATCTAGGTAGTTCATGCAGTGATTTATGTATAAACGCTGAATATTTCAAGCATACATAGTGGTTATGCTGTTCATTCAATTAAAATTAAGTGTGTGAATAGTACAAATTTGGCAGTGAAAAGTAATGGTGCTTTTTTTGGTGATGCTTATTGTGGTTATCTGTAAAGAGGCGGACTTTGTGCGGCAACTGATGAAGTAGGTTATTTGTATTTTCTCTTATGTGTAATATTTGCTTTTATAACAAAAAATACAAAAATTGAAAAACAATTCTTGAGCAAAAATAATCATCAAAAGATGTTAACCTCATTAGCAAGTCTGATAACGTTTATATTGATTTTAATGTTTTATGTGAATGTGGAACACCAATGAGCAATATAGTGTTAAATAATTATAGCAGAAATAAAAATAGTGTACCTATATGAACAAAAAAAGTGGTCAAACGAGAAAATTATCACTTTGAACAATTAGCGAATGTTATTAAAAATGTTGAAATATTAATAATGTTTTTTATACGTTTCCCTTTTATACATCCTTTCTTCGTCACATTATACTTACCTACCTAAATTTAAAGAAAGAATTACCTACCAAAAAAACTATTTTGGATTAGGTACGCGGTTAATCTATCTCACTTTCAGCGCCTGCTCAAGTCCACGAGTAGACCCACTTGAAGGCAACTAAGCGGTGTTGCCAAATTTAACTTCATGGCTTGTAAGTAAAGACGGCTGTGGTTAAAGGCATTATTAGGTCTACTTGTATTGTCAGCAGCAATAAAAGAAACAACCATTAAATATAATGTTTAACTCGACTATACAAATCAGATATGAGTTCTAAACGGTTCGATTTTTTATTATCTTGTCTTCAGTTGAACTATAAGCAAACTATGCTGAGGTATTTGCACTGCATGCATCTTATATGTATATCAGAAGTTACTCAATAAAAATCTGAAAAAAAATATTCGATTTTATTTTCTTATACGTGGTACAAGGAAGTATTGTGATGATGAAAATTTTCGACTCGAGATTTTTGCAGATGTCCACGTTTTGAAGTGTCCTGATACTGAAAAAGTGGTTTTTGAATTTTGCCGATATTTCGTCCACTACTAAGTTTAAACAAATTTATAAAGAATTCATATGTAGTCAAAATTAAATTTAAGAAAAATTTTATTAAAGAAATAGGTCTTTTACGAATATTTCGCAAGCCATACTATTTAGACAGGTACGTTGGGAGTATAAAAGTATTTAGAACTTAATTTTCAATACCTTTTGTGTAAAAAAAATTCAAAATTCGGACGGGAAGTAAGTATTTGTCAAGAGTACAAAAGTATTTAGAACTGGATTTGGAGTATGCATTCGATATAGATTTATTAAGAGAAGAGAAGTATTTAGAATAGGATTTTGAATATTTTTTGTATAAAAAAAAATCTTAAAATTTGGACTTGAAGTAACACACTTACTTATTTTTCGGTTTATTTTTCTAAGATCAAAGTATTTAAAACAACTCAGAACAACTTGTGTATAATTTGAAACTCTTATACGTATAAGAAAGTCGTGTGGCGGCCACACGTCATTTTTTGATTTAAATCGTAGATTTTGCCATAATTTGTGTTATCGGTTTTTAAATAAGGTTTGTGTTCTAGGGTTAATTAATGTTTTTTTCTTATACGTATTTTTTTTTCATTAAAATAGTTTTTCATAGCTACTTGCTCATTATTTAATAAAAAGTAATGATAATTGAATTTCTTCCGTTATAATAAAAACGTTAAAGCGATAACCGTAGCAAACCTTATATCCATGAAATTTGGAAAGATTAAGCATTTTAATGAAGTCATGGCCAACTGTAATTAACATTTAAAAGAACATAAGTTAATGTTATGTGTTAGGTTTATATCTTCATCATTAAGTGTTTCACGGATTTTTAATTAAGATTATTAAATTCTACGTTAAAAATACTACCAGATGCCATTTTTAGTTTTATTCTACCTCCAATGGTTAGAGAAAATATCTATAACTGAACATTTAGGCATTCTTCAATTCTTTTAAAATATTGTGGAAGGTAGACAATAAATGACAAATCTGAAAATGCTATCAAATACTACTAAAAATTTCTGAACAATTTTGCTAATTTAACAGATCGTGTATCTTCAATACTAAGAAAGTTGCTTATATAAATATGTAGAAAGTGGGATCATCCTGTATAAAACATAAATTTTCGATTATCAGATTCTACTAAAAAGTAACTAAATTAGATACAACATAATTCAATCCACATTGCAGTAGATCAGGAAGATTTATCTGATATAACTATTTTATAATTACAAATATTATTATCTTTTTAGGTATTTACAACTATGAGAATGATAAAAATAACCATGGATGTTCAATAATATCGTCTAATAAAATAACCACAGAACGAGGAAGAGTTGTATTGCGCAAGTGAAAGTCATTTAGAACAGTTAAATGCCCTCCGTGACTAGAAATCTTACGGAATACGTCATCCGGTAAGCATAAAATAGCATATCAGAATAAAGTGAAAGTGTTGATGATCGAGTTTAAATACGATACAAAACTCTATCTCATTCTGGCCTCTCCATTTATTTTAGAGGATATTATTCCACAACATAGATAATGTACGAATCGCACGGTTATAACTGGATATGGTTCGAGACAGATGCAGAAAATTGTTGCTGATGGTACCCTTCTAATATATCTGTTTAAGAAAGGTGTCGTGTAGAAGGAAAAAGGAAAGTACATAGATACACATTACTAATCTGTTGATGCATGAAACAAATTGAAGTGTTCTCACATTCTATTTGCAGCTCATTTTAAAATTAAATTATAAATTTTGATTTCATTCTATTGAATCTGCAAAATGACTGACATTTGACACATAATCATATTGCTTGATAATTAATATTATTGTAAATTAATTCGTAACAGGAATAAATTCGCAATCGCAATTACTCATCTCGTACAAAACTCGCAAACTTGTGATCATCATTTGAGAGGTGCAGAGGTGAACGATAAGGGATTACTATTACCACATGATTACGATTGCAGTAATCCTTATATAAACAGAAATTTTATTACAATTAATGTAATTGTCCATCAAACGATCTTAGATTGAAGCAATCGCAATTTTGAAAAAGTTTAAATAATGATTTCTGTAACCGTAATCTACGTTCGTTCGATAAACGATTACATTAATTGTAATCCCGTTTTTTATATAAGAATTACTCTAATCGTTGGCAAGGATTATTGCCCTAGATGGGATGCCTTTTTTTAATTTCTGGTTTATTTTAAAAATGTCGTTGTTTTCAGGTTTTTTCTTATTTTCATTTGAATAATTATTGCCTTCATAGATAAGGCGTACCAGTTTAATTGAGTCGCGTTTAGCTCTCTAACATTTTTTTGAACAACTTCGATTACGATTATTCAGAAAATCGTTATTCACAAAATATCTATCTTTAGATTATTGTAATCGTTCATCGAAGACATTTCGATTACGATTACTGTAATTGTAATTTGAACTTTGTCGAAATTACGATTAATGTAATCGTAATCTAAGTTCCATCGATGAACGATTACAGCAATCCTAATATAAAAAATATTTGAATTGCGATTAAAACAATCGTAATCCATGCCGCAATCAATTATACCTGTAATCCTTATCGCCCAGCTCTGGAGAGATGAATATAAAGAAATTGTTCATAATTATTGCAAATACATATACCGCATGTGTCAAATATCATTAGCCATAGGGAATCAATGCATGTAATAAGTGGCAACGTGGTACCCCTACTGTCCTTTCCAATGCCGACGACGACCAATACCACAACGATTATCTCGCAAGTCGCAAATACAAGTTAGCAGTAACCATTGGACCACCGACTTGGGTGTTTGTAATGCGTTCAGAAATAATATTTACGAGTTGCAAGGATTTGTTTTTCTTTTTCCTTTCAGTAAATGCAGAGAATTCTTAAGCTGCGTTCACGCTGTATGACACAAACAAAAGCGTAATTCTAATAAAATTAAAAAATAACCCTAATAAAATAAAAAAATAACCCTAATAAAATAAATAAAAAAGAATTCTGGAAATAATAATAAACTATAAAAGGGGCTCAAAATTCCTCCCTGCACAGCAAGACATTGCCCTAGGTGGTCGTAGAAATTTACTCTTACGTTTTCTAACCGTAGTTACTGAATTAGCAGCCTCAATTACTTTTTCTTTCAAGGCAACTATGTTTTCTGCTCTACCAGCGTCATGGGTATAAACAATATTTTTTAGATATCCCAAAAAAAAATCATTTGAAGATAGATCAGCAGATCGCGGAGGCCATTTGATGTCTCCCGTTCCAGTTCACCCTGATTGCATTATGTGCTAGACAGCCATCATGTTGAAACCAAATGATTTCTTGATTTATTCCAGTGTTTTGAATGGCGAGAAGTATTTGATTTTGCAATCATTCAAAGTACTTGTCGGCATTTAATATACCATCAATAAAAAACAGTCCTATCAAATGGTCACCTAAAATATCTGACCAAACGTTTACTTTTTGAGGATTTTGGGTGCGTTTTGCAAAATGCCGGTGTTCATTTTCCGTAGCCCAATATCGCAGAAAAAAGGGATTGTGCCTTCCGTGCAATGGAAAAGTTGGTGAAACAAATACTTCTAACGAAATTGTCGTCTAGATGTATCTTATCCATAACGGATTGACAGACCTCCATTCTTCGAAAATGGTTCTCCGGAAATATTTCTTGGGTTTTCGAATACTTAAAACATTTCTAACCATTACGTTTCCAAATACATTAAACATTTTTGTTACATATACCCAAATTCACGGCAGCACTTCTAGTTGATTTCGTGTTGTCAATTTCCACAATACTGCAAACTAATACATTCGTCGTTCACTTTCCTTATTTTTTTATGGGGATATCTCTCTTGGTTTGCATTTCGTGCAGTTATTGAGACAGAAACATTTTTCAAATGTATTAATAATATTATAAATTGTTTGTCTGCAAGGTACAGGACGGTCTGCAAAAGTCATCGCAAACATGTTTACGCACTTTATTGCAGAGTTATTACCATAAAACCATTTTACTATCTTTTCAGCGGGTGTACACGGACTCATTATAAATTAATTTTACTGAATGCTTTTATTGCACACCGCAACGTGTTCGCAGCTAAACATTGAATGTAAAATCTGGGTGGGGAGTAGTGGGGATGGACAGTAGGGGTACGACGTTGCCATGTATTACATGCATACGTATAGATCGCACGTAAACATTGAATCCCAATGCCTAATGGTATTTGACACATGTTGTATGTATTTGAGATGTATACCTATAAACACTTTTAAAACCAGATTCTTGATAGGTACCATAATAAATACAAATTATATGCCAGGGAGATCAATCTTATCCGAGATTGTAAAAGTTCCATATTTATAATTAATAGAGGGTAAAATTACCGTAATTTATATTTTCGGTAAATTACCACTCTTTTTGATTTATTCTTGCGTAATTACCATGGCAATTAATCAAAAAATGGTAAATAATGCAAGAATAAATCTTGATGTTATACACTATTTCTTTTGTCCATCGTATTTTCGGGCTGATATGTCCGGACCAGTGATGTAAAATTACCCTAATTTATATTTTTCGGTAAATTACCTCTCTTTTTTCACCAAGATTTATTCTTGCGTAATTTACCATTTCTTGTGTAAATCACCATGTTAATTTAAAGAGCGGTAATTTACCAAAAATATAAATTACGGTAATTTTACATCACTGAGATGTACAATCACTTCCCACGACGCAAAATCACTATATGCTCACATGTTCTACATTAGCAAATACGTATTTTCGTCCTTCTCTAAAATTGTGATTTTGCCAAGCGGGTTGTAGTTAAATTGTAACCGTTATAAATACCTGTTATGGTTCAGTAACTATCATTGTCGCCGATGTGACAAATATCATGTGTAATCACGGAGGTTTTGGAGCGGCTATATTCATGCGCTTCTTTTTGTCATTTGATAGGCACATATAAACGATGCCGTGCAAATTTTAGTCCTTTTAAATGGTGAAGCCTAATGAGACACTAGGGTAAGCTCAATTGTTAATATTGCCATTTAATTTAAATCTCAGGTCATCATGCTTCGTGATGATAATAAGTAAAGCACCTGTTGATAATTGTTTCTTATTTTTACATGCGCTATATGTAACGCATGTATTTGTAACCTCAAAAGGACATGTTAATTGTTCTTCGACTTTTAGGCTTGTATGGAAATTCTTGTTGTAAGGAAGATCTTTATTGTAAGGAGGATCTTTGTTGTATGGAGATTCTTGTTGTATGGAAATCCTTGTTTTATGAAGAAAGGGGAATCCTTGTGTTACCATTTAAAGATAGGAAATACTTTGTTGAACGTGTTCTTAAAAACAATGTGGCTAGCTGTTGGGCAGAGATGGCAGGCATATGATTTATTATGAAATAGGCGATAACATCTCAATATGTGCGACAGTATGCAGTGTGTACAAGTATAAATATTGCAAGAAATTAATCAAACAAGCATCAGGATAACCCTATAAGTATACATGTTAGCGAATAGAGAAACAAGGTGAAGCTAAGAAGTATTGTACCTTATCACCTATATGAAACCATTATTCACCAGTGCAAGTTTATCGACTAGATGCAGATATGATACAGTGTGAAGCAGTAAAACAAACTTCGATCTACATAACTCAACGAGACCTTCACTTCTGCAGATTGTATAAGCTAAGTAGTTTTAAATGTAGTTTAATTATTGAATGCAAAGACTCCAAGATACTGTAGCTAATTAAACCTTTAGGCATTGTTGTTTGGAGATTCCTTGTAATGTATACGGGAACTCCGGAATAACCTATATTTAACATCGTTGTCACAAGAGCATGGTTGTATTTTGGAAGCTTTGTAGTTGATGATATTTGTATTAAGTATTATGCACATTATATCACCTAATGTGAGTTTCTTATAAGTCGAAAGAGAGATATCTAACAGCTGTTACGAATCAGATCGTGTATGTTTAGAATTTTGTGGGAACTATGTTCATTAATTGACTGCCTGTCGACAGTCTGTGTATGTATGTGTTATACAGTAGCTGTGTATTCTTTCATATATATATTTTTTATTATTAATTATACAATTAAATTAGATCTTGTGTGTTTGATTGCTGTTGCTATAAGTCCTATTGTTAGTTTTCATGTTTTTGGTTGATAAAAGCATGTGGCGCTTATATTTATTGAACCCATGGCCTTTTGCACCGACTAACGAGTTACAGGGTCAACGTTTTTGATTTTTGCTTTAATTATTGAGCAAGTTCAATTACATATTAAAGTGACATCCTTTTATTGGACCAAAACATCTAGTCAATAACAAGGGTGGTTGCAAAATACGTAAATATTGTAGACACTGTAAATCTTATAAACTGCAACAAACTTTGATATAATATTGTCCCTAATGTGTGGCCTAGCACATGGCATTTCTTCGCTGGATAGCATAAAAGCTGTTCTAACCATACGGAATTCAGAAGAAACCCACATTTTAGGCTTACTGCTTTTTGCTTTAATTAAACCTGGTCCAGTGATTATCAATAAGTGAATATAATTCACTCATGGCCCACTATTATCTATACGTGAAAATTATTTATTGTGGGCATTTCCTATACATTTTTGGAATGCAACTTTATAAACAATTCAAGTTAGTAAATAATATTCCCCCAGTACATGCAAAAATCATATCTGTAAGCAGAACAATTCTTTATAAAATCAGACATCTCAGAGATTCCAAAGAACTAGTACAGAATCCATATAATATAACGTAACTTCGTGTTTGAAATCGCTATGGGGTTATTATCTGTAACAGACGGAGCTGCGTAGATGAAGACAGCTGTACAGCTCTTACAACAAACATACTGTAATATGACGCATATTACATGTTTCGCACATGCTATTCATTGAGTATCCACTCGAATACAGTGATATCTTCTGTCAATAAAGTTTCTATGAAGACACACATTTACTTCATGAAAAACTGTCACATGTGCCATTACCATCAGAACCTGTTATCACGTGCTAGGGCACATGGATGCAAGAAGCATCCTATTATCGCATACACTTTGACAGCGTTAAAACTGTAATACAGCTACTGTATCCGAATTATGCTGTTTCTATTTTACAAGCTTAACAAGCATTTATGGATTCATCTATTTAGGCAGTGATGTAAGTCGGTAAATTACCCCGTATATTACCGAATTAATTACCGTCATTTACGGTAAATTACCACATAAAATTTCCGTAAATTACAAACAAATTAAAACATCATCTATGTGCACGTATGACATTGCACACACGGTGATTGGGGAAGTCCCTTTCTAACAGATATAAAAGCCCGTGAATCTGCCGTTTATATAACGAATGAAGTAGTCTTTCAAAAGATTTCGGTGTATCAGTTGAACTATATAAAGTTTGTGAATATACTACTCGTAGTGCTGTGCGCTGGGATGGGGCGTAAAGATAAAATAAAAAAGTTATTTTAACAGCATTTTCAAAATCCACTGAAAATTCGAAATTACATTCGTGTAACTTCTGTTCGCAAAGTTATGTTTTAAATGTAACCAGAATTTCCAGTCACTTACAGAATAAGTGCATTGGTTGTCCTCGTAAAATAAAGAATGAAATACAATCAAAATCAAGAGCATTAAATGTTAAGAAAATTAAAGCAATAAGTAAAGGTGAGTAATTTTGATTGATTCCTATTGGGTTTTATGGAAAAATATTTAACATTTTAGAGATTCCGGAAAGAAAAAGTTCTTCGCAAACAGATTTAGAAGACGACGATGGAGAGACGATTTCAAGCGATTCTCGCCCACAATCTGCTGCATGCTGTTGCAAGAAATTTGGGAGCTTTTAGCAACAGCATGCTTTGCTAGTTATACCCCTTTAAATTTTACGGAAAATGTTCATTGGCAAAAAAATTTTTAAATAATTAAACCATTTTTACGATGACCGACTAGATACCAGTTGAATGCGCTTTTAGATAAACAACACTCTCAAATAAATCAGTTAGTTAATGAAAAAATAGCAAAGCCTAAAACAATTGGAATTCAAGTTGATGGGTGGAGTAATATTAGAAACGAATCCATTATAAATATAATAATTACATGTCCAGAACCAGTTTTATTTAAAGTAATTGACTGCAAGGAAAATCGCCACGATGCTGCATATCTTTGTTATTTGCTTAGTTCTGTTATTGACGGCTTAGGTATTAATAAAGTTATTAGTATAGTGACTGATAACGCTAGCAATATGAAATCAACTTGGAAATTAATTAGTGATATGTACTCGTACCAGTCCAATTATTTTTCTTGTTATGGATGTTGTGCTCATATTTTGAATTTATGTGCACAATATATTTTAAAATTAGAAGTATTTGCATGTTTAATTACTGATTGTAAAGTCGTGGTAAAAACTATTAAAAAATCGCATATTTTGAATGCTACGTTTAAAAATATACAAGATGAGCAGCGAGCATTTGAAAAATCAAACACACTAACATCTCTTAAACTACCTGGCCAAACTAGATGGAGCTCTAATATTTTCTGTTTAGAAAGCTTAAGGATAAATTAAAAAAATTTAAAAGAATTGGCTATAACAGAAACTATAGCTAATACTTTAAACAAAAGTATAAAAAATAATATTTTAGATGATCTGTTTTGGGAAAGAGTTGATACATTACATAAAATTTTACACCCTGTCTCCGTAATTTTAACGAACATACAAAC
The DNA here is from genome assembly GCA_963170755.1 of Amphimallon solstitiale. Taxonomy (NCBI): domain Eukaryota; kingdom Metazoa; phylum Arthropoda; class Insecta; order Coleoptera; family Scarabaeidae; genus Amphimallon; species Amphimallon solstitiale. The sequence continues at coordinate 123,343,026 of OY720681.1, read as the reverse complement.
CTCTAAACCTTGCATATCTCATGTTGTTGAATATTTTCAAGAACTGAATGATCAACTGATTGCTGCATGGCCAGTTTCAGAACTAAATGCTGTCCTATCACATTTAAAATCACGGAGAGAAATGGCTATAACACCTATGCATTTGGCTGCCAATTAACTAGATCCAAAATTTATAGGCAAAAATGTCAATAACGAGGAATATATCACAGCACTGACATATATTAACAAACTATCAACGCATCTAGTTAGTGGATCTAATATAGCAGAAATTATGACTGAGGTTGCTTATTACAAATATTTTCTGGAATATCTTGCAAAGTAAGCATTCTATAGGTATTTATTAAGAGAATAGAAGTACTGAGAATAGGGTTTTGAATAATTTTTGAGTAAAAAAGTTCTTAAAATAGTACCTATAGTTTGAAACGCTCATACGTATAAGAAAGTCGTGTGCTGGCCACACCTCATTTTTTAATTTTCATTTGTATATAATAAATATATTTATTGTATTTTGTAGTAGTTGCTATTAATTATTCACTTCAAGAACAAACGTTATGTAAATAAAAATCAATCACTAGAAAAAGTCTCATAGAATGACTGTACATAAATGAACAATAATACAGGGAAAGAGGACGTGTGCAAACGTGATTTCAAATATAGTAGAAACGCCTAAAATGAAATGAGCCACAGGATAGTAACTGAAGAGCAAGTTACAAGAGTAACGAAAAACAAAGCCACCGTTCAACAGAACTGGACCATCCAAGGGAGTGAAATCGCTGTCCTTGTTTATACTGTGACTGAGGTAACTGTGATATAGTTTTTGAATAGTTCACAAACAAAGACAGTTTTACATTCTCAAAGCATTAAATATAGTCTTTATGACTGTTGAATACTCTAAAAGAAATTACCTTGACATTTGGGGCAAACCTGAAAATGGAATCAACTTTCTTGTAAATAAGTTAAAATCAATTGTGATTGACATGAATATAAATGTTATGCTCAAAATTCAAATAAAAATATGCTTTGTTGCAATGGCTAAATTATATCCTTCAAATGACACTGAAAATATAAAAGAAGGGCGTCTATTGATCATTGACTCAGGCAAAACCATCACCTTGGGTTATACAAATATAGTTTTTGAAAAGTTTGCGTTTTTAACTATAAAACCATCCTCCCATTCATCGGTTATCATTCAAACATCATGTTTGGCTACTTCCTCGGTGCAGTATCTAACTAGCAGCCAAAAGTTATAGTTCAGATCATCTTTGTTTTCATCAACATCATCATTTGCAACCTCTTGCCAAAAATCTTCAAGGCTTACAGAATCCATATAAGGCGGAGATTCGAGTTTAATATCTTGACTACTTGAAGAAATTGTTCGTTTTTATCAATTTTTTTGTCTAGATTTGAGCCTTTCTTTCTTTTGGTTTTGTTAGTGTTATTATTTTTTTTTCTAGAAGTCGATTTATTGCCTTTTCTAGAGTTAATAATTCTGAACCCTGACATATCCTTGACTATTTTGTCGATCTACTTTTGAAGTTTGGCGAACTGCCGCTAGCAATAAGTTCTCGAATGTGCTCGGGAATAACATTCTTATTAAGAGGGAAAATTTCACCTTTTCGGAATTTACCCATTATAACCTCAAATTTCACAAAAAGACTGTGAAAACATTATCGTCGATAATGTCACACCCATGTTCTGTTTTTTGTCAAGAAATTAGTTTTCCATCTAATTTTAATTTATAAGGCCAAAAACCAGAATTGCTGCATGAAGATTTCTAGATTTAAATGAGTTGAATAACCATCATAAATTATCAAAACAGAACGTTCAAAGCCAAGTCATCACAAAATTATTTGTAAAAATTTCACTTATCATCTAGCCTTGCCTCCTGGCAGCGTAAACAGTGCGTCGATAAGCCGTATTGGTGTCCGGATAAAATTAATGTGTTTTCCTCGGTGAGAAACTTAACTAACTTCTATTATTAAAAGAAGTCATTTGATTCTAGGTCTAGTCACTGCCGTGAGCGACCCATTATTTCTATGTTTTGGATATTCAAATACTCGGTTGTTCAGACAGCAGTGTGGGCCCGAGCATTATCTTGATGCACGATGATCCTTCCTTTTGGACGCTTTCGCGAACATTTTGGAGAACCTGAGGCAAACAAACGGTAGTGTACCATTCTGAATTAACAGTACGTCTATCCTTCAGTGCTACAGCTGAACCATGCCCAGTAATTCCAAAAAATGTGGCGACCATCTTTTAGTTTCGACTTTTTTCACGAACAACTTTTGTTGGAGTCGACTCATTCTCAAAGAACCAAACTGTCGATTGTTGATTTTTCTCGGGATCGTAACAGTATGCCCATGTTTCATCACCTGCGATGATGTTGTACACCAAATCAGACGATCCACGGTTAAAGCAATCTAGTGCAGATCTGCACTCCCACACACGGTCTTCTTTATGAATTGAAGTCAAGTTGTGGGGAATCCACTGAGAACAAAGCTTACATACCTTCAAATGTTTGTGTAAAATAATGCTAATTGCTTTCACAGCAATCTTGAAAGTTTCTTGAATGCTTCTGACAGTAGTATGCCGGTGTTCTACAAGCATGATTTAGTTCCATGATTTATTGGCGAAAGGAGTACTTTAAACTAATATAACTTATAAACAATCAGGTATGTTTAACAACTGTCACTATAACTAAACTTGCAAACAACTGATTGAAATTGTCATAAAAAAATGTGAGAATCATGAATAAAACAAGTGGTCTACTTAGCAGCAACTGAGGCAGTAAAAAATTCAAACCGTTCTCTGAATAAATTTTCGTTAATCCAACTCTTTGAAGTCTTACTTTAGAATTAGAACAAGCATACTCTCCTGAATCGTCGTTCCCACAAACTCCTTTAAAGATGAGAAATGGTGGTTTGAAGGTGAAGATACAACCAACCAGTGTGAGTATCTCCCCGCTCGGTGTAAGTTCGTTTATATGAAAGTCTTTTACCTACATGACTGACAATTTTTCCATTCTTGACAACAAATGTTAAGTCAGCAGCTTCGTCTATGTTCCAAATTCCATTGCTCTTCTTTGATATCTCATTTTGTTAAAAGATCTTCTAATTTGATATAATAGACATTGATCATTGTGAATTGGTCATAGATACCCTATAAGTCAACAAATTTTCCGGACTTCACAGTGATATGTTATACCCCTCTTTAAATGTTGATCACCAGCTCGATATTTGCTTTTCTGTATTTTGATACATGTCGTGAAAAAAAAACTATAATTGAGGCTCAGAAATTCTATTAATATGAAACATCAAAGGCTTTAGTAGATTAATATAACACTATATTGTACTAATATAAAAATTCAAGAAAGCAAAAAAATATTTTTTACGGTCATTGAGTAAGAAGCACAAAAATATTAAGTTGGACGTAAAAATTTTGCCAGGTTATCTATGGATCTCTTAAGACGCAGAAAATGTTGGAACAATTTTTGAGACAGAATATACTACGATTTATGAGTTTTAAAACGTACTGTAACTGCTTTCCACAGAGAGACTGCAATAGATAATGCACGCCTGGAAACACCGATGTTGTTTAACACAAGCCTTACGCTATCTATAAGAAAGTTGATGTAACAAATCTGACGATAGGTAATGCCCTCAGAGTTTATTAAAAAAACTATAATATTACCTCTGTCACGGAATTACCTTACCTGACTTGCGTTAATTCAAACAAAAATTATATGTCTACAATATAATTTTATTATTGTGGTCGAGATAGTCATCTTCATTATAGTGGCTAAATGCCAAAACCTGAAATAATAGTTTGGCCAAAAGTTAATGTTAATGACCTTATGTGCTAGTCTTCGTCAGATGCAACAGAATTTACAGCAATATGAATAATAAAGATATGTACATTTCTATAACGAACATTAAAATCTTTGACTACCTATTAACATGGAGGGCAAATATTGAGGTGCAATAATGCAGAATATATTTTATTTTTGAATACTAGGACTTATACAGGATGTTTGGTGTATCGTTTGCCAAATTTAAATAGAAGGGGTCATTTGCTGTCTCTTAAGGCCAAATAACTCAATATTCGTTCCATGGTCTTTTTCCGACTTTCTAATTTTAATTTTGCAAAATCCAAAAATTCAGCATTTAAATTTTAATTAAAAAAAATGTTATAGGTACAGCATCCAAATTTAAGTTTATCTGATAGAGCTAACATTTTCTACCTGTTTCGCGCGTGTTATTTTTTTTTTCATCTCGAATATTAAATATCAATCTGATACGTTCTGATACCAATTTAGTGAATTAGTGAAGTTGTAATTAAGGTTTTTATGGCATATTCCATATCGTTGGAGAGGGAATACACAAGAGCAGCTTTCAAAGGAATTAGAAGATCACGATCGCCTTAGTTATTTTTTATTACAATGTAAAGTAGAGTTTAAAATTTATTTTTCCTTTTCCAAAAACTTTGTGAGTTAATAAAACAAAAACTACACGTTATTTGTACGTAATTTTGAATTTGGTTGAGCCACACAACAGTACACATTAAAATTAGACTGAAATTTGTGAGGCTGTACTTAATTTTCTTTTTAATTTAAGATTAAATGGTTAATTTTGAGATTTTGCAAAATAAAAATTAAGAAGTCGAAAAAAGAACCCGTGGGACTAATATTCAGTTATTGGGCCTTTAAGAGACAGCAAATGACCCCTTCTGCCAATTTAATTTGACAAACGATGCACCAAATACTCTAAATATTATATATAACCGCTACGAGGCATTGCATCGGTTAAATTTTCATATTTTAGGCTTTACATGTTTTCTTGTACAAAAATACTGGGAATACCTAAATATCAACAATAAACGTTTCAGAGCATTTTCTTAACTAAATATGGAATAATCTCCAAAAAAAAACAAGCTCAGGAATACTTTGAAATCAGGACATTATATATTTACATATATGGGGTCAGTTAATGGATGCTTGTGATTCATGCAAACACATATCATGCCCAAGTAATATATTCCTTCAGGAAAAGCAACGCGACCGTATTGTAACGAAACAAGCCCACGAAAGAAACAGACCTCCGGGCGACGAAAAAAAAACGTACCGGTAAAGAAGTCGTAAATCAACTGCACTCATGTACTACGTCAGCGACAGAAAGTCTGGAATATGGTAGAAGAGAGCCAGAATTTGCTGGTATATCTCTAGACCCTTTGTCTACAGATATAAATACCACCGGTGGGATAAGGAATTGATTCATTCAATAGTAGTCGCGGTATTTACTGAACAGTTAAAATAAACATAAATAATGTGAGTAGTGCAGTTTTATTATAGTTCACAAAATACATAAATATTACTGTCATAAATAGTAGTGATAGAAATAAATACGTGTGTTAATTTATTTGTAGTAGTTTTAAGTGCGATACATTTATTTTTATATTGTGATTAGATTTAAGTGTGTAAATACACAGACAGTTTTAAAACATTTGCATGAGTTGTTCATTTCGACCCCGAAACGCTACAATATTATCCTCAGCTAGTGAGTCAAATTGCTACTAATACAAAAAAATTATGTATATGGGCGCTACACGACGTATGTGCGTTTCAAATTATACAAAAGTTATTCCAAGTTAGTTTTAAATACTTTTATCTCCCTAAAAAATATAACTGTGAGAAATGTATTACTGCAGGTCCGAATTTAAAAAAAAACGTTTTATACAAAAATTATTCGAAATCCAGCTATAAATACTTTTGTACTCTCGATAAATATGAATAGTATGCATAATTTACGAGATTTTTGCAAAAAATTGCTATTCGATATCAGTGAAAGGGTTACTTTCGAGCGGAATTATGGAATTTTTTTAAATACTTTTATACTCATAATGCAAATCGCAAAAAACTGATTTCGATAAGAGTATAAGACCAACTTTCGGTAGGAATTTCGAAAAACTTTTTTAATAAAATTTGTCTGAAATTCACTTTTACATACATTCAAATCCTTTATAAATTTGTTTAACCTACTACTTCCGGTCTACCGATTATTGCAAATTTAATCAGATCTCACGAAAGAGAATATACTCGTAAATTGGTAATTTAAACCGTTTGACCGCTATCGTGATTACACACAGACAGAGAGTGATAGAGAGAGACCAACAGATATATTTTGAAAATGTCTTTTAAGTTGGGACTTCAAAATGTTGGCATCTCGTGGTCGAATATTATCGTCATCACAATAATTCCTTATACTATGTATAAGAAAGTAAAAATTATTGCGTTATTTATAACAATTGTATATTTAATTTAAAATAAATAGTTCCTTGTTCTTTCAATAATACCTTATTCGTTGTATATCAATGAATGCAACTCTTAGAAATCAACAAATAATAAAATAATTTCCACGTCCTATACGAAGTTATGAATAAACATTTCCAGAAGCGATCTTTTCCCTATGATAGCCGCTTATTAGCTACCTTTTACATTTATTTTGTATTATACAGAGTGTTCCATAAGTTGGTGGCTTTAAAGACAACAACTATATATTATTACATTTTTATACTCCGTGTACAATTCTTAGTAAAAAAGTAATAAGATAGTATTGGCCTAAAATTGTTTTGTATTACCACTTATCTGAAAAAATCAATGTTTTCAAAAAAATTCTCGAAAACGAAGTATTAGATGGCCATAAGTTTCGGTAGTGTTGTTTACAGTACAGCATATTTAATTTTCAACTACTAATTGCATATGCGAAAAACTGGATTAAACTTACATGATGTTTTTGTCTAAAAGTCAATTTCTTCAAATAGAACTTACTAAATTACAGCACGAAAAAGCATATAGGCGTTATTACTTTCAAAGTTACCATTGCTGAGCTATTATCCTTTTTACCAACTTTATTTTATTTCAATACGGTGTGAGCCATGATATTTGCTGCGAAGCTGACAATTGAATGAATGACATTTAAGTTGCTTCTCATTTAACAGGCGTAATTTGTTGAAGTGATTTTATAATTAATTTTTCTAAAGAAGAGTTTAGAGATATGACTTGTGTACTAAAGGAATGTCAAAGAAATTATATATTGGTCCAGAGAGTTAACCAGAAGCATTACCATGGAAGAAGATGTCTCAGGACAGAAGCCATTAAAAGAGTAATGGACACATTCATTATTACTGGTAGTATTACTTATTTCAAAACCACGAAAACCTATATAAGTGATAAATGATGAAAATCAATTAGGATTCACGTCAGTACCCGTGAAATAAGTCGCTTTTGCTTGATATTAGCCAAACCAGCGTTATAAGAATTTTAAAATATAATAACTGTCATTCGTATCGAACACATTTAAATATTTTGTTATGTCTCGAAGTTAGAAAAGTGTAGTGCTAATGGGAGGTAACTAAATTTAATTGCCATGCAATTTTTTTGATAATGTGTTATTTACGGATGAAGCTACTTTCCACAGTAACAGAATAGTTAACAGAAGAAAATTACTTTCTTATTCAAATGAAAACCGCTTCATTAGAAAAACAGATCATCAGCATAGGTGGAGCAGAAATTTATGAGGAGGTTTCCATGGTGATGAGGTGATAGGCCCGCTTTTATTTGAAGGTAGTATTAACGGACAAGCTTATGCGCAAGCAGTTTAATGGAATTATTGCAGGTGTTCCACTAAATTTAAAAAGATACGTGTGGATGCAACAACACGGCGAACCGCCACAAAATATTTTAAATTAAATATTTCCAGAGTAGTGGCTAGCCTGAAGAAACCCTATTCACTAGTCTGTTAGGTTACCGGACATCACAAAAATATATTTTTTATGGGGATACATAAAAGAGCAAATACCTGTAACTACAAAACAAGCTATGCGTGAACATATTCGACAAATATTTAGAAATACAAGTGCTCAATTCTATTAATGTCGATTTATCATTTCGGAAGCGTGTTCAAAAATGCTTAGTGATCAATGAGTATTCATTTAAACTATTTGTTAAAATAATTTTTACTTATCTTAATGTAATGTTTATTCTTATCTTATAGTTTCTATTCTACTAATAGATTCACATGAGAATTTCTGTTTTTCTTACAGGTAGGTATAGAAATGAGACACACTAATATTATATAAGCAAAAGATAAAAAGAATAGTAATGGTAAATTATATATTTTTGAAATGCAATTTTATAAACAATTAAAATCTTTAGTGAGTAATTTTTTTTCTCACATTCCCCCCAAAACATACCAAAATCACATCTCTAAACTCGTTCATATAAAATCAAGCATGCCAACTAAGACTCAACTTATTAAATGTCATCCATTACTATTGTCAGCCACCAAGTTATAGAACACTCTGTATAATACAAGATAAGTTTAAAGGTGCTCCTAGAGCGTCTTTTATAGGGAAAAAACCGCTGCGAAGTATCTTTATTCACAAAGTTACAATCTGCCTTCCCCACGGATATGACCCCCTGAATATGGAACATCACATCATATTATACGTAATGCTACCCGTAAATTGCTAATACTTCTAAGACTAATTGCCTGTGTAAAATACAACTAATGTTAATAGTTAATTTCTAATTTGTAATTGCTACATGGGATAACTTTGGTGTGCAAGCGGTGAATATGTGCGCGTTCATAAAGTTATTTAGGTATAAAAATCACATTTGTAAAAGTTTACATAATATAATTTCTTCTCTTCTTTTTATAATACATAAGAAACTTTTGTACTGTAAGTATTTTAAAACGATGCTTTTTATCAAAATACATATATATTACTTGAACAATGTAAATGATTTTTAAGCGTAACTATGTCAGAAGTCATAAGAATTGTATCCTTAATACATCTAACTCAACATATACACTAAATGAAAACAATAAATAGAATAATGATTGTTGATGAAGTTCCAAATCATTTCCGAGGTTTTGTAACCTAGGAGTATAGTGTGACGGGCAAATACAAGCAGGCGATTTCTAACAAACGGTCGTCAACCCCATGTAATGTAGGTCAGTAATGGTGGGCGTAGTCATCTAACCTGCCTTGCGCATAACATCACGAGAGAAGGGAGCGACTCTGTTCCTGCTATAGTACACACGTTCGCATATACGCAAATCCAACGAACTAAGGAACTACTATTTTGTCTAACGTTCTTTCTCTCTTTTCATGCTCTCTCCCCCACTCTCTTTTTTATGTCTCTCTGTCTGTTGTCTATATATGTGTTTCTGTTTGAGCTTTTCTTTACATATTATGAAATTATTGAATGTCCATTTCTAGAAATGCAGTAACAACGGTTTTCTTTTACAGTCAACAAACGTTTTTTAAAATATGGTCCATGATTTTATTAATTAATATTAGCATGCGGCGTCAAAGTATTGCTTATGTACCTACCTACCTATTTAATGGATTACCACAAATGTTCGTGGCTTATATTCAATAGTATACGAGGTAAAATAGTAAAAACCCAGAGCAACTGATGAAAATATAGCAATAGGTATAACACAAAGAAAAAGAAAAATCTTGTTCATTGACAAGTGAATATTCGATCCAAATAGTAATTTTACGCCCACAGAGGAAAACCCTTGTCAAAGACATTAAATCAGTTTATAGACTAGAAGTATTCTATACATAAAGTTCAAAGGAATAGAAAACTAGCTAGCGGTAGAAAAACTTTTTACTTCGAAAGAGCTTTCATTTCTATTTAAATATATCTAAATATAAAAAATACATTATTACTTACATTTTGGAAATCTATCCTATCGTCGTAAATCAATGAAAAAAAGCCAGTATTTTAAATACCACAAGTATATATTTTCCTGATTCACAAATTGTTCTTCCATCTCACGGACAGAAGATCCTTAGTAGAATGAACCTGTAAAATAGTTCAAATCAGCCATAGGTACTCTTGACTACTTTTCTAATGATGACATTAAAGCCAGAATACAAAAACATTTTGTATTATGGTTTTATTGTAATATAATGTAATTAATACTCTATAATAATTAAGTACAGTACATACATACATGTGTACTAACAACTACATATACAAATATGGATATTTTGGTATTCCCGGTGGAGTTTGAGGTGTTGGTGTGTAGAACCACAGATAAGGGAAACTACAGATAGCCGGTGTATATGGAGACATCGGCAACATAAAAAATAACTTTAATTCATTTAAAAATATGCCGTACTTTCGTGTTATTTTTATTAAGTATTTGCTAAAGGGGCACACGCCAGAAGAAATTTATTAGATAAAAGTGGTATTACTGTCGCGACGTATAAACAGCCAGGTACATTTCTTTTTGTGGCGGAAGCAGCGCTTTTAACTCTGGAATATCAGGAAATACTTTTATTTGAAATAATATAAATAATAAGGTGTGGCCACCACACGGCTTTCTTATACCTATGGGCGTTTCAGATTATACAAAATTGTTCTAAATTGTTTCAACTGATTTATCTTCTTAGAAAAATAAACCTGTTATACCCTATTCATTGAACGTATAGAGTAATCACGAGCTGTTCACGACTGTTTCATGTGTACAGCTCAATTTACAATAGAGTACTTATATTAAGAATAAACTTTTATAAAATCTTTTGATTACATGTTGAAATTTTCGAAAACAACAATTTATTAGTTTATATAAAATCCTGAACCGATTTAAATTTACAGAAAATGCATGTTTTCTCTTTTTAGATAACTAATACGTAAATCTCAAACATAACCTATATTAACAAAACATTCTTAAATTGCTTAAAATCCATCACTTAATAAGCGGATAAATATTAATTGACTTAACAAAAAAATACACAAATGTGCATTTTGTAAACAATTTAAGATAAATTTAATATGCACTTGTCAAATTCAATATCAGGCATTTAGCAAATAATACAAAACCAATATAAGTATTTAAAAATGAAACAAATATTAAAAACTTTATTCACATGCGTATATAATATAAATTACAAGTTTAAATAGAGCATAGGTAGTTACTTTATTGTGAATTTATAAGGTATTTTATACGTGTATAAATAGAGTACATACATAGAAAACATATATAAATAAAATGCATACACAATATACTTTATTTTTAAAAAATACATAGAAGAAAGAGCGAAAGAAACTATTAATGTAATCATATATTTTAAATTTTTCTGTGTTGACAATTAAAATTATTCCTGAATGTCACTGTCACGTTCACTACTTTCAGAACTTTCCAAATTAATTATGAAACTCTCTTGTAAATTTTCAACAATTACGTCTAACTCCCACATATTCTTCTCTACTTCTTTATTCAATGATGTGTGTAACAGCTCTTTGACTTCCTTTAATTTAAATGTAGTGCTTTTCCTTGCAATTTCTCCTTTAACTTGGGCCAATATTAATTCAATCGGCTTCAATTCGCAATGATGAGGTGGTAGTCTTTCACATTTTCCTTTAAAAAACTATTACGAGCTCTTTTTTTGAAAGAGAAATTCATTTCTTTCAATAACTTCCACACTGTTGTACGTTTGAGGTTTGGCAAGTTCTCATCTTCATTTACTTTAAATAAAATCTTTTCTACAAATTTTTTCTACAAAAATTATTTAAAATCCTATTCTAAGTACTTCTATTCTCTTAATAAATCTCTATAGAATACATACTTTGCAAGATATCAAAAAAGTGCTCCTCGCTAAGAGTAAAAGTGCTACTTCCGGTCCGAATTTTGAAATTTCATATATACAAAAAATATTGCAAATCCAGTTTTAAAAAATTTATAAATAGTTTCAAAAAACAAAAGTCTCTACACTGATACGAAATTTCACAATTATTATTGAGTGATCAAAAATAAAAAATATAGGGTCGTTTACAAAATTTAAAAAATGAGGTGTGGCCACCACACGACTTTCTTATACGTATGAGCGTTTCAAACTGTACAATTTTAAGAATTTTTTTAATACAAAACTTATTCAAAATCCTATTCTAAGAACTTTAGAGCTATAGAATGCATACTTGGCAAGATATCAAAAAAGTGCTCCTCGCTAAGAGTAAAAGTGCTACTTCCGGTCCGAATTTTGAAATTTCATATATATAAAAAATATTGCAAATCCAGTTTTAAATACTTTTGTACTCTTGATAAATTTATATAGAATGCATAACTTACGACATATTTGCAAAAAATCGCTATTCGATAAGAGTAAAAGTGGTACTTCCGGTCTGAATCTTGAAATTTTTTTTGTACAAAAGATATTGAAAATTATGTTTTAAATACTTTTATACCCGTAACGTACTTGTCTAAAAAGCATGACTTGCGAAATATTCGCAAAAAACTGATTTTCGATAAGAGTAAAACACCTTTTTAGATAAAATTATTCTCAATTTTAATTTTAAGTATATATGAATTCTTTATAAATTTGTTTAAACTTAATAGTTGACGAAATATTGGCAAAATTTGATTTTTTCGCTGAAGTAAACTGCTACTTCCGGTCTACCGATTTTACTGAAAAACTAATCAGATCTCAAGAGGGAGATTATACACGTAAATACAACATTTGGAATTGATATGTACAGCGGTTTGACCGCTATCGTGGTCACACACACACACACACACATACACACACATACACACACATACACACACATACACACACATACACACACAAATGTAAATAGTATTTCTGAAAAAATAATATACAGGCTGATTTAATTTCGCCGCTCACCATGACGATTTTGCTTATAACTGGAATGAGGATGGGTTAAAATTTGGAAAAGTTGGTAAATTTTTTGTTTGCTATGGACCTCGACAGAAAAAAACGGATTTGTGAAAATTACTTTCGAGATCTTTTGAAAACGAAAAATGCTGATCTTCTATTAATTCTAGCATCCTATTTCTGCTTTGCAGTGAAGATAAAGCAAATTTTATTGCACGAAATTTTTATGAAATGTTTCGCTTCTTTCTGATATCATTAACTTTCCTATTTCTTATGAGAACCCTAAGAATGAGATATTTTTCTCTAATTTCAAATATATATAACATCTTGCGAAAGTTTTTAATATTAGACTATGTGTTTTAAGATACGATGGTCATGGATTTTCAAATTATCACATTTGACTCATTAATATAACAAAATGTCATTCACCGACAAAAAGAAACGTGATTTGTTTAATGTTTTTAATCATCGAATTAAAATCTAAAAATTCCAAGCACAAGGTTGTATTTACAAATGTTCCCAGAACGACAACAGCCATATCGTACCATTTTGCTAAATCCTGACAGGAACTTAATCTAGTATAAATCGTCTATCATCCCGACTAATCTTTATGTTAACAAGAAAATTTGAATGACAATGAAACGGATATTTTACAAATGGTAAATTGAAAGGTGTGTTTGTAGACTTTACAAAGTCTTATATATTTTCCTTCACATTTACACAAGAGGACGCCCCATAATTTAACGCATACACGAGTATAAGGAACGTCAAATCAAAATAAAGTAAGTTTAAACAATACAAGATTAATGTTAATCAAAGTTTAGAATCTGTCGATAATTCATGACATTTGAAATACTGCAACACCAAATTTGCAGCGTTTTAGAGATTCTCAGAAACGTACTATTGATATTTGGATTAGTTCCCAGACACATATGATCATTCTTTCACGAATTAGTCTGATTTTCAATAGTATCCTTGTGAACATTACTAAGATACTATAATAATTTGGTGTCGCCTCGAGTATTCGGATTACCACGGCTAATCAGACGAATAGAAATCATCCAATTCTGACATTTGACAGAAATGCGGAGCATTTTGTGGACAGAATAGAATCCCAGACAAAAGGGGAAAACATCGTTTTGAACTCAACGTTTATTATATGAGCATTTTGGGAAAACATTAAATGAAGAAAGGATACCTCAACCTTAGTGGTACACACGTGTCTAAGTTCCTAGATAACAATATTCTACTAAACTAATATACAGATTTATGGGATTTATTACATACTTAAGTCAGAAAGTCATTTTAAATCATGTGATTTAAAATGACCAGCCAGATCTCTTGCTCTGGATTGTATAAACAATTATTAAGAATATTATTTATAATTATGTCCCACAAATATAGAATAACTTTTAGATAGAAAATGCCATTAATGCGACCCCTAGAAGAATCGTACAAAGAGAGTGAATTTAATGAACATGCCCAGTTACTTGAACATTTGCTGTGATTGTTGATTTATTGTTTTGTTATTATTAATATTAGTGTTATTATTTTCATTTATTGTCGTAAAGTTTTAAGAAAATGACAATGACAACCTTATATCAATAACTTATAAATCAGAAAAATGTTTTCTTTTCTATTTAGATTGAATAAATAAGAAATACTTAACATAATTTGAATGCTAATGTAATAGTTTAGAATAAAATTAATAATATATTATCCATCCTTACAGCTGTATACAAATATATCTGTACATACAGGCTGATTCATTTATGAATAGACAGTAGATTTAAATCAGGTAATGTTCATATAGATATCACGCTTGTTATGAACCCAGAGAGAAAATTGATCTGTAAAAAATGACATTCAAGTTGCTGGTTTTATTATTTTAACTCTAGCATCTTTATATAAACAAGCTGAGAAAAACTAAAAACACATTCTTACGGCCACTTTTATTTTATGTTATATCCCAATAGCACGCTCCAAATTTTTAGAAGACATTTTGTTTCTTTCTTGGCATCATCTATTAAGTGGTCCTGGAATATTAAACTAATGCCACACATAAGTCGTTAGCCATAGAAAGACGCCATATACAAACAAGGAAAACAAAATATATATAATAATAAATTAATAATGTTTCATAATTATTGTATATGAACTTTACACAATATTATCATAGTGATTTCTTTTTGCAACTAAGTGTACAAAGGAGCATCTATTTATTCTATTAGAAGTTTTTTGTAAATATCTTCATTTCTTTTTGCTTTAAAGACTATTCTTAAGTATGTCTGATAGAGCAAGATATGAAAGATTATGTTGTCACTCAATTTTCTGTACAAATTAAAATAGGAACCCAAATTTTGCTACATTTAGCTACAACCCTCTAGAGAACGCCTCGAATATTCTTAGAAACCCGTACTAGCATCACCCGTCTTGGTGCCTTATCTTCAAACTAACGTTCGGTCGTCTCCAAGATGTGTTGCCAATAATTGCCATTATATCGGTTCTCTGTTATCTCTCTTATCTGTGGTAGAACTAACAGCAGATATAGATATCTTTCAGGTATTTATTTGCTTGCAATACCTAGTAATGAATGACTTAGTTTAGTATTATTTATGCAGTAGTTTAACGGTTAAAAAGATATTTGTATTACTATGATTAAACATGCTTTATCATGCTTGTGAAGAAAATCATTTGGAAAATATAAAAGATTTTATGTTTTTAATTGAACTGAACTTTGGTTCATAATAGTTATTTATGTAACAAGTCAGTAAAGTGATACTCTATCGAACGAGTCTGATTTACGAGCCAAGCGAGTGAAGCGAGCGCGGCGAGTAACAGACGAGTTCGGTAAAGGTACTTTACTGACGTGGTGCATACAAAATTTTATCGCCAACCGTGAAAATTGTTAATTTAAGAAATAAAGATATAATAACTTATGACAGTTTATGACAGTGACAAACGATTTATTTTTAAAGTCATCAGTCATGGCTACGCTGACAGATATTAGCGGCAGGTAAAGTACTTTATTGTACAGTACGATAAAGTGTTTCTTTACCTCCATAAAACGCTATGGTAACGCATCACTTTACTGACGGTTGGCGATAATAGTTATTTATGCACCAAGTCAGTAAAGTGATATTTTATCGAACGAGTCTGATTTACGAGCCAAGCGAGTGAAGCGAGCGCGGCGAGTAACAGACGAGTTCGGTAAAGGTACTTTACTGACGTGGTGCATACAAAATTTTATCGCCAACCGTGAAAATAGTTAATTTAAAAAATAAAGATATAATCATTTATGACAGTTTATGACAGTGACAAACGATTTATGTTTAAAGTCATCAGTCAATAAAGTGTTTCTTTACCTCCGTAAAACGCTATGGTAACGCATCGCTTTACTGACGGTTGGCAATAAAATCTTTTATATAACTATGCAACTTCTTCTGATACAGAAAATAATACTTTTGTAATCCAGAAAATTAAAAAGTATTTTGATAAATACATTTCGTTACAATAACATATAAAAGTCATAAGTCCATACTTAGTTCCTTTACATTACGTTCCAGTCTATCACCAAATTAAACCGTACATATCTGTGATGAATTTACTATTCATAGATATAATTTTCCAGTAATTCGGAGCTCTCTCATTGCCAGGCGCAAATGTTATAAAACTGTTCTTTATTGTACTACCTTCATTCATGTCCCTGATTTCAAAGTGTTTGTAATAAAGCAAAAAATAAAGTATTTTGAAAAATGAAATGTAACTACGATATCAAATGTGAAGAATGGACAATAAGAGAAAGAGGTACATATTTCATTGATACAATTGAAAAAAATGGACATATTAAAAATAATATTGAAGATGTATGAATGGATGTGTGAGATAGCCCCCTTCTTTCGAAAATCGAAAATCAGACGGTTATTCCAGGTTGTTCTGTTTGTTCCAAAATATTTACAAAAAAAATCAAAATTGAACGAGATAATTGAAAAAACGGCTTTTTCACACAGTCCCCTTTTTTTGAAAATTGAAATTCTGAAGATTGTTTCAGGTTGTTCTAATTGTTCTAAACATTGTTCCAAAGAATCTAAAAAAATATCCAAAATTGAGCGAGATAATCAAAAATAAGTTTTTCCCAGCCTCCGTTTTTGAAAATCGAAATTATGACGATTGTTCTAGATTTGCTTCAAATTGTTCCAAAATATTGCAAAGAAAAAATCGTAATCGGCCGAGATAATAGGAAAAAAACGGTTTTATAATGGGAGGAATAACTTCCGAACGTTAGTGTGTAAAGAACATTTTCGTATGATTCAATTCTATAATCACTCTCTTGTGCTTTAGAATAAGTGTCTAATATAAGTAGTAAATATATATTTTCCCAAATAATAATAAAATGTTCATATATTTCAAAACTGTATAAAACTTAATATCTTTTTCATTCTCCCAAATATCGTTAAAAGAATTACAAATTAAAGCCGATATCTTGACGCATTCATTCCCTTAAAAATTAAAATACATTCTGAAAGCAGGATAAGAACCGCAAAAATATTATTTGTAAGAAATCATCAATGTTATCATGCTATAAATTATATATAAACACAAAATTTGAAATATATTTGCTTGAATATGCCTAATGGTATTTTCTTTCACACACCAGTTTAATATATACTCAGATTTATGTATCAAAAAATTAAATGCAATCTCTGTTTATTTGGTGTTCAAACTTACTACTGTTGACCAGGCATACTTTCCACATTGCTTGCTAGTCTTAGGATAATACAAAACTGCGAATAGATTGTTTGAATTGTGTTCAATTTGTGATCAATTTCATTGGTTTCAAAAAATATTTTTTACTTTTACTTAAATAAATACATTGTCGTGTTCAAAATGAAAATATATAAGGTATGAACCTCAGATGCACAGTAAGCTTTACATCAAGTAAAACCTATGAGTAAAGAATAGAACAGGAGAGAGTCTCCTTAATAATAATATCTGTCCAAATGTGGTAACTCAATACGGCCGCCTCAATGCATAGAATATGTATGTTACATGTCAGATGTAGTGTATATATATGACAAGTTATTCAAAATACTCATACTATGATTGGTCAATATTGCCATAACCACCTGCCTTAATGTGGTAACTCCGTCTAAATAATACCTATTCCCCCACCAGTTTATTATCCCTCCTGTTCTATTCTTTCCTCGTAGCGTAAAACACTACAAAATTTTGCTGTATTTTAGCTATTTGTTTTAATTTTGCGATTTCTTGCGTGGAAATTGATCATTTTGTGCTTTCTAGATCTGAATTCTTGGTGGTGATATTCCCGTATAATACATAATTTTAAGCTCTCTATCCATGCAGTTCCATTTTTCCCGATCCGTGGCGTCTCTATCTGGATTATTTGCTCCAATCTTCTTTAAATCGTATTGAAAGCCCTGTGGTGCCACCACGTCCTTTAGTCTTATAACCCTAGAACTTACATGGTTTATAAATTGTTTCTTCCCAATTACGAATTAAAACAATGAGGTAGAATAACGATGTCAAAAACACACTCATTCTTTATATCATATTATATTATATTTCTATATAGTGCGCTAATCATGTTCAGCCAGTATTTCTGAGGAATAATAATTATTAAAAACATTATATTACGACATTACAAGGTGTTATTTAAGGAAGCTATGGTCTAAAAATAACTATTGATTAACATTGTCTAAATAATTAGATACACATTTTGTGCTTCTGAAACACATTTTTAATAAGGCACTATAAATCGTTTGCATACTTACAATTGACGCCCCATGCTTATAAAATGACCACCAAAAAGACAAAAGTAGAATAATAAATTGTTAATGTCCGTTCTTGATTACAAGAGTAGTAGTACTATTGACATCCAGACGTTATTAAGAGGCTGCGGTACGTTTCAACTTCATATGCATTTACATGTATCCAAAATATCTCATTATCCAACGAACCTGTACAAAATATACCTACGAAGTTTTTACTTTCTTATACGTAGTATAAGGAAGTATTGTGATGATGAAAATTTTCGACCTCGAGATTTTTGCAGATGCCCACGTTTTGAAGTCCCCTGATCATCATGCTTTTTAGACAGGTACGCTACGAATATAAAAGTATTTAGAACTTACTTTCCAATATCTTTTGTATAAAAAAAATTTCAAAATTCGGACCGGAAGTATCACTTTTACTCTTACCGAATAACGATTTTTTGCAAATATGTCGTAAATTCTGCATTCTATATATATTTATAAAGAGTACAAAAGTATTTAGAGTTGGATTTGGAATATTTTCGTATAAATGAAATTTCAAAATTCGGACCGGAAGTAACACTTTCATACGTATAAGAAAGTCGTGTGGTGGCCACACCTCATTTTTTTATTAAATCTTTAGGTTCTTCTGTGTGTGTGCCAGTGTGTGCCAGTGTGTGTGTGTGTGTGTGTGTGTGTGTGTGTGTGTGTGTGTGTGTGTGTGTGTGTGTGTGTGTGTGTGTGTGTGTGTGTGTGTGTGTGTGTGTGTGTGTGTGCGTGCGTGTGCGTGTGTGTGCGTGTGTGTGTGTGTGTGTGTGTGAGACCACGATAGCGGTCAAACCGCTATAGGTATCAATTCCAAATTTTGTATTTACGTGTATAATCTCCCTCTTGAGATCTGATTAGCTTTTCAGTAAAATCGGTAGACCGGAAGTAGCAATTTACTTCAGCGAAAAAATGGAATTTTGCCAATATTTCGTCAACTACTAAGATTAAACAAATTTATAAAGAATTCATATATACTTATAATTAAAATTGAGAATAATTTTATTTAAAAAGTTTTTCGAAATTCCTACCGGAAGTAGATCTTTTACTATTATCGAAAATCAGTTTTTTGCGAATATTTCTCAAGTCATGCTTTTTAGACAAGCACGTTACGGGTACAAAAGTATTTAAAACATAATTTTCAATATCTTTTGTATAAAGAAAATTTCAAAATTCAGACCGGAAGTACCACTTTTTCTCTTATCGAATAGCGATTTTTTGCAAATATGTCGAAAGCTATGTATTCTATATATATTTATCAAGAGTACAAAAGTATTTAGAACTAGATTTGCAATACTTTTTATATATGTGAAATTTCAAAATTCGGACCGGAAGCAGCACATTTACTCTTAGCGAGTAGCACTTTTTTGATAATATCTTGCAAAGTATGCCTTCTATAGAGATTTATTAAGAGAATAGAAGTACTTAGAATAGGATTTTGAATAATTTTTGTATAAAAAAATTCTTAAAATTCTATAATTTGAAACGCTTATACGTATGTATAAGAAAGTCGTGTCGTGGCCACACCTCATTTTTTACTTTCTTATACCTGGTATAAGGAAGTATTGTGATGACGAAAATGTTCGTTCTCGAGATTTCTGCATATGTCAACGTTTTGAAGTCCTCTGATACCGAAAAAGCGGTTTTTAAAAAAGTCTGTGTATCTGTGTGTCTCTCTGTGTATGACCACGACAGCGGTCAAACCGCTGTAGATATCAATTCCAAATCTTGTATTTACGTGTCTAATCTCCCTCTTGAGATCTAATTAGTTTTTCAATAAAATCAGTAGACCGGAAGTCTATAGAATTTATTAAGAGAATAGAAGTATTTATAACAGGATTTTGAATAATTTTTGTATAAAGAAAATTCTATAATTTAAAACGCTCATACGTATCAGAAAGTCGTGTGGTAGTCACACCTTATTTTTTATATTCAGTTTCGTTTTGTTACAACTAAATATCAGAGTAGAACGGTAATCAGCATAATAAATGTTCCATTTAAGTCACCTTGGACCACCTTTTAAATATATAATAACAAATTTGCTCCGGTCAGATCAGAGATTTGTAAGTAAACAACAAGGATATTTATATACATACATCAGCAGAAAATAATATGCATACACTAATATCTTGGCGCCTGTGAAATGTGTATTTTTCAACTGTAAAGAGAAGAGATATGGATAAATGGCAAGTATGTACTTCCCCTCTTTAGAGACTTCATCAGAACCTCTATGAGTCTATTACACGCAATTCCGAAAAGTAATTTATGATCGTACAGGCGCCTCTTAATAAGAGACAATATGTTAAAACAAAATGACACGCTTTCATAAAACACTTGTAATATGTAATTATATTTAAAATCTCGATCTATCTAAAAATGCAGTTTTAAAGCCCTGTACCAAAATATGTGGGTAGTTGTAAAGCAACTAATAACTAATAACATAATTGCTAATAGACATATTTTCTCTTTGACATTGTAAATATATGAGTCGATAATTTGCCCAACATTTACGTATTTCAGCAGTGTGTGTGATAAAAATGTATAATAAATCGAGCAAGGTAAAGGTTGTTGAATAGGCAATGTAAGCGGATTTAAACTGCTACGTTAACACATTTTTTCTATATTTGAATTCGTTCACATAATATTTGTTGCATGGTCAGTTTTACTTCAATTGGCATTGATGATGGCTTTTTTGTTTTTGAAATACATAAAACTATGAAATTACGTATTTTTTTCCAAAATTTCACACATTAAAGAAATAAAGCAACTGTGAATAAATAATGTATACATATGTATGCAGAGGCTAATCTTTACAGTAGTCGACTTAATCATGAAGTGAAAACCGTACCTTCCAATAGAAGTTAAAAACAAAATTTGGGCATGTAGAATTATATTGTTATTAATTTTAGTATACTTCAGTAAGTTATTGAAATGTATGTACATTGTAGCATGTTTCATTATGCATTTTTACATTACAAGTGGTTTGACACATTATTACCTACTGTCATAATAGCGTTTCATGAGCTTCTTAATTTATTTGCCTGCCATAATGAATATCATTTTCGGTGAAAATGCAGAAAACACTTAGGTAGATGGAATATATAGCCTCAATCTTTTATAACCAAGAATATGGCAGCAGTAATATGTTTCAAAAATAAATAAAACACTAAAATAAAGTTACGACTCACGACCTACGACTAATTCTGTAGATTAATTTAAGGAGAACACGTCGTTTCTTTCCTTATTTTGCTTATTTAGTGTACACAAGACCTTAATAGAAGTCAAGTTTCTTTATTACACTTTCTCCAAAAAAGCACTGAAAAGCCACAATTTGATGCTATTGTAATTCACAATTCACATATTTGAAATAAGAGATTTATTATTATTAAATACACGTATATTCTTTCAATAATTTCCATTTCAAAATTGTTGTTTATTACCACATATTCAGTAGTGTAATGGTTCACCACATACCCCCGATAGATATTCAGAATTATTATTATTAATATGAGCAAGAAAAGTTTGTTTGGATACAAGGATTATTATATTCTTAATTTCTGATGTTAATGCAAATACAAGGATTTTCTAAATTAGATTATCAGGAAAGATAATAAAACTAGAAACATACCTACTTCTGTGGATTTTTTACTTATTTCAGTATGGTAGGTACAAAATACTTTATTCACTCAAATAATTAGAATTAATTAATTCAGTACTACAATAAATACTTAATATAATTCCTATCATTGCATAAATGTTAAATATTAAGTTATCGTTTTGTATTTGAAATAAAAAATTAGTTTACTTCTTCACACATAACCCAGTTAGCATAACATTAAATACAGCCGAACCTAGATTCTCCGGTGCTTGGGACAGGGTAGATTACGGAAAATCGAAAATCCCGTTATAAGAAATTATATATAAATACTTATAAATTTTATTATTCTTATATATTTGTGCATCTATAAAGATATATACGTTGCTGTAAATTTGGTCTTTGATAGCGTTATTTCCACAAAAATACGTTATGAGAGATCAAATTCTACTCACAGAATGAATGGAGATGAAATCTGATACGCAACTTACTATCGAAAGTAAAAAATGGGAATCCCCGAATATATAATGTATATTATATGGAAAAAACAAACACAGGCATATATGTTCTGACGGATAATAGAGGTAAATTGGAAGCAATTAATGAAATAAGGGTTAAAAACTGTATAAAAAAACCACTCGACATGAAATGTTCGTAATAGTCCGAATAAGGTTCTTAGGAAAAGAAAAATTGGAAAAGTTTCCAGGAAAATTAGAAAAATCGGGAAAAACTGAAAGTGCTTTTTTCTATAGGATTTTTTTATGAACTCAAAATCATGCATAACTCACGATTCGAACGATGTATGCGCGTAATTCTTTTTTTTTTTTTTTTTGGAAATAACTCAATTCAGTGTTTTCATTTAAGGAAAAAGTCTGGAAGATCTGGAAAAATATCTTTATATATATAATCGCTGCTGCGTCTGTTAGTGATCGTGTAACTTCTGAACGACTTGACCGATTTAGCTATTATAAGATACGAAAGGTGGCGCTATAATCAAGTTAATAGCAAATTCTAAATTTATGGATCAAAATGACATATAGATACAATCTATGTTGGTTTATTACCAAAAAGAAAATTTCAAAATCTGGCCACAAAACTCGCCCACAGCGCCACCTATCGGGTGCAGATGTAGGGGAAAGTCGCCTATATTGGACCGACTCCTAAATTGAACCACATCATTTACAAACAACCAAATGTTGATTACTGCCATCTAACGGTAATATTCAACACTACTACAAGTAATAGCTTTAAGTATCGCTGTAGTTGACAATTGTGACAAGTTCTAGCAAATTATTGTCGATTTTAGAAAATCGAAGTGGCTGATGTAAAATTACATAAACTTACCGTTCAGCTAGGATCTTAATAGGTACGTGGTAGATCTTTTTTGTGTAACTACTTTGTTTCTGTAAGATATTAATGTAACATTCAGCAACTTAACCTCAAAATTCAGGTTTGCCACATAAAATTACAGCGGCGAAACTAGTAACGTATACAGGTTTCCAAAACTGGACCACCACGGGTTTCCTTATTTGGACCGGTCCAATTAAGGAAATAAATAGGGGCCCGATTACGGAAACGGCTAAGTATTTAACGGTTAAAACATGATTCATGTTATATTTTTCTGATTGGATGATTATATTATAAGCAATATATAAATATTTTCATTAATTACGTTTTTATTTCAATCAGAAACATGGCAAAGAGGGGAAATTATGGAAAATGGTCCCGAGAAAGCTTACACGATGCGATTGAAGTATTTCGAAGGGACGATGGGGCTAAATGAGTGTGCCCGTCAGTTTAAAGTGCCTAAAGCAACTCTTCAAAGGCACATTAAACATAAAAATAAATATGCAAATGATGATGTAAAGAAAATGGGTAGACTCACAGTATTTTCCGCAGAAGTAGAAAATGAGTTGGTTGCGCACGTAATGCGCTGTGAAGAAAATATGTTCGGGATGACCATGAAAGACGTACGCACATTGGCGTTTCAAATTACCACGAGGAACAACATACCAAATAATTTTAATCGAAACAAAATGATGGCTGGAAAAAAGAGGTACTACGATTTTATGGCACGGCATAAGGAACTTTCTTTAAGACAACCGGAGGCCACATCAATAGCAAGGGCCAAAGGTTTCAACCAAGCACGAGTTGATGAATTTTTTACACTTTTACAGAAAATATGCGATGAAGAAAAACTTACTGCAACCCAAATTTTTAATGTAGACGAGACCGGGTGCTCGACTGTTCAAAGGAGGTGCCAGAAAGTAATTGCACTGAAAGGAAAGAGCCAGGTTGGAAGCATTGCGAGTGGAGAAAGAGGTATCAATACGACGGTTGTTTGTTGTGCAAGCGCAGCAGGGCACTATGTACCGCATCTTTAAAAGAAAACGATATCAAGAGGAGCTAGCAACAGGAGCACCACCTGGTAGTATAGTTACAATAAGTGACACCCGTTATATTAACTCCGAATTATTTGTGAAGTGGCTGGAGCATTTTATACAAACAATTAAGCCTACGCAAGAAAATCGTGTGTTGCTCTTACTTGATGGGCATTCCACCCATAGTAAAAATCTGGAAGCTCTAGAGCTGGCCCGGAGAAGTGGTGTGAGATTGCTACAGCTTCCGAGTCACACAACACACCGGCCTCAACCACTCGATGTGCGTTTCTTCAGGTCATTTCAAAATTTTTACAATCAAAGTATAGAGAAGTGGTTGCGCACGAATGTGGGTCGCACGGTTTCCTTTTTTCAAGTATCTGCTCTAGTTGGAGAAGCCTGTGGATTAGCAGCAACCATCAGAAATGCTGTTAATGCTTTTCGGGTCACAGGGATATGGCCTATTGATAGAAACGTTTTCGGGGAGTCTGATTTTGCTGCTTCACTAGTTCTCAATTCACCTCTTACTCGAGAAACCTCTGATATTTCATCGTCAGATGAAGACAACCAACCTTTAGCGGCAATCATACAAAAATATAAACGAAATTCTTCAGGGGCATCACTAAATGTTTCTATAGAAGAGATTTCTCCACTTCCAGCTAAAAGGCTATCAACACAACAAGCCAGGAATAGCAGTCATACACAAGGAGCAGTTGAGTTAACCAGTTCCCCTTATAAAAATGACCTAAAGAGATCAAAGGCAGGGCAGTCTAAAGTAAGAACAGTAACAAAACAGCTTGTAAGGTTAAAGGGCATACCTCTAAAACACAAGAAAACGTCCGCATCAGAGAAAGAGGAGAGAGAAAAGAATGTGGCGGAAGCTGAGGAAATGTACACCGAAAAGAACATTAACGGAAAGCACGAAATGAAGTCAGAGGTTGTCGCTGCCTCCGCAGATGATAGGTGGTATTGCGAAATTTGCGAGGACGAAAAACTGATAGAAATGATACAATGCATGACATGCCAAAAATGGTACCATGCAATATGTATAAATATTTCTGCAAGAGTTAAACAATCTTATTGCAAATACTGCGAGATGTAATAATATTTTTTTACTTTTCCAAGTTATAGAAGGTTTATTTTCCGTTCGATATATATCAGTTTTGTAATAAAACACTGTGGTCCAATTTAGGAAGCCAATGGTCCAAATTAGGGGATCAGTTTCCTAAATTGGACCTTTGTTTGCATTTATAAATTTTTTTTTTCCATATAAAATTTATTTTATAGAATCACGAATTTTTCTATAGATAATTTAAAGAGTACACTTTAGCACCCTATAATATTGAAATCCATCTTTTCTCAATACTTTGGCTTAAGAATATTCTTAAAAATAAATGGTCCAATTTAGGCGACCTTCCCCTATATACAGGGATACAGGGATAGCCAGTTATTAGAAACACGTTTTAAAATTATTTTGTATTATACAGAGTGTTCCATAACTTGGTGACTGACCATAGTTACAGCTTTTTTAATGGAATAGCCTATACATTATTACATTTTTGTATTCACCGTATAAGTCTTAATCAAAAAGTATTTAGATAGTAAATTTACTCGCTTAATGGCTATTAAGACATGAGTATGAAATTACGATACGAGCCGAAGGCGAGTGTCGTATTGAATACGAGCCATCATTAAATGATCATTGCATAATATACTATTAAACATCATACTATACCTATTCTAAATTCCAGCTTCAATTGGTTCAATGCAATATGGATTATTAATTAAGTAATGTGTTAAAGCACAACCGGCTGGTTTCCATAATTTGTTGTATTTATGAATATCATTTGATACTAGAAATATTTTTCATATACAACTACATTGTGCAGATACAAGTATGTATGTATTTTATATACCTACTTTCAAAATTTTACAAATCAAATAGGCACCAACAACTCCAGGAGAAATTAGCTCCTTATATCCAATAAATCTATTTTTCATTGCCAGAAATTTGTTCAAATAAATTGGCTAATTTGACGTTTTCAGATAAGTATGTAACATAGTCATGTATTAGAAATATTCCATCAGTTCGTTCAATAAAAGGTAGTTTTTTCAAAGAAAAGCAACATCTACAAATTATTACTCTTTGATGTCTAACAAAATGTATAGTAGGTACAACATGGCAATTGACCAACATTTGACGACCGTTGACGTTTATTGCCAGACCTGCACGAAATTTCGGCCATACGTAGTACAAATAGGTAATATGCAAAATCGCTTTTTACATAACAAGTTCCTCGTTTCAATAAATTCCAAATTCATATTTAATAAATAAATCATTAGAAATAATGCGTCGATAAATTATCGAAAGGGGATAATTATTTTAATATTTTATAGTTTTAACGTCTTCAATAATACGTATTATTGTCACAGTTCTCATATAAAAGATGCTTGTTATATCTAAGAAAAGTAGGAAGAGAAAATATAAAAGAACTTCAAGTCCGTAATTGATTATATCCATAAAAGAGCTGAAATAACCAGATACAATAAAATTATGGGCTTAATTTGGTTTTTGTTACCAAATGTCGAAAATAAATTATATATTATTATGTTGACCTTAATTTATCATCTATTATAACATGCAATTAAAGATATTCATACCAATTAAAATCGAGAAGTCCGTCCCAATTACATCGTTTTGTGTATGATCTATGATCATCTTATGGATATACCAAGGTTACATTTTTAATTTTTATGTACCTAGATATTCTGAATTCAAAATTAAAGGCAGATCCTCCCATTTTGCATTATAGAAGGGTACCTATTTAACATGTAAGTTTATTTTTTAATGTAATATCTATAGGTACGCACCTTACTACTACAATATTTGTTTTTTTTTTTGAAACGAGAAAATTGTTGAAACGGGACACATCTTTTTTAACCATTCATGTTATAACAGCATGTATTTGTCTCTACAGCTTATGCCAATCTTTTAAAAAGTAGTAAGTACCAAAAGAATACCTAATTAGAGATTATAAATAAAATAACTTCAAATATATACTCACCTCATTTTATAATAAAAATCCAGTGCATGACGAAATAAGTCTCAACATACAACTATAACTTATATATTCACACAAAAACTCAAGTTCACTGTTAACACGTTAAAGTTTTTTTATTTAGGTAGGTACTTTAATTTAAAATACTTGATATCCCATCATATTGTAAAACAGAGTATTTGACAAAAATACGTATGATTTGAATATACATTTACCTAGAAAAGAGACTAAATATATAAGGGCTTAATAAGAATAGCACTTATTCAAATAGGAATGGTATAATAGAGTAAACAATACATGCTAGTATTACATTAGACATAGACAGAATAATTCTGGTAGCTATATATTACATATCAAAACAAAAAGGTATTTATAAAGAAAAAGAAAAAACTAGAAAACATAATTTAACATCTAATTAAAGATTAATATACTGAGTAAGTCGGTAATAATTATTTTTTGTCACCAATAAACAAGGATAATAACATAAACAACACAACTGATTATCCCATGCAACAACTATTTAATAACAACAGTAAAACTTCCAGGATTATTTCATTCTTATATTATTATTATTATTATTATTATTATTATTATTAAGTATTATGTAGTATATGTATATTATGTTTTAACACTTAGGTTACTTGTAAACTAGGTATTTTCTTTATTTTTTTCATTTATCTAACGTATTACTTAAGGTCGTTTATGTTCACTTAACTTCTTGAATTTATTATAATTAGGTGTATAGATGTAGAGATGAAAAGACCGGTATGCGGAGAATGTTCCTCTGGAGTTTTCTGTCTTGCTTAAAATCCGTAGTCGCAAAAAATGTATAAAAGGAAAATGTTCAAAAACTATCGACACTGTCACAGATTTTAAACGGACCGAAAAGTTCTCACACGGCAAAGTAGAAGATAAAAAATACATGCAACAAATTACGTAACAATAGAAACAGAAAATTCGTATGAAATGAGTAACTGTGAATTAAGGACGAATGTACAAAACAGCGAGTCTTGCTCTGCTGTTAACCGGGACTGCGCGGGTTGAATGACCTGTGGTATACATGGCCCGGAGTGGGGAGGATAACGCGCGAGAATCTCATGCCAGCGCTTATTGCATCTTGTTTCCGCTACCATCAGATCGGTGAACAACGTTGAAGCGACGAATTCATCGATTTCATTGATGGTGATGATGTTTGCACTGATAAAATATGCTATTACATATACGTATGTACCTATATATCCTGAACTACCCGTTGGGTTGCTTACATTACCTTTCTGTGTACATATATACGTGTCTGTAGAAGTAGGTGAACCCCACGTGAAAAGGGAGCAACAAATAATCTACGCATGCACGCGCGATTCGCGGTCTTGTACGCGGAATTTAAACCGGTATTAAAAGAGGAAGCACCCTATCAGTGTTACCATATTACAAAAAGGGATAGCATTCTTTTTAATCATATATTCGTAGTAATACAGCTCTTATACATACGTACATAGTTAAATATTTGTTGAATGATATTGTTGTTTTGTACGGGTACGAAAATCCAGTACATAAAGACAAGCACAGATGTTTTCGGGAGGGCAAAGAACTCTGATTCATTTGTCAATGGACAACATACGTCGTTCTCCGAATACTAGAATTTTATGACACCTGTTATTGTAATCGTGTAAAAAGGTTGTGAGCAGAGAAGAAAATGGAAAATGAAAATTATTGGATATTTTTCTAACAAGTACCTACCTGGAAAAGCACCTGTTATATACATTACGAGTGTATGTAATTAATTTACATATTGCGATTTAAAAATGTCCCATGTTATTAAATTGGCAACTCGAAAACGTTTTCCTTCATCTGTTTTACCTCTAGAGCCGTTCCTAAATAATTAGTAGACATCATGAACATCATTTTATAATCATCGCAAATATAACATGGTCACAATATGATGAAATAGCATTAATAAGTTGTGATTTTAAATTTATATCATGTTAAGAGGGGCGTTTACCTGTCGAAAATTAAGGCATCGCCGTTTCGCGTTTTTTTTAATTTATTTTGTAATTTTAGAATCTCAAATTTGGGTTAGTGGTGCAAAAGGCACCAATTTATAATGTCAAGGTCCGTTTTTGTATACTAATTTATTGTCTTAAGAAAGTTATGTGTTTTAGAAATAACCACAAAAATGCAAGAATTTGATTAGTGTCTACTAATTAAGGTTGGTACACAAAACAAAAAAACGACCTCTACGCGCCAGCTGCACATTTGATGTACGATATAAAGAAAAAAATCAAATTTATGTACTTATTTTTAAAGATAAAAAACATTAAACAGTAAACCTTGTCACACACATTTCACACAAGGTTTTACGCGTCCTCTATCCCCACTTTACGGTATCTCTACCGGTCCCAGTGAAGACGAAAATCTATCGGAATCGGTCGATGCGAGTGACAGTTTCATTACAAACTGTCACTGGCATTTAAATGTCATATATACCTATAATATTCGAGTGTATAATAATATAACAGTTATGGGCAAGCGAATATTGGCTTATTATAAAACATCAACAACATCAACAGTTCCGTAAGTACGTCATTCTTTATACATATGTTTCCCATCTATAGTATTCCTTAATCTATGAATAAAACCAAAGCGCTGTGAAGGAAACCGAATATCGTGTAGCTTCACTTACTCACACCCCCTTGCGTCTACCCGTCCCGCGAGTGATTTAAGTTGCATAAGTTTCTATTTGTTGGTAAACGCCCGTCTTAAAGGAAATTAATAGTTGTCCATCATTTTCAATATCATTGCTAAGAAACCCCTTAAACTGGGCTTACGGAATTATAATGTCAAATTTGACAATCTTGTTTTCACGCAGGAGCAGAAACTGTAAAATGTAAAATTCACTAAAATGCAAATGGCCGATCAATAAATCAATTACAACAGATACCCATTACGCAGACATAATTAATTAACTGTACCTGAGGGGTAATTTAAAATAAGCATTATATAGTTTTATGCAGCTTTACAACAATGTACTCAAACAAGGCTTTTTTTAAATTCTTTGAAGAATCAATTTTAATATTAGGCTGGTAAAGTCAGAATTACTTATTATATATTAAACATGCTTACGAATATTGTTATAATCTCTAATTTCAAGTAAAGAAGAAAGCATACACTTATTTAAAAATTTTAGAAGAGATGTTCTATGGCAAATTGATAAAAATGCTCTTTGGACAAGCGCATAGCGGTGTTAGTTTAATTCACTAGCTCACGCGGTATGAATCCCAAACCATCTACCTTTCCTTCTAGATACGGTCCTGTTTCCTACCTGAAAGGCACGTACTCCTTTTTTTTTATTAGAATGAGAATTTTCTAACTATTATGATATCACTAAGGTGGCTGCTTCTACGGTTTCCTTTTTCTTAGAACACTTAAATGACCTTTTAATTATTATGTTGGTCTTTCTTAATAATAATTTATTTATATTAATAAAAAAATATGTATTTATTTCGAAATGTATCCTTCTCACACATTTTCAAGAGAAACATTTGACTCCTAAGAAATAAGCATTATATTCTATATACTCATATATTAAGAAGCTTATATTTTTTAAATTCTATAAATAAATATTAGCATTTGTTAGCTTATTAATTACGGTCCTTCATTAACCCGGGCTGTTGTAAAAAATTCCCATAATGAACTTCATTACATACTATTAGTTAGTAATGAAAGCTCAGTATTAAAAATATTATTAACAATATTAATATACCACACACACTTAAACAAGCAATTAAGAAATTATACCCTGGCATGTAGTCTACATGATGTAGACATATTAATGGTCTGTCACAACTACAAATTTGAATTTCATGTTAAATACCTACCTGATATTATACAACAAATATCTAAAATAGGAACATTTGTATGTATGAAATACTATATAAAATTAGACAACGGAGTTAGTGAAAATATGTAAATTTCATCATGTTATCAAACTAAAATACATTCATAATTGTTGAATTGATACCAAAAATGTGTTTGATAGTACATATAGGTATCTTAACAGTAAACTATATTGGATTATTTATTTACCACTTAACCGATGCTTTTAAATCATTTTGAAGATTTCAAAATCTGGATGTCTATGTATTTTAGATTTATATAAGGATATGGTGATTAGGATTAGTATCATACCCAAGACAGATATAACACTTATAGTAGTAGCTTTCTTGCTGCCCAAATGTAGTTATCTTATTATTAAAATAAAAATGTTAAGTGTTGTGAAAAGTAAATTCATCTAGATTTTTGTAATGATTTGGCATTATTTCTGAGACTAACCGATAAGCTTATATATCAGCATGAACAGTATTAATATAGATTTTTTGTTGAACGGGTTCAGGGACCTGTACGTATTCTGTGACGTCACAGCTAAACAACACACTGCGCATGTTAGGAAGTCATAGAGTGACTCGACGCGGCCACACAATACTACGCCTCGGTCGCATAAGGAGTCTAAACGTAAAGTTTTGATGTTGGTGATAATAAATGACAACATTAATCTTAAAACATGTGTCCGTATATTTTATCCATCAATTGATAAATAACGGTTATTTTTAAATTGCCTAAATTCTTTATTTTTATCAGTTATACATATGCTACGCACTAAAGCATAATACAAAACATGAGTAGGATCAATCAGCGGATATACAGGTTATTTTTTTAAATCTTGACATAGACTAACTTTTTGAAGTGAAAACTTCTATGGGCGCGTGGATGCATTGATTGTTGGGCACTGAACGAGACTGAGCCGTCACGTTCGGAATGTAATGCTCGTTCGGGTAAAGTTGGCTCGAGTCGAGTCGACTAAAGGAGCGAGAGAGATATAATTAACGCGTCTCTGCCGGTCTCTGCTATACTCGCTCGGTAACCGTTTCGCGCTCGGCTTTGTATTATAACACTAACTAGCGGTATTTAATTCTAATTAAATTTATTATTATTATTATTTAATTCTAATTAAATTGAAATTTAGAATAAATACGCGAAATATTGTATTTATTTTCTGAAAAATTTTTATCCGCGTGCAGATGCGATCCCGAGCGGCCCGGGACCCATGAAGCCGACACGTTACCATTAGACCAGCGCGGGTACTCGTATGAGAATTATCGTATCGTCTATTTGTATATATACATGCGTACGTATGAATTTTTGAAGTGAAAACTTGATCAGACCGAGCGAAATGTACTAGAATAATGTATATACAGGGTGAGTCATTAGTAGCCGCTTCTTTGATTGCTCTTTTGTGTTTTGAATAAAAGAAAAAACAGTTAGTGGAAGATCCATGGTTGCTTGTGGCATATATTGTAAAAATACTTTCAGCTCTTACGCACTTCCGGTTTCACCGGAAATGAACGGAACTTAATTTTTTAAACGGTTCGCCCTATATATTTTTGGATTTTCTTGTACTACTTCAAATTGTCTGTTCAACTGTTTTTTCTTTTTCAAAATTGAGTCAATAGTTTTTGAGTTATTAATTTTTTTTGAAAATATTTGACCAAAACACGTGTTCAGAAAAAAAATTCATTTTCACATTGTTTTTAAAAATAAAAACATTAACGTTGGTGGTGCTTGTAGCCAAGAAAATTCTGCATCATTTGGTAAAGTTGCACTCGACAATACCTCAAAAACGTTTGTTTTTTCAAAGCCTACTTCCTGAAATTTTCACATACCAAAAACTTATTTTTTTTAAATGGAACACCCAGTATTTTATTGAGGCATTTTGTTCCTTTGCTTATTCTCTTTCATTTTTGTTAACAATGTCCTATACCTATCTTTTACAATTTTTGAGATAATCACTATAGGAGCAATTAGTGGTCAATTAAAGAACTATGGGCGCTGTTCTATGCACCCAAATATTCGTCCAATAAAGGCTGGAATGCAGCTGACTGTCTGAGTCAACTGTTAAAGAAAGTCGGTATACATTTATGTCAAACTTATAAAAGCATCGCTATTAGTTATCATCCAAATGAATTATTCTTATGAAGAGTTAATAGATATGATTGACGTTTTGGGTGAATCTGCAAGAAACTTTTTGCTAGAATCCACACTTTATACACAGCGATCCCTGGGAGAAATCAACCGAAGCCAGAAACCTTCGAAAGTATAAAGTGGACGGTTTGAGTGAACAGAAAGTATTGAATGTCAAAGAAAAAGCGGAAAAAGCAGTAACTGGTGAAGATAAGACATTTATGATACTTGCGAGTGTAGTACTACGAAAATTAGTCGTCAGTTAGATGTAAGTCAAATTTGAGAATCCAGAATAATTAGGAAATTCACCCGTAGCGTATTCATACAGAGAGTTAGATTAAATAAATTTTCAGAATCGCTTACATTTTTGTCAATTGACAGCAGATAAATTATCCTGGCTTTCTCAATTTTTTGTTGTTTACCAACGAAGCCACCTTCTATTAAAGTAAATACGTTTATCGTCAGAATTTCCGTTGTTGAAACATATAAAACCCCCTACTTTATCACACCTGTAAACTTTCAAAATCGTTGGTCATTAAAACTGTGGGGAGGAATAGTGGGTAGTTACATAATTGGACCTTATTTATTTGATGAAAATGTTAATGGTGGAGAGTATCTTAGCTATCTACGAACGACTTTTCAAAACTTTTTGAAGACATCTTCAAATATGACAGTAAACATAACCTTTATTTTATTTCGATGTTAACCAACATTGTTAAAAATGAAATACTGCAACTGGACATTGCCGGAATTAAAAAATTGAAATGCGATGCACTTCATTCTATAAAATTATTACTTTTGAGATAGTTGGTTATAACATTTTCTTTGTTTGACAGTTGACTAAGGAAGTCGGGCTCCATTCCTGTCTTCCATTGGTTGAACGAATATTTTGGTGCATAGAACAACAGCGCTCGTAGTTCTTTAATTGGCCGCTAATTGCTCCTATAGTGATCATCTCAGAAATTACAAAAGATAGGTATAGGACATTGTTAACAAAAATGACAGAGAATTAAAAAAGGAACAAAATGCCTCAATAAAATACTGGGTGTTCCATTTAAAAAAAATAAGTTTTTGGTAAGTGAAAATTTCAGGAAGTAGGCTTTGAGAAAATAAAGTTTTTTGAAGTATTGTCGAGTGCAACTTTACCAAACAGTGTAGAATTTTCTTGGCTACAAGCACCACCAAAGTTAATGTTTTTACTTTTAAAAATAATGTGAAAATGATATTTTTCTGAACACGTGATACACTTTGACATTCTAGACAAAACAAAGAGGATGCAAGTTTTTGATTAGAGTGGCGGTTTACGAGCTAATAATAGTGCCTGAACTTTAATACATTTTCCAACATTAAAGGAATAACAAGGAGGTTATGTTTGTCCCTGCTGTCATAACATGACAATAAGTTCAGTGTAATCTTGAATTAAAATGGATCTTATTACACCTCAAGAGAAAATTGAATTAATTTTTTTGCATGTTGGTGGTTTAAGTTTGCGAAAAGCATGCATTGAATTCCATGTTAGACATCCCAACAAATCTCGTCCTGATCCAGAATTTTCAAGACAAAATTTGGTTAAGTTGAAAGCTACAGGAAATGTGCGTCCAAGGATTCGACAAAGAAGTAAAAATACTACGGTACAAGAAAATATTCAGCAGTGGGCTGCTCTCAGACTACAGTTTGGACAACCTTAAATTCAAATAATGTCCATCCCTATAAAATGATGAGTGTACAGCAACTTCATGACTGATCGGCGACTAGAATTTTGCGATTGGTTTTTGGAGAAAAAGCGGCTACAATCACATTTTCAAAATTATATCTTATTTAGCGATGAGGCTTCCTCTTATTTAAACGGTTTAGTAAACCGGCAAAATTACAGATATTGGTCTGATAATGAAACTTGTTGGGCTGAAGATAGGCGGGGACAGATCAATCCTAAAGTTAATGTTTGGTGTGGCATATTTAACAACAGAGTGATAGGTCATGTTTCCATAGAAGGGAATTTAACGAGTGCAAGGTACTTGACATTGTTACGAAATCAATTAGAAAACTTTATTGATGAGCTTCCCCTAAACCACTGAAGAAAAATGTATTTTCAGCAAGATGTGCACCACCCCATTTAGTTTAGAAGTTAGAGCCTATCTTTATGAGCTGCTACCTGAGCGTTGGATTGGAAGAAGAGGATCAGTAGAGTGGGCGCCCAGATCTCCCGATCTCACTCCTTTAGACTTTTTTTCTGGGGACATCTGAAGAATAAAGTTTATGTTAACGCTCTTGTGTCAATTGATGAATTAAAACTAGCCGTGCAACGGGAAATTCAAAACATAATCCCTCAAATGTTACATAATATTAATAGAAATTTTGTTGAACGTATTTGTTGCTGCAAAACCCAACAAGGAAATCATTCGAACATTTTTTTAAAAAATAAACGTTAGGTAATTAATTTTTGTTACTATTGCTATTCTTTTAATGCTGGAAAACAAATTAAGTTTAGGCACTATTAGCTCGTAAACCGCCACTCTAATCATAAACTTGCAATCTTTTTGTTTTGTCTTGAATATCAAGATGTATTAGAAATTGCTAAAAAAATGCAGTGTTGCCATTTATGAAAATATGTTTCTCTGAAATAGCGCCCAATCTGACAACAAGGGGTTTATTCTTTCCACACATTTTTCTTATTTGGACTAAGAAACTAAACTTGGAGTCTGTGGCTTGAAACTACACAAAAACACTAAAACACCTTACCACACTAAAGCACAAAAATGGCTAAATACGTATTTCAACAACTAAGTTGTCATCATCAGTAGCACTGATTAAAAATCGCGCTGTCTACACACCGTAGCGTACAGAGCAACACTGATTTCCAATTTACGGGGATGGTTTATTCTTTTACCTAGGCTATTAACTACTTCATTAAAAATACCTGATCGTTGTACCGTTAAATACGTCATACTTACTATTCTAATCCTATCCTTTAATTCTAATATTCTAAGAAAACCAACAATATAATTTCCTATTTACGGGGATGGTTTATATATTTTTACCTAAACTATTAACTACGTCATTAACAGTACCTGATCGCTGTATCGTTAAATTAGTCATGCTTAATACTATAATTCTATCATTTAATTCTAATGTACTATGAAAAACTAACGGTATCTAAAAGGTATTGTTTACACCACAAACTTATATAAACAAGATTGGGGAATTGGCCCGTTATCTGAATTCATTAATTTATTTTTATTTTTCTGAATGTATATACTCTCGTAACTATCTAGTTCTCTATAATTGCGCACTTGTTTTATAAGTTTGAGGCCGCTTGCTGGAATATCATGACCTGTGTCCGAAATATGTCGAGCTACACTAGACTTCTCTGTCCTATTAAACCGAAAATGAGCAATGTGCTCTTTATAGCGAGTTGCAATCGAACGTCTAGTTTGGCCGATATATTTCTTCTCGCATTTATTACAATTAATTTCATAAATTCCAGATTTTTGTTCTACCTCAATTTTATCTTTAGTACTACTCAAAAGACTTTTCAACGAATTACATGATTTAAACGCGACTTGCAAACCAACGTTTTTAAAAATATTATTTAAGCTTCTCGAAATATTATGAAAAGGTAGGACAACAAATTTCTTATCTATATCACTTTGAGGTAGCAAAGTTGTGGAATTTAGAATTACATTCTTACGTTTCATTTTTCTTAAGATATTGTCAACTACGTCTGATTGGAAACCATTGTATTCAGCGATACCTCTTATAAGGCGTAATTCTTTCTCGTATCTATCTCTTGTAAGTGGGAAGTTTAACAAGCGATGGATTAGAAAATTGAATGAAGACAATTTTTGTTGCAAACAATGATTAGAATCTGCTGTAATGAATCTGTTTACATTGGTTTCCTTTCTATAAATATCTATTTCTATATTGCAACCTGCTTTAATTACTAATGTATCTAGAAAAGCTAATTGTCCATTGTTTTCCTTCTCAAGAGTGAATTTAATCGTGGGGAATTTTGAGTTTAATTCATTAAGAAACATTTCGGTATCATACATTTTAGTGTCAAAAATCGCGAAAATGTCGTCAACGTACCTTAACCAAACTTTAGGGAAATATTTGGCGTTCTTTTTGAAATCCATTTCAAAATTACTCATGAATAAATCGGCAATAAATGGAGACAAGCAATTTCCCATAGCAGTCCCATGTCGTTGTTCATAGAATTTACCTTCTATTTGAAAACAGTTATGAGACATACAAAGAGATGTTAACTGCATGTATTCATCTATTATCGCCTTTTCGATATAATTGTTCTGAAGTAAACGTTCCAAATATTTCAGGGTTTCTGGAATCGGTACTGAAGGAAACAATGAACTGACATCAAACGAAATCAAAATCTCACCTTCTTGCAATTTATAATGTTTGATTTTTTGAATGAACTCCAGCGAGTTTTTTACTGCAAGGCTATCTTGTTGCAATGGTAAATTTGTGAATTCATTTACTAGCCAT
This sequence comes from Amphimallon solstitiale, assembly GCA_963170755.1. Taxonomy (NCBI): domain Eukaryota; kingdom Metazoa; phylum Arthropoda; class Insecta; order Coleoptera; family Scarabaeidae; genus Amphimallon; species Amphimallon solstitiale. Next base: position 123,304,973 of record OY720681.1, on the reverse strand, counting down.
TTAGACAGTAAATAAGTCGGTGAGTTTATACCTGACACAATAGGTCTCATCGACTTACCGGGCTTATGTATTTTAGGTAAACAATACATTCTAGGCACGACCGGATTGGATACATTTAACCGAAACTTGAGTGACGAAGTTATCAATTTTGGACAATTATTCAACGCGTTCTTAGTTTCTCTGACTAATTTTGGTAGTGGATTTTTGTTTAAACACACGTACGGACCCGTACTAATAAGTTCTTGAACTCTGCAAAAATAGTCCGATTTATCCAAAATTACTAACGTGTTACCCTTGTCGGCCTTAATATAAAAGCAATCTTTCGATCTGAGATTTTTAATAATGTTTAATTCCCTATTATTTCTGTTTTGTTTATGCAGTTGTAAGTTCCTTTCAATTTGAACCTTGCAGGCCTCCCTAATAAATAGTTTCGATGATTCATCAAGACTTTTTATGGGAGTTTCAATGCCAGCAATCACTTCTTCAAAAGGGATCTTACCACTAGGTATACAATATTTCAAACCTTTATTTAATAAATTTAACTCTTCGGCGTTAAAAGTCTCAGATGAATGGTTGACTATAAGTGTCTCTTTCATAGAACATACCTTCTGACATTTATTGACGTACGGACAAAGCTTTTGAAATTTATTATTGAGTTTCATAACTTTCTTTTCAAGTTTATAGTTAGTTACTTCCACGATCTTTCTATGAAAATGACACCAATGTTCAAATTCAACATTAGTTAAATTTTTTGTTAATTTAAGATGTAAACTATATAATTCTAATTCTAGTCTACTACGCTTACTGTACTGATATTTAATTTCTGAACTCAGCCACTTGTCTTTAGCAGCTTGAATTACTTTATCCGATATCCTACAATTCGTAGTAACATTTACTTTCATGAATTTTGGAAAAACGCTCTCGCGTTTGCAACGTTTCAGAAATTTAATATCAGCGTCTAATAATCTTACCTTAGTAAATAAACCATGGAACTTGTTGTACTCCTTTGACCGGACAGTCATGTTTAAGAAACTAAACTTGGAGTCTGTGGCTTGAAACTACACAAAAACACTAAAACACCTTACCACACTAAAGCACAAAAATGGCTAAATACGTATTTCAACAACTAAGTTGTCATCATCAGTAGCACTGATTAAAAATCGCGCTGTCTACACACCGTAGCGTACAGAGCAACACTGATTTCCAATTTACGGGGATGGTTTATTCTTTTACCTAGGCTATTAACTACTTCATTAAAAATACCTGATCGTTGTACCGTTAAATACGTCATACTTACTATTCTAATCCTATCCTTTAATTCTAATATTCTAAGAAAACCAACAATATAATTTCCTATTTACGGGGATGGTTTATATATTTTTACCTAAACTATTAACTACGTCATTAACAGTACCTGATCGCTGTATCGTTAAATTAGTCATGCTTAATACTATAATTCTATCATTTAATTCTAATGTACTATGAAAAACTAACGGTATCTAAAAGGTATTGTTTACACCACAAACTTATATAAACAAGATTGGGGAATTGGCCCGTTATCTGAATTCATTAATTTATTTTTATTTTTCTGAATGTATATACTCTCGTAACTATCTAGTTCTCTATAATTGCGCACTTGTTTTATAAGTTTGAGGCCGCTTGCTGGAATATCATGACCTGTGTCCGAAATATGTCGAGCTACACTAGACTTCTCTGTCCTATTAAACCGAAAATGAGCAATGTGCTCTTTATAGCGAGTTGCAATCGAACGTCTAGTTTGGCCGATATATTTCTTCTCGCATTTATTACAATTAATTTCATAAATTCCAGATTTTTGTTCTACCTCAATTTTATCTTTAGTACTACTCAAAAGACTTTTCAACGAATTACATGATTTAAACGCGACTTGCAAACCAACGTTTTTAAAAATATTATTTAAGCTTCTCGAAATATTATGAAAAGGTAGGACAACAAATTTCTTATCTATATCACTTTGAGGTAGCAAAGTTGTGGAATTTAGAATTACATTCTTACGTTTCATTTTTCTTAAGATATTGTCAACTACGTCTGATTGGAAACCATTGTATTCAGCGATACCTCTTATAAGGCGTAATTCTTTCTCGTATCTATCTCTTGTAAGTGGGAAGTTTAACAAGCGATGGATTAGAAAATTGAATGAAGACAATTTTTGTTGCAAACAATGATTAGAATCTGCTGTAATGAATCTGTTTACACTGGGACTGCTATGGGAAATTGCTTGTCTCCATTTATTGCCGATTTATTCATGAGTAATTTTGAAATGGATTTCAAAAAGAACGCCAAATATTTCCCTAAAGTTTGGTTAAGGTACGTTGACGACATTTTCGCGATTTTTGACACTAAAATGTATGATACCGAAATGTTTCTTAATGAATTAAACTCAAAATTCCCCACGATTAAATTCACTCTTGAGAAGGAAAACAATGGACAATTAGCTTTTCTAGATACATTAGTAATTAAAGCAGGTTGCAATATAGAAATAGATATTTATAGAAAGGAAACCAATGTAAACAGATTCATTACAGCAGATTCTAATCATTGTTTGCAACAAAAATTGTCTTCATTCAATTTTCTAATCCATCGCTTGTTAAACTTCCCACTTACAAGAGATAGATACGAGAAAGAATTACGCCTTATAAGAGGTATCGCTGAATACAATGGTTTCCAATCAGACGTAGTTGACAATATCTTAAGAAAAATGAAACGTAAGAATGTAATTCTAAATTCCACAACTTTGCTACCTCAAAGTGATATAGATAAGAAATTTGTTGTCCTACCTTTTCATAATATTTCGAGAAGCTTAAATAATATTTTTAAAAACGTTGGTTTGCAAGTCGCGTTTAAATCATGTAATTCGTTGAAAAGTCTTTTGAGTAGTACTAAAGATAAAATTGAGGTAGAACAAAAATCTGGAATTTATGAAATTAATTGTAATAAATGCGAGAAGAAATATATCGGCCAAACTAGACGTTCGATTGCAACTCGCTATAAAGAGCACATTGCTCATTTTCGGTTTAATAGGACAGAGAAGTCTAGTGTAGCTCGACATATTTCGGACACAGGTCATGATATTCCAGCAAGCGGCCTCAAACTTATAAAACAAGTGCGCAATTATAGAGAACTAGATAGTTACGAGAGTATATACATTCAGAAAAATAAAAATAAATTAATGAATTCAGATAACGGGCCAATTCCCCAATCTTGTTTATATAAGTTTGTGGTGTAAACAATACCTTTTAGATACCGTTAGTTTTTCATAGTACATTAGAATTAAATGATAGAATTATAGTATTAAGCATGACTAATTTAACGATACAGCGATCAGGTACTGTTAATGACGTAGTTAATAGTTTAGGTAAAAATATATAAACCATCCCCGTAAATAGGAAATTATATTGTTGGTTTTCTTAGAATATTAGAATTAAAGGATAGGATTAGAATAGTAAGTATGACGTATTTAACGGTACAACGATCAGGTATTTTTAATGAAGTAGTTAATAGCCTAGGTAAAAGAATAAACCATCCCCGTAAATTGGAAATCAGTGTTGCTCTGTACGCTACGGTGTGTAGACAGCGCGATTTTTAATCAGTGCTACTGATGATGACAACTTAGTTGTTGAAATACGTATTTAGCCATTTTTGTGCTTTAGTGTGGTAAGGTGTTTTAGTGTTTTTGTGTAGTTTCAAGCCACAGACTCCAAGTTTAGTTTCTTAAACATGACTGTCCGGTCAAAGGAGTACAACAAGTTCCATGGTTTATTTACTAAGGTAAGATTATTAGACGCTGATATTAAATTTCTGAAACGTTGCAAACGCGAGAGCGTTTTTCCAAAATTCATGAAAGTAAATGTTACTACGAATTGTAGGATATCGGATAAAGTAATTCAAGCTGCTAAAGACAAGTGGCTGAGTTCAGAAATTAAATATCAGTACAGTAAGCGTAGTAGACTAGAATTAGAATTATATAGTTTACATCTTAAATTAACAAAAAATTTAACTAATGTTGAATTTGAACATTGGTGTCATTTTCATAGAAAGATCGTGGAAGTAACTAACTATAAACTTGAAAAGAAAGTTATGAAACTCAATAATAAATTTCAAAAGCTTTGTCCGTACGTCAATAAATGTCAGAAGGTATGTTCTATGAAAGAGACACTTATAGTCAACCATTCATCTGAGACTTTTAACGCCGAAGAGTTAAATTTATTAAATAAAGGTTTGAAATATTGTATACCTAGTGGTAAGATCCCTTTTGAAGAAGTGATTGCTGGCATTGAAACTCCCATAAAAAGTCTTGATGAATCATCGAAACTATTTATTAGGGAGGCCTGCAAGGTTCAAATTGAAAGGAACTTACAACTGCATAAACAAAACAGAAATAATAGGGAATTAAACATTATTAAAAATCTCAGATCGAAAGATTGCTTTTATATTAAGGCCGACAAGGGTAACACGTTAGTAATTTTGGATAAATCGGACTATTTTTGCAGAGTTCAAGAACTTATTAGTACGGGTCCGTACGTGTGTTTAAACAAAAATCCACTACCAAAATTAGTCAGAGAAACTAAGAACGCGTTGAATAATTGTCCAAAATTGATAACTTCGTCACTCAAGTTTCGGTTAAATGTATCCAATCCGGTCGTGCCTAGAATGTATTGTTTACCTAAAATACATAAGCCCGGTAAGTCGATGAGACCTATTGTGTCAGGTATAAACTCACCGACTTATTTACTGTCTAAATGGCTAGTAAATGAATTCACAAATTTACCATTGCAACAAGATAGCCTTGCAGTAAAAAACTCGCTGGAGTTCATTCAAAAAATCAAACATTATAAATTGCAAGAAGGTGAGATTTTGATTTCGTTTGATGTCAGTTCATTGTTTCCTTCAGTACCGATTCCAGAAACCCTGAAATATTTGGAACGTTTACTTCAGAACAATTATATCGAAAAGGCGATAATAGATGAATACATGCAGTTAACATCTCTTTGTATGTCTCATAACTGTTTTCAAATAGAAGGTAAATTCTATGAACAACGACATGGGACTGCTATGGGAAATTGCTTGTCTCCATTTATTGCCGATTTATTCATGAGTAATTTTGAAATGGATTTCAAAAAGAACGCCAAATATTTCCCTAAAGTTTGGTTAAGGTACGTTGACGACATTTTCGCGATTTTTGACACTAAAATGTATGATACCGAAATGTTTCTTAATGAATTAAACTCAAAATTCCCCACGATTAAATTCACTCTTGAGAAGGAAAACAATGGACAATTAGCTTTTCTAGATACATTAGTAATTAAAGCAGGTTGCAATATAGAAATAGATATTTATAGAAAGGAAACCAATGTAAACAGATTCATTACAGCAGATTCTAATCATTGTTTGCAACAAAAATTGTCTTCATTCAATTTTCTAATCCATCGCTTGTTAAACTTCCCACTTACAAGAGATAGATACGAGAAAGAATTACGCCTTATAAGAGGTATCGCTGAATACAATGGTTTCCAATCAGACGTAGTTGACAATATCTTAAGAAAAATGAAACGTAAGAATGTAATTCTAAATTCCACAACTTTGCTACCTCAAAGTGATATAGATAAGAAATTTGTTGTCCTACCTTTTCATAATATTTCGAGAAGCTTAAATAATATTTTTAAAAACGTTGGTTTGCAAGTCGCGTTTAAATCATGTAATTCGTTGAAAAGTCTTTTGAGTAGTACTAAAGATAAAATTGAGGTAGAACAAAAATCTGGAATTTATGAAATTAATTGTAATAAATGCGAGAAGAAATATATCGGCCAAACTAGACGTTCGATTGCAACTCGCTATAAAGAGCACATTGCTCATTTTCGGTTTAATAGGACAGAGAAGTCTAGTGTAGCTCGACATATTTCGGACACAGGTCATGATATTCCAGCAAGCGGCCTCAAACTTATAAAACAAGTGCGCAATTATAGAGAACTAGATAGTTACGAGAGTATATACATTCAGAAAAATAAAAATAAATTAATGAATTCAGATAACGGGCCAATTCCCCAATCTTGTTTATATAAGTTTGTGGTGTAAACAATACCTTTTAGATACCGTTAGTTTTTCATAGTACATTAGAATTAAATGATAGAATTATAGTATTAAGCATGACTAATTTAACGATACAGCGATCAGGTACTGTTAATGACGTAGTTAATAGTTTAGGTAAAAATATATAAACCATCCCCGTAAATAGGAAATTATATTGTTGGTTTTCTTAGAATATTAGAATTAAAGGATAGGATTAGAATAGTAAGTATGACGTATTTAACGGTACAACGATCAGGTATTTTTAATGAAGTAGTTAATAGCCTAGGTAAAAGAATAAACCATCCCCGTAAATTGGAAATCAGTGTTGCTCTGTACGCTACGGTGTGTAGACAGCGCGATTTTTAATCAGTGCTACTGATGATGACAACTTAGTTGTTGAAATACGTATTTAGCCATTTTTGTGCTTTAGTGTGGTAAGGTGTTTTAGTGTTTTTGTGTTATTTGGACTAGTTCCTAAAACTTTGCTTCAGGAGCCATAGATCTATCTTTTCAAATAAAAAAGTTAGCCTATGTCAAGATTTAAAAAAATAACCCTGTATAAATGAAGTAAGACACAGTTGGCAGTCTGGCTTACCATAGCGCATTTTCTCGTAATAATAATACTTTATTATTATTTCACCAATTTTTCGCCAGTTGCAAGGCTTGATAATCCCAATATTTCGCAATTTTATTTTCTTATACGTAGTATAACGTATTGTGATGACGAAAATTTTCGACCTCGAGATTTTTGCAGTTGTCCACGTTTTGAAGTCCCCTGATACCAAAAAAGTGATTTTTAAAAAATGTCTCTCTCTCTCTCTCTCTCTCCCCCCCCCCCTCTCTCTCTCTCTCTCCTGCTTTTTAGACAAGCACGTTACGGGTACAAAAGTATTTAAAACATAATTTCCAATATCTTTTGTATTAAAAAAATTTCAAAATTCGGACCGGAAGTATCACTTTTACTCTTTTTCACTTTTTTTCGAATATCTTGCAAAGTATGCATTCTATAGCGATTTATTACGAGAATGAACGTACTTAGAATATCATTTTGAATAATTTTTGTATAAAAAAATTCTTGAAATTGTATAGTTTGAAACGCTCATACGTATAAGAAAGTCGTGTGGTGGCCACACCTCATTTTTTTATTTTTAATTAAAAAAAGGTTTGACTGTAAAAACATCTTTGTAAATAATGAAAATAATACCAAATTCTTTTTGTCATTTGCAAGCTTCTTTATTAAAATATAGTCAGATTCATAATTGCATTGCTGATGAAAGGTTTTAAAACAAATCTTATCTTTATCAAAACATAATGATACATTCCATTTTTCACAAATTACTTATGTTTTGGCATTACAAATTGGACTTTTCATTTTATCTTTGTTTATTTCATTTTAGAAAATTATTTTCTTACTTAGTAACCAATCGCTCATCTTGTGGGGAAATGGAGTGTGTGAAGTTAGCCCCCCTTTTTTCGAATATCGGAAATCTGACGGTTGTTCCAGGTTGTTCTAGGTTTGTTCTAAATTGTTCCAAAGTATTTCAAAAAAAAAGTCAAAATTGGCCGAGATAATTGAAAAAAACGACTTTTTCACCCAGCCCCCCTTTTTTCGAAAATTGAAATTCTGAAGGTTGTTCCAGGTTGTTCTAGTTGTTCTAAACATTGTTCCAAAGAATCTCGAAAAAAAAATCAAAATTGGCCGAGATAATCGGAAAAAACGAGTTTTTGCCAGCCCCCCTTTTCTTGAAAATTGTAATTCTGATGATTGTTCTAGGTTGCTCTAGGTTTGTTCTAAATTGTTCCAAAGTATTTCATAGAAAAAATCAAAATCAGACGAGAAAATGGGAAAAAACCAAAGCCAAAAGTATGAAGTCGGACCCAGTTTTTGCAAAAATTAAAATTTTGACGGTTGTTCTAGGTTTGTTCTAAACATTGTTCGAATACGTCAAAACCGTATCTCTTATATATCAAAAGATATGGCAAAAAAACCAAATCCAAAAGTGTGAAGTTAGCCCCCCTTTTATCGAAAATCTAACTTCTGACGGTTGTTCCAGGTTGCTCTAAGTGTGTTCTCAATTGTTCCAAAGTATTTCAAAAAATAAATCATAATTGGCCGAAAAAACGGCAAAAAACTTTTTTTTTCTGGCGGCCCATTTTTCGAAAATCGAAATTCTGACGGTTGTTCTGGGTTGTTCTAAGTTTGTTTTAAATTGTTCCAAAGGATTTCAAAGAAAAAATCATAATTGGCCGAGATAATAGAAAAAAACGATTTTCCCACGGACCCCCTTTTTGCGAAAATTCAAATTCTGAGGGTTGTTCCAGGTTGTTCTAGATTTGTTCTAAACATTATTCTTATACATCAGAACCGTATCTCTTATATTTCAAAAGATATTGCAAAAAAACGTTTTTAAAAAAAGTGTGAAGTTAGCCCCCCTTTTTTCGAAAATCTAACTTCTGACGGTTGTTCCAGGTTGCTCTAGGTGTGTTCTCAATTGTTCCAAAGTATTTCAAAAAATAAATCATAATTGGCCGAAAAAACGGCAAAAAACTTTTTTTTTCTGGCGGCCCATTTTTCGAAAATCGAAATTCTGACGGTTGTTCTGGGTTGTTCTAAGTTTGTTTTAAATTGTTCCAAAGGATCTCAAAGAAAAAATCATAATTGGCCGAGATAATAGAAAAAAACGATTTTCCCACGGACCCCCTTTTTGCGAAAATTCAAATTCTGAGGGTTGTTCCAGGTTGTTCTAGATTTGTTCTAAACATTATTCTTATACATCAGAACCGTATCTCTTATATTTCAAAAGATATTGCAAAAAAACGTTTTTAAAAAAAGTGTGAAGCTAGCCCCCCTTTTTTCGAAAATCTAACTTCTGACGGTTGTTCCAGGTTGCTCTAGGTGTGTTCTCAATTGTTCCAAAGTATTTCAAAAAATAAATCATAATTGGCCGAAAAAACGGCAAAAAACTTTTTTTTTCTGGCGGCCCATTTTTCGAAAATCGAAATTCTGACGGTTGTTCTAGGTTGTTCTAAGTTCGTTTAAAATTGTTCCAAAGGATTTCAAAGAAAAATCATAATTGGCCGAGATAATAGAAAAAAATTATTTTCCCACGGACCCCCTCTTTGCGAAAATTGAAATTCTGAGGGTTGTTCGAGGTTGTTCTAGATTTGTTCTAAACATTATTCTTATACATCAGAACCGTATCTATTATATTTCAAAAGATATTGCAAAAAACTTTTTTCAAAAAGTGTGAAGTTATCCCCCCTTTTTTCGAAAATCTAACTTCTGACGGTTTTTCCAGGTTGCTCTAAGTGTGTTCTCAATTGTTCCAAAGTATTTCAAAAAATAAATCATAATTGGCGGAGATAATAGGAAAAAACGATTTTCCCACGGACCCCCTTTTTGCGAAAATTCAAATTCTGAGGGTTGTTCCAGGTTGTTCTAGATTTGTTCTAAACATTATTCTTATACATCAGAACCGTATCTCTTATATTTCAAAAGATATTGCAAAAAAACGTTTTTAAAAAAGTGTGAAGTTAGCCCCCCTTTTTTCGAAAATCTAACTTCTGACGGTTGTTCCAGGTTACTCTAGGTGTGTTCTCAATTGTTCCAAAGTATTTCAAAAAATAAATCATAATTGGCCGAAAAAACGGCAAAAAAGTTTTTTTTCTGGCGGCCCATTTTTCGAAAATCGAAATTCTGACGGTTGTTCTGGGTTGTTCTAAGTTTGTTTTAAATTGTTCCAAAGGATTTCAAAAAATAAATCATAATTGGCCGAAAAAACGGCAAAAAACAATTTTTTTCTGGCGCCCCTTTTTTCGAAAATCGAAATTTTGACGGTTGTTCTAGGTTGTTCTAAATTGTTCCAAAGGATTACAAAGAAAAAATCGAAATTGCCCAAGATAATAGGTAAATCGATTTTACCTATTATCTATATTTTAAAATGAATAATAATACTCATTTGTGATTCAGAATAAAGCAGAAGCAGTAAATATACATATATTTTCCCAAGTAATATAATTCATTTGTTTGAAAACAATATTGTTACTAAATGCTGATGCTCCTAACATAAAATAATATTAGAACAGTGACGTTAGTTACATTATTAATGTAGATTAAAAACTACCTCATAAACATATTGAGAATGATTATACCTTGCTCATAAAAAGATTAGTGTTTTTCTCATGAGCTGCTAGGTTGATGTTTCTTTGTTTATTTTTATTAGAGTTCATGCTTTAGTTTATCCCTAAAATCTAAAATATATATTTTTTCTGTAAAATTTATTTATTGATATTATTATATTATTTGATAACATTGACATAAATAATATATTTTTTTATCAATTTGGTATTGTAAAACAGCCTTTCCCAAATCGGCTACTCTTTGACGGATATACTATCTTATATTATCTAAATAGGTACCTATATACTATTTTTTCCAAATAAAGTAATAGTAGCCTTTGAATCGTTTTAGTGAGAAAATTAGACAGCATATTGCAACATGTTTACGAAGAGGGGCTACAAAAAATAAGCATACTTGATAGGAATGTCTACACGTGCTTTTGCATTCCCGGAGCAAAAACCATGAAAAAAAGTGGCCAGACCACGGCTAGACAAAATAACGTTGTAGTGGTTTACTATAATTAAAATTTTCAAACTTCAAAATCAGTATTTTATTTTTATTATTACTAGACAAAATAAAATAACAAAGGGAGCCTGATAGACTTCCCCATTTTGTTTGATTTTAGTTGGGTACCCATATCCAGCGCTTTTTTTTTTTTGAAATACTTTGAAACTGTAAGAATTTCGATTTTTAAGAAATAGGGACTGGGGAAAAATATCGTTTTTTCATAACCGCTTTTGATTTTTTCTTTGAAATAGTTCATCAGCATTTGGTAACAATATCGTTTTGTAATAAATGAACATTATATTTCTTGCGAAAATATATATTTATTGCTATATTAGATGTTTATTTCTTTAAAAAGAACTGCATCATACAAAAACTTCCTTCAACACAGTAATATTCGGAAAGTGCATTCCGCCCATTGTAAAATCGTTTTTTCCTATTATCTCCGCCAATTATGATTTATTTTTTGAAATACTTTGGAACAATTGAGAACACACTTAGAGCAACCTGGAAAAACCGTCAGAAGTTAGATTTTCGAAAAAAGGGGGGATAACTTCACACTTTTTGAAAAAAGTTTTTTGCAATATCTTTTGAAATATAATAGATACGGTTCTGATGTATAAGAATAATGTTTAGAACAAATCTAGAACAACCTCGAACAACCCTCAGAATTTCAATTTTCGCAAAGAGGGGGTCCGTGGGAAAATCATTTTTTTCTATTATCTCGGCCAATTATGATTTTTCTTTGAAATCCTTTGGAACAATTTTAAACGAACTTAGAACAACCTAGAACAACCGTCAGAATTTCGATTTTCGAAAAAAGGGCCGCCAGAAAAAAAAAGGTTTTTGCCGTTTTTTCGGCCAATTATGATTTATTTTTTGAAATACTTTGGAACAATTGAGAACACACCTAGAGTAACCTGGAACAACCGTCAGAAGTTAGATTTTCGAAAAAAGGGGGGCTAACTTCACACTTTTTTAAAAACGTTTTTTTGCAATATCTTTTGAAATATAAGAGATACGGTTCTGATGTATAAGAATAATGTTTAGAACAAATCTAGAACAACCTGGAACAACCCTCAGAATTTGAATTTTCGCAAAAAGGGGGTCCGTGGGAAAATCGTTTTTTTCTATTATCTCGGCCAATTATGATTTTTTCTTTGAGATCCTTTGGAACAATTTAAAACAAACTTAGAACAACCCAGAACAACCGTCAGAATTTCGATTTTCGAAAAATGGGCCGCCAGAAAAAAAAAGGTTTTTGCCGTTTTTTCGGCCAATTATTATTTATTTTTTGAAATACTTTGGAACAATTGAGAACACACCTAGAGCAACCTGGAACAACCGTCAGAAGTTAGATTTTCGAAAAAAGGGGGGCTAACTTCACACTTTTTTTAAAAACGTTTTTTTGCAATATCTTTTGAAATATAAGAGATACGGTTCTGATGTATAAGAATAATGTTTAGAACAAATCTAGAACAACCTGGAACAACCCTCAGAATTTGAATTTTCGCAAAAAGGGGGTCCGTGGGAAAATCGTTTTTTTCTATTATCTCGGCCAATTATGATTTTTTCTTTGAGATCCTTTGGAACAATTTAAAACAAACTTAGAACAACCCAGAACAACCGTCAGAATTTCGATTTTCGAAAAATGGGCCGCCAGAAAAAAAAACTTTTTTGCCGTTTTTTCGGCCAATTATGATTTATTTTTTGAAATACTTTGGAACAATTGAGAACACACCTAGAGCAACCTGGAACAACCGTCAGAAGTTAGATTTTCGAAAAAAGGGGGGCTAACTTCACACTTTTTTTAAAAACGTTTTTTTGCAATATCTTTTGAAATATAAGAGATACGGTTCTGATGTATAAGAATAATGTTTAGAACAAATCTAGAACAACCTGGAACAACCCTCAGAATTTGAATTTTCGCAAAAAGGGGGTCCGTGGGAAAATCGTTTTTTTCTATTATCTCGGCCAATTATGATTTTTTCTTTGAGATCCTTTGGAACAATTTAAAACAAACTTAGAACAACCCAGAACAACCGTCAGAATTTCGATTTTCGAAAAATGGGCCGCCAGAAAAAAAAAGTTTTTTGCCGTTTTTTCGGCCAATTATGATTTATTTTTTGAAATACTTTGGAACAATTGAGAACACACCTAGAGCAACCTGGAACAACCGTCAGAAGTTAGATTTTCGAAAAAAGGGGGGCTAACTTCACACTTTTTTTAAAAACGTTTTTTTGCAATATCTTTTGAAATATAAGAGATACGGTTCTGATGTATAAGAATAATGTTTAGAACAAATCTAGAACAACCTGGAACAACCCTCAGAATTTGAATTTTCGCAAAAAGGGGGTCCGTGGGAAAATCGTTTTTTTCTATTATCTCGGCCAATTATGATTTTTTCTTTGAGATCCTTTGGAACAATTTAAAACAAACTTAGAACAACCCAGAACAACCGTCAGAATTTCGATTTTCGAAAAATGGGCCGCCAGAAAAAAAAAGTTTTTTGCCGTTTTTTCGGCCAATTATGATTTATTTTTGAAATACTTTGGAACAATTGAGAACACCCTTAGAGCAACCTGGAACAACCGTCAGAAGTTAGATTTTCGATAAAACCCCTTTTATCGAAAATCTAACTTCGCCCCCCGGCTAACTTCACACTTTTGGATTTGGTTTTTTTGCCATATCTTTTGATATATAAGAGATACGGTTTTGACGTATTCGAACAATGTTTAGAACAAACCTAGAACAACCTAGAACAACCGTCAAAATTTTAATTTTTGCAAAAACTGAGTCCGACTTCATACTTTTGGCTTTGGTTTTTTCCCATTTTCTCGTCTGATTTTGATTTTTTCTATGAAATACTTTGGAACAATTTAGAACAAACCTAGAGCAACCTAGAACAATCATCAGAATTACAATTTTCAAGAAAAGGGGGGCTGGCAAAAACTCGTTTTTTCCGATTATCTCGGCCAATTTTGATTTTTTTTTCGAGATTCTTTGGAACAATGTTTAGAACAACTAGAACAACCTGGAACAACCTTCAGAATTTCAATTTTCGAAAAAAGGGGGGCTGGGTGAAAAAGTCGTTTTTTTCAATTATCTCGGCCAATTTTGACTTTTTTTTTGAAATACTTTGGAACAATTTAGAACAAACCTAGAACAACCTGGAACAACCGTCAGATTTCCGATATTCGAAAAACGGGGGGCTAACTTCACACACTCGGGGAAATGTCACATTGTTTTTTTTTATTTCACTTTAATTTTGGATGTTACTTTGGCTGATTTTCTAAGTGCTGATGATGTAGTATTGCATAATTTGAAGCTAACTTAAACACAAAATTTGAAAACGCCCACAATCCCTAAATTGCACCTATGATATGCATTTGTAAATATTATATCAAATAGATGGTATAGCTCAAATACCATTTGCGAAACCCCATTTTTAATTTTTCTCTTTCAATTATTCTGTTCAATATAAATTAACCCATACATTTATATTGTTTCACAATACCACTTTTCTTTTTAGTAGAGTGCATTTACTAATCGACACAAAAATTCGAGTAGTGTATTCTTTCTTTTGTTGTAGTACTTACCCTTACATAAATGTACTACAAAGCTGTGAACAGGTGATTAACAGTATTTTAATACTAAGCTACTAGATTATGTATAACACTCTACAATATTGTAGTATGTTTTCAATTTTATTGCACTACAATATTGTCATTGACACCTGTCCATAGAAAAAACCGCATTGCCATTGCAGTCTTTTCTTCACCAACGCAGAACTTTATGCTAGACATTATCAAACATTAATTTTCTGTTTCAAAATTTAACATTCGATTGTGTATGATCTGAAGGCATTTATTTGGCAAAAATGTAACTTTATTATAAGTTTACGGGCTTTTATATTACCACAATTTCCTATTTGTTAAGAAAGAAATAAAATACGTATATTCTGATTTTACATTTTTATTTTACATACTCTAGTTTTACAAAGCATATTTCACGACAAAATAATCTCCATCTACTAGAAATGTGATTTTGTCGATCAAACACATACACCTTGATTTTACATTTTTATTTAAAAAAGAAATAAATAATTCCACGTTTCGTCACTAATATCTAAGGACATTAAATATATAAGCATGTTTATAAAAAGAATTTAATTGAAGGTAGCTTCTATTGCAGTCTTTATACTTGCTCGTATATGTATTTATTGTCTGTTTTTCAATTATGTATGTCCAAATTTTAGATGCAAAAGTAATCATATTAATATCAGAAATCATTTCATTTTCTGAAACATAATTTTTATCCTGCGCAATGGTGTTATTTTATATATACATTTTTGTGTAAACGTTCACACACACTCGGATTCATTAGGGTATTTAGCATTCACCTTATATAAAATATCATTTACGCTTACATAGTTCGTTAATACTTTGAAAGATTTGCCACGATAACAGAGTATAAGCTGTGCAGTTAAATTGTATTTTAATAACTTATTTTTCTCAGTTCTAAATACGCACTCACATTATTAGATTCACCCACAAGCAGGCAGAAACCATCCTGTACCTCTTTCTTCGATGGCTGCCAGTGCAAATCAAATTTTTTGGTTCTTACTACAGATGTTTTGAATAGGAGGGGCAATAGCCTTAATGCTCTAACTGACTGGGTATCTGTAATATTCGAAATAAAAGATAATGGAGCAGAAATTGTAAAATGTAAAATTCACTAAAATGCAAATGGCCGATCAATAAATCAATTACAGATACCCGTTACGCAAACATAATTAATTAACTGTACCTAATGGATAATTTAAAATAAGCATTATATAGTTTTATGCAGCTTTACATCAAAGTACTCAATTAAGGCTTTTTTTAAGATTCTTTGAAGAATCAATTTTAATAATAGGCTGGTAAAGTCAGAATTAATTATTATATATTAAACATGCTTATGAATATTGTATATTAATAACTTATTTTTCTCAGTTCTAAATACGCACTCACATCACTAGATTCACCCACAAGCAGGCAGAAACTATCCTGTACCTCTTTCTTCGATGGCTGCCAGTGCAAATCAACTTTTTTGGTTCTTACTACAGATGTTTTGAATAGGAGGGGCAATAGCCTTAATGCTCTAACTGACTGGGTATCTGTTTTATTCGAAATAAAAGATAATGTTCGTGCAACTTGTTTATAGATGACAATTATAAAGTAGTATGTTTGACTTTGTAAGTAAAAAGCTCTTAAAGAACCTGAATGCTAGAATAGAATGTTAGAAATAAGTATTTAAAAATTATAATATACAAGAGAATACTCTGAATGAATATATTCTTACATAAGGTAAAATAAAAAATGTATCCTACATACTCTCGCCCTGTTGATTACAGAGAAGCATATTTAAAAGAGAATCATTCCGTGTCTTGGCAATTTCAAAAATGTTCCTCACTGCAGCAGGCCAGTAAAAATATGTTCTTCATTGTCGTAGATATAAAAAAAAGTCAATTTTCAACTAGAAGAAAAACATCATGTATTAATATATTTCCTCTTCAAGTATTCTAATTTAATATATTAACATGCGTTTATCTTATTTAGTCGACATAGAAAATAGATCTTTCAAAACTACTTCAACTAGTAAAACATACCAACTTGTAATCCAATGGATGCTTTAAGCAGGGATATGATTTATAATAATCGCCCATGGATTTCATCTTCTGGCGAATATAGGGTTTTCTCCCTTTTTTAGTAAGTGCAACAAATGGCTCTTGTAATGGTACAGCCCATTTCTAAGTATTAATTTTATATATTTAAAGAATTTAAGTAATCATATTTTATTAATATTTTCAAAGTATTTAACATCAATGAATATATTTCTGTAATATTAGTTCATATGTAGTTATAAGTTGTATTATACATATATCTATGTATAAGTAGTGTGGCGCCGAAAGTTTATATTAATGCAATAAACGCTACGATATTGATAAACATTCTCACGGCCTAAAAGAATGTGTGCATGTGAAGTGTGAGTGGAAATACCCGGACTATGTACAGACCGGGGAATCACCGGCGTCCATTTTATAAAAGCAAGAATACACGTTGAGAAGTCAAGAGTCGAAAGCTAGAAAAAGTCGCAAGCTAGACTTTGTTTCGAGAGGCAAACTCCAAGTATACATAAACTCCTGTAGAGAGTCAGTCAACAATCATAAGAATTGTTGTTATTTGAAAAAGTAGTAAAATATTGTTTAAAGTGGCATATACATATTAAATGTGCAAAGTGTAAAATCGTCGTATTAAATATATTGTGCTCCTTTTGGTAGAGCAAACTGATTCGTCACGTCTGAATCGTAAACACGACGAAAGTTGCCGTTAGAATACAACGAAGAAGAAATAAGCTGAGAAAATAAGCTTTAAAATTAGGTATTTTTAAAATGATAAATGATTATTGTATGTAAATGTATTTGAGAAAAAAGAATTAAATATTATAAAACAATTTTCAAAGAGAGACGAATAAGTAAATGTGAATGTTAAATAAACATCGTCTACGTACTATAAAGTATAATGTAACTTAATATGTTTCGGCATTGTCGTATATATATAATCATACATAAATCTTATATGTAGCATAGGCATAACTAGACCTCAACCATGCGGGGGGGGGGGGGTCTCTTCAAAGATATGCCGTGATCGTCCATTTTCGAACCCGTTTTTCTTTCGCGTTTGTCAGCACTGGTAGTGGTTCTATTTCTTTTCATCAGAGTGTGTTATTAATACATTTGTCAATGCTTTAAAATTAACAAGCATTTAATGACCCAATTTTTTTACGATGGGGGGAGGGATCTAACCCCCATCCCCCCTCCCCTGGTTTCGTCTATGTCGTAAATTCTTGCTTATGTTGTTTACGTTTGCATAGATTGAATAATATATATAAATATTTGTTTCAATATAATATTTATATAGGCGTATTTAAATTGTATATTAACGTGTTTTTGCTTCTTTTGTACTAAAAAACATTATATTGTATAGGATATTTCTTTGTCTGTAAAATATACAAAATTCATTGATTTTGAATATAAGTATTAATTAACATTTTAAATGGTATTTTTTTTTAAAATAAATGATCTAGGAACTTTTTAATTAATTATTTCTATTAACCTGTAACGAACTGCGTCGTTAATCCAAAAGAAAACGCCTGGATTATGCTAATCCGTAATTAATACAAATATTTTGCCGTATTTAGCAAGGCATTTTCTTTTTCATAAACGTTTTAACTTTGTAAAATTGTAAATAATTCAAATTCATTATTTAAATGTATGTACATATTTTCATAGTTCCATTAATTTGTCGCAATATTTGCATTTGAAATAAGTATATAAATTTTATGGAAAATTTTATTGATAATACGTCACACGGGGCTACGTGACAAACGGCTGGTCCGCGCTAGTAAGGTGGGGTTTGTACGCACGAACTTTTGGTCGCTGGCGCGCAGATCGGTTGTTATAAAAGGCGAAAATTTAAATATCAAAAGGCAGACCTTCTCCGGCTTTGGATCTAGTTTTATACTCTGACAAAGCAATCCGTCCCCGGCTTTGGTTCTAGTTTTATACTCTGACAAAGCAATCCGTCTCCGGCTTTGTTTCTAGTTTTATACTCTGACAAAGCAGTCCGTCTCCGACTTTGTTTCTAGTTTTATACTCTGACAAAGTAGTCCTTAACCGGTCTCGTTTCTAGTTTTAAACTCTGTCGAGACCATTCTTTACCAAGTTCTTTTCTAGCTTAACATGCTCTGCGGAACTTGGCTCCAGAATTATTTCCGCTAAACCGTTTTCAACCTGCACATATCAATTAATTAATCTAACTTCAGGTTCTGAGTAATTAATTGATCCTGTCTTTCTATTTTGTTTAATTTAGAGTCAATCCGCTAAAACGTTGTCAAAACCGCGCATATCAATTAATTAATCTAACTTCAGGTTCTGAATAATTAATTGATCACGTGGAGCTAATTTGTTTGAAGTAACATTTAAATTCCTAGTCATTCGAAATACCAGAGTCGTGTTACATTTTTCAGTTTAAATACACACCTCCGTTTGTGTCACGTACGAATGCAACGAATTGTGAATAAATAAACCAATCTTTTATTTTACATTGATTATCGTAAATAAAAGCCATTTATTTTAAATAAGAAATAAAGTTCTAGGTCACATTCATTCGGAAATACCTCACTGAAAATTTAAATGTTTATTTACATCAAACGTCAGATATCGAATTTACACTGTATTACCGACTAGCGATGTCCGTAAATTTTGACAAGTACTTTGTATTTCACGCCGAACAATTAGAGTAGATATTTGTATGCGATATAAACTATAGTAGAAATAATTGTGTTGTATTGTAAAAAGGACCTAGCATATTTCATTTGTCATGAAACTGTAAATATATAATATATTTAATTAAGCAAGTCTGATCAATTTGTTTAGAAGCATGTATTAATGCGCACGCCTATTCGCATTACGAATGTCAGATAATTTGTGATATGGGAAACTCGACGTTAACGACAAAATTTCTTTTTATTTGATACGACTGTTATTTCTTTTCTTTGTAACATATTTCACTGTAAATTTATTGTATATATTCTCGTGTATATATATGTGTGGGACAATAAAATATACTATGCAAGTTTGCGAATAAAATTAGATGAATTTATCTGAAAGCATTTGTTTATTTTTTGTTCGTTATCTGTTTCTTGCGACATCCTTTAGTAAAGCACAATAATTAAAGCAGAATAGATTACGTACCGTTTAATAATGAATCCAAACTCCGATGTTGTTAGCCGTAGGTAACTTAAACTCACTTTTCTTTCACATTTTCACTATTTTTAACTACCGAGAAGAAAGTGAGAAGTGTGGGTGTTTCGACATTGACAGATTGAATAGCGCCGACGCGCTCGGCCAGGTTAAGTTATGCATGAGCGCGTTCACCGACTAGGAGCAGAATTGCAGTACCTGATCGTCCAGCCGTAGGCGACCGTCCGGACGGTATTTTTGAGCGGTCGTTCGTCGGTGCTAGTTTTATCCTAGGCGCACAGGAGCGTCGCGACGAAGCACCGTCACAATTTGGCGCCCAACGTGGGGCCATAATTAGCTGGTTAATTAATTAATTATGGCCCAAAATAATTTTAAAATTTTTACAGCCGTTCAATTCCGCAAATGTAAAAATTAGTTCAGCCGAGAATTTTCAAGTGTAATTCAGCTGCCGTGACTGAATTCCGTTCGGGTTTTTGAATTGTTTTAAAACTAGAGGATTCAAGATTCAGAATTAGCAAGTGCTTTAAGATAATGTAAGAGAATAAGTGTCAATAATTTGTCCATAATTTTTAATACATTCTTGTAATCTTTTTTTACGGCAATATTAACGCATTGGTACAAGTAATTAAAAGCAGATAAACCAATTACAAGTTTTATTTTATTGTTCCACTTTGACTACAAAGTAAAATATATACAATATGACAGACGTCGACCAAATAGGGAATCCAGGTACCCTAGGGTGGATATACACCCTCAAAAAGGAGGATCTAAACGCGATAGCAAGATCACTAGACCTCGATGACACCGGTACCGTTCCAGACGTGCGTGAGCGTGTCAGCACGTTTCTCAAAGGACGTAGATCTGGCTCTTCGAACAAAGGCAGCAATACAGAAGGCTCGGAGCCTGGTGGCAGTGAAGATGACGTCTCCAGTGCTACGATCTGCCAACAAGTTCGCAAATGGGGCCTGAATTTCAGTGGCAGCTCAGACGCAGTTTTCTTCCTGGAAAGAATAAGTGAGTTACAGTCATGCTACGATATTAAAGACGATCATATGTTGATGGCATTGCCTGAATTGTTCAAAGACAAGGCCTTGCTCTGGCTTAGAAACAATAGGTCGTACTGGAAAACGTGGACCGATTTCTTGGACGATTTTAAGCTGCAGTTCCTTCCGTCCCGATATCATTACCTGGTGGAAGAGGAAATACGGTCGAGGCTGCAAAGACCGAACGAGTCGTTCAAAGATTTCCTGACAGCGTTATTGACCCTGATGAGGCGCGGCAAACCCATGACTGATGACGAACAGTTGGAACGCGTGTATAGCAACATGTCCCCTGAAATGAAACTTTATGTACGCCGAGACGCGGTGTCGACGCTCAGACAACTATCGAAACTCGCCGCGGAGTATGAGCTCATAAAAGAAGAGCAGATTCGCTTCGCTAGAGGAAAGAATGACCCACAGACGCCGCAGCGCTCTTGCCGCGACGAACCGAAAGTGCCTTCGATAGCGCATCGCGCGCCCCATTCATCTTACGCGGTGCAGGACGTTAGGCCTCGTCAGACGTCACCATCGCCGAAGAGAGTTCAAAAGCTATCTAATCCCGAGGGACGCTGTTGGAGGTGTGCCCAGGAGGGACACGGCAGGCGTAGTTGTCGTAACCCACCCAGATTGTTCTGCTCGCGATGTGGAAAAGTGGACGTCCGCTCCATAGATTGCAGGTGCCCGGGAAACCACAAAGAGGGTGGCGTGGATGTCCAGGTCACCCGCACGAAGTAAAATCCGGACCCGAGCTCCCGAACGAATCTGAGAAAGAACGAACGACCCCCGATAACCGCGTGTGGGTACCAATAAGTATTCATGGAGTGAATTTAAAAGCTCTAATAGATTGTGGTGCCACGTCGTCGTTCGTATCCGGGAATTTAATCGATCGTTTGGGAGCAGAGAGTACGCGAGACGTGCGTACCTATAAATCACGTATCCGACTGGCCAATGGAGAGATTATCGAATCACCAGGCAGAATCTCCTTGCCAGTGAAGATGAAACACAGAACAATAGACATAAATTTTCTGATTTTGCCGACGAGCATGTGTTCGGTGATCTTCGGAGTAAACGTGCTTCGAGCACTGGGAGCCGTCCTCGATTTTCCGAAGAAAAAGGTATATTTTAAGAGCAACGACGATGCACCGCCCGTCGAGAGTTGCTTAGTTGCCGAAGAAGAGGATAGGCGAGAAGAGATTTTGAAACAGTTTATAGAGACTGAAATGAAGAAGTTCGCGAGTGTACCAGGTCGCACAAACTTAGTAAAACACGTGATAAAATTGCAGCCAGGTGCCATTCCGGTCAAACAAAGGTACTATCCGTGTAATCCGAACAAACAGAGGCTGATCGACGCGGAGGTAGACAAAATGTTGGAGGATGATATCATCGAACCTAGTGAGAGTCCATGGAGCTCCCCGATTGTAGTAGTAAAGAAGAAGAATGGGGAAGCAAGATTTTGCGTCGATTTTAGAAAGGTCAATGCGGTCTCTGTCAAGGATTCATACCCACTTCCGTACATTTCAAATATCTTGGACAAATTAAGGGACAGTAAATATTTTTCCACGTTAGACTTAAAGAGTGGGTATTGGCAGGTGGAACTCGAGGAGAGCAGCAGACCTATCACGGCATTTACCATCCCAGGGAAAGGTTTATTCCACTTTAAGGTTTTAGCATTCGGGCTCCACTCGGCGGGGGCCACTTTTCAAAGACTATTGGACTCAGTGATAGGCCCCGAAATGGCGAACTTCGCGTTTGTTTACTTGGATGATATCATCGTACTGGGGAAGACGTTCGACCAACATTTGGAGAATTTAAAGTCGGTATTTGGGTGCCTGAGGCGAGCAGGACTGCGACTACAAACCGATAAGTGTGCATTCGCTCAACAAAGTATCAAATACTTAGGACATATCGTCACCCCCGATGGCATTAAGACAGACCCCGAGAAAGTGGCTGCGATATTGAACGTACAGCCACCACGTTCTAAGAAGGAGGTACGAAGCTTCCTGGGGCAAACATCGTGGTACCGCCGTTTCGTGCCAAATTTTGCTCAGATAACGACTCCGCTGGTGGCTTTAATAAAAAAAAATACTCGGTGGGAATGGACGCAAGAGCAGGAATCTGCGTTCGCTAAGATTAAAGAGGCCCTGACAAAGAGTCCCGTTTTGGTGTGTCCGGACTTTACAAGACCTTTCCAGTTACACACAGACGCCAGCGAGAAAGGACTGGGGGCCGTATTAGTACAAGAAGTAGGAGGGCTCGAGAAGGTGATCGCGTACGCGAGCAGGACTCTGAGCGACGCAGAGACCAGATATTCGACGACGGAAAAGGAATGCCTGTCAGTTGTCTGGGGAATTAAAAAATTCAAATATTACCTGGAATTCTATAAATTTGTCGTCGTGACCGACCACCAATGTTTACGTTTTCTCAATGACCTGAAGAACCCCTCCGGAAGGCTCGGCAGGTGGGCCATAGACCTGCAGCAATTCGATTTTACGGTACGGTACCGCCGAGGATCGATGAATAACCTGGCTGATTCCCTCTCAAGATCACCGCTCCCCCGTAAGTCCGAGCCCGAAGACGAGACATGTGCGTTGATTGACGATGTACAGTGTCCGTGGTACAGCAGGAAAATTGCCGATGTTAAAGCACAACCAGACCGAAACGGCGATTTTCGAATTAAAGATGGTAACCTATATAAGTACATTCCCGATACGCGGAACGTCGACGGCATTCGAACATGGAAATTATGCATTCCGAGGCCCAAAAGAGCACAAGTTTTAATGGAGATACACGACGCCCCCGAAGCCGGACATCTAGGCGTCGCTAAAAGCATTTTGCGTGCATCAGCCTTATACTATTGGCCAGGGATGTTTAGAGATATCAGAAATTACGTGAACAAATGTCAGTCTTGTAAGAGATATAAGTTTAACCAAGGAAAGCCGCTAGGGCAGATGCAGTACTCACCTGTTGATTTTCCGTGGGAGCAGGTGAGTGTGGATCTACTTGGACCGTTTCCCCGCTCCAAACAGGGCTTCACGTCGTTACTGGTATTTCAAGACAGGTTTACGAAGTGGGTAGAGTGCCAGCCGCTGCGCTCTGCCACGTCGAAGACGATCATCCGTGCCTTAAAGGAAAAGCTGATATATCGCTTCGGATGCCCCAAGTTGCTGCTGGCAGATAATGGTCCGCAGTTCGCCAGTCACCACTTCCAGGACTATATTAGAGGTGTTGGCATCCAGATAAAGTACACAGCACCGTATGCTCCGCAATCGAACCTGGTGGAAAGGACAAACAGAGTGATTGGTCCTATGATAGCTCAATACATAGAAGGAGATCATAGGGAGTGGGACCAATACTTACCACAATTCGTCTTCGCCGTGAATTCTGCCAGACATGAGTCCACGGGATACACACCGGCTTTCTTGAACTTTGGAAGGGAACTCATCCCGCCACGATCCCTCCGCCGGACCGTCGAGGACCCGACCAATGATTCCAGTGAGCCGGATACCGGAGAATTGGCAACAGAAATGGCAAAACTAGATGACTTCTTCCAGATTGTGAGGGTAAAATTGGCTGAAGCGTTTCAGCGTCAGAGCAGGCCCTACAATCTCCGTCACCGTCCTTTCCGTCCGCAGGTAGGACAATGGGTGTACCACAAATGCCATTATCTGTCCGACGCCGCCAAGAAGTTTTCTGCGAAGTTAGCACCGAAGTTCGAAGGTCCCTCGAAAATAATTAAAATTTTGTCCCCTTCTATTGTTTTGTTGCAGATACCAGGTCACCGCAAATCCGCCAAAGTCCACGTGAAGGACATCAAACTGTCCACCACCGCCGGCCCGTAATCCCTACTCCGCCTCCCACTCAAGATCCCCCTCTAGAGAAGCAGTGGGGAACATCCGAGACGGGCATATAAGTCGATGGATCGTGTATTACCGTCCTGTTCAACCATGTCTTCGACAAAGTCTCCCAGACGTCAAGTAAACTCCAGGCATTGGATATCTCCGACTAGTGGTGTGGTGAGATTCGTGGCCTCTCCAAAAACACCAGAGCGGCCAATAACGCCACAATTTATAATATCACCGGAGACGATAGCCATCTTGGAGGAAAAATATAAAGTGTACTGCTGCAATACGCCTCCGAAACCGCAGCCGCAGGCGTCCGTTACCAAGGTACCTGAAGTAGAAGTAGGCCCGGCGTTAACGAGTCCAGGTGCCGAGGCATATTTGGAATTCCGGTACCTACAGTTATTTGGCGTGTCACCGGTTCCAGATCTGTTATCGCCGCTGCCACAGACACCAGAGACAGTTAAACCACCGACGAATGTAACCGCATCCGCTCCAGAGAGTATCACCCTTCCCGCTTTCATTCCTCTCACTCCAAGCCGTCCTCTAGACATGCCTTTCCTCGTACCTGATCCTCTTCCTCCATCAGATACACGTCCTATGGGTAAAAAGCCTGCCGTCCACAATCCAGGGGCGTGGATCCGCCGTGACGATCGTCCTGGCAAGAAAGTCCGGAGGAGACGTCGTCTGAACCAGAGGGTCAGCGTGAGGATCGACGGGAAGAGCGTGTCCATGACGCGTCGAGAGGCGGAAGCCTACTACGACGCCCTACACAAAAAAGACATAGTGAAATTAGTGCCAGTGCGAGAAAAAGTGTAGAGACGTTTTAAGTAATACGAATTTAGTTGTAAGACTTGCATTTACATTTTTAATTTTGTTTCATTTCTTTAACATGTTTTTTCTTTTTTTTTTGAGATGGGGGTTGTAACGAACTGCGTCGTTAATCCAAAAGAAAACGCCTGGATTATGCTAATCCGTAATTAATACAAATATTTTGCCGTATTTAGCAAGGCATTTTCTTTTTCATAAACGTTTTAACTTTGTAAAATTGTAAATAATTCAAATTCATTATTTAAATGTATGTACATATTTTCATAGTTCCATTAATTTGTCGCAATATTTGCATTTGAAATAAGTATATAAATTTTATGGAAAATTTTATTGATAATACGTCACACGGGGCTACGTGACAAACGGCTGGTCCGCGCTAGTAAGGTGGGGTTTGTACGCACGAACTTTTGGTCGCTGGCGCGCAGATCGGTTGTTATAAAAGGCGAAAATTTAAATATCAAAAGGCAGACCTTCTCCGGCTTTGGATCTAGTTTTATACTCTGACAAAGCAATCCGTCCCCGGCTTTGGTTCTAGTTTTATACTCTGACAAAGCAATCCGTCTCCGGCTTTGTTTCTAGTTTTATACTCTGACAAAGCAGTCCGTCTCCGACTTTGTTTCTAGTTTTATACTCTGACAAAGTAGTCCTTAACCGGTCTCGTTTCTAGTTTTAAACTCTGTCGAGACCATTCTTTACCAAGTTCTTTTCTAGCTTAACATGCTCTGCGGAACTTGGCTCCAGAATTATTTCCGCTAAACCGTTTTCAACCTGCACATATCAATTAATTAATCTAACTTCAGGTTCTGAGTAATTAATTGATCCTGTCTTTCTATTTTGTTTAATTTAGAGTCAATCCGCTAAAACGTTGTCAAAACCGCGCATATCAATTAATTAATCTAACTTCAGGTTCTGAATAATTAATTGATCACGTGGAGCTAATTTGTTTGAAGTAACATTTAAATTCCTAGTCATTCGAAATACCAGAGTCGTGTTACATTTTTCAGTTTAAATACACACCTCCGTTTGTGTCACGTACGAATGCAACGAATTGTGAATAAATAAACCAATCTTTTATTTTACATTGATTATCGTAAATAAAAGCCATTTATTTTAAATAAGAAATAAAGTTCTAGGTCACATTCATTCGGAAATACCTCACTGAAAATTTAAATGTTTATTTACATCAAACGTCAGATATCGAATTTACACTGTATTACCGACTAGCGATGTCCGTAAATTTTGACAAGTACTTTGTATTTCACGCCGAACAATTAGAGTAGATATTTGTATGCGATATAAACTATAGTAGAAATAATTGTGTTGTATTGTAAAAAGGACCTAGCATATTTCATTTGTCATGAAACTGTAAATATATAATATATTTAATTAAGCAAGTCTGATCAATTTGTTTAGAAGCATGTATTAATGCGCACGCCTATTCGCATTACGAATGTCAGATAATTTGTGATATGGGAAACTCGACGTTAACGACAAAATTTCTTTTTATTTGATACGACTGTTATTTCTTTTCTTTGTAACATATTTCACTGTAAATTTATTGTATATATTCTCGTGTATATATATGTGTGGGACAATAAAATATACTATGCAAGTTTGCGAATAAAATTAGATGAATTTATCTGAAAGCATTTGTTTATTTTTTGTTCGTTATCTGTTTCTTGCGACATCCTTTAGTAAAGCACAATAATTAAAGCAGAATAGATTACGTACCGTTTAATAATGAATCCAAACTCCGATGTTGTTAGCCGTAGGTAACTTAAACTCACTTTTCTTTCACATTTTCACTATTTTTAACTACCGAGAAGAAAGTGAGAAGTGTGGGTGTTTCGACATTGACAGATTGAATAGCGCCGACGCGCTCGGCCAGGTTAAGTTATGCATGAGCGCGTTCACCGACTAGGAGCAGAATTGCAGTACCTGATCGTCCAGCCGTAGGCGACCGTCCGGACGGTATTTTTGAGCGGTCGTTCGTCGGTGCTAGTTTTATCCTAGGCGCACAGGAGCGTCGCGACGAAGCACCGTCACAAACCTGAATCGCCCTTTGAGAGTCCGAACTGAGCTGAGATGGCAAAACAATTTTACATTTTATTTTCGAATTTAACGTTGCATTTTTTATATTTTAATTTATTAATTTCAATTTTAAAGGTTGTATTACATTATGTCGCCCAATTTTAATTTTGATGCTAGAACTTTGTTAGTGACAGTAAGTGTAAAATACGTACCAATTTCAGTTCCTGTAATAATAGGTATTAAGAAAGTACTAACACTACGTTTTACTATAAACTATTAATTTTATGTCAATAACATCAAATAGGTACGTAACTTTTTATTCTTTATCTCTATTAGGAATTAAGTAGGGGAGAACCACGTACCCTGGGACAGTTCATACCTCGGGACGGCAATAGGTAGAGATTTCCACAATGTATTGAAACGAGTTAGACATAGTAGTTAACCACTTTTAATACCAGATGGCACGTTATTGTGTTAGAAACATTCTAACCTTAAAGTGTTCAACGTATTTTGTCTCCAAGCAAAGTGTGTTATTTACGTACTTTGGGACATAGATTAGTACGTACCATAAGACAAGTCCCAAGGTACGGTCTTGCATCCATCTGCAGAAGCAGTTGTAAATGCTGCAAATATGTCACTATCAGGACGATTGACATTAAGAAAAGCAGCGGAATAATTTGGTATTTCGAGGTCTGCCCTAAGCGGGCATATTAGAAAGTATAAAAGTATTGGTAACGAAGAATTTTCATACGAAGTAAGAAACGACACAAAAAAATTTTCATTGGAAGATATGAGCATAGGTTCTGACATAAATGAGGAAATCACTGCTTCTGAATCTTTTAATGTAAATGTTCTAGAAATAAGGTACCTGAAAAGAGTGCAGAATCTACTAACAAATTCACTTACGAAAACGATGAAGTCTTTAAAATATCTATGAACGATGTCATCACGAATGTACCTCTCCCAAAATTAGCTGATACTACTGCCCGTAAAAGTAGTCAGTTTGAATTTGGCATTGATTTTTCTGCATATAATGTTAGTTAAGGTTCACTATTTCATGCTTTAGAGTAATATTTCTTATGCCTCAATTTTTTTACCTTAAAAAAAATCCATAACGTTAGCTACAGTGGCGTAACCGTAAAAAAAGAAAAGAAAAATTGGGTCATTAAGTACTTGTTAATTTTAAAAGTCTTGACAAATGTATTATTTTAACACACTCTGATGGAAAGAAATAGAAACACTATCAGTACTGACAAATGCGAAAGGAAAACGGGTTCGAAGAATGGACGATCATGATATATCTTTGAAGTGACCCCCCCGCCTCCATGGTTGAGGTCTAGCCTATGGTTAGCTATACAATACACTACACGAAATGTACCTATTTCTATAATAAAACAAAGCCAAATAAGTCCGCCGTCGGTTCTCTAAACTAGGAATGGTAATGCACATGATGTCAGCTCTATATTTAGCTGACATATAACTTTTTTGTGCAAATTTTCAAGGTAATATTGTATTCCCAAGATATAAAGTTAAAGAAGATTTTCAAAACATATTATTATACTTTCAAACTTCTACCAAAAATTGGTATATATTGTAATACAAGATATAGTAAAGTAAAAACTGCTCTTGAAATTATTTATTAACAGTACTTAATTTTACTACATTCGAAAAAGTGTTTTTAACACAAAAAAATAATTACAAAGAATAATATTTTTCTCCTATAACCATATTCATAGGTTTACTACAACTGTAACACTTACTACTACAAAAAAATAATTACAGGGCTGAAATTCCTGAAAAGATTTTTTTCAGTGTATCATTTTCTGTTCGGGTATGTATTTCAAATTTGTATCAGAAACCTGAAACGCAGTATAAATCTTTTAAAATCAAATCAATGAGATTCTTTGAAATAAAAGTACAACCATTTGAAACAAGTGTAAGTTTAAATTAACGCAGTGGCTAAAAATCAACCGGCGGTCTTGCCCTTATACACTGACAGATCCTCCAGCAGGCGGAATGCTTACGACTGCAGTAACGTGTCCGCCGATAATGGCAGTGTTTTGTGCAGACATGGTGATTTGTCGACTTTCGCCGGTCGACGGATGTTATTATACGTCTTCAAATCGTTATTGCAAAGGTCATGATCATAACTTAGTGCCATGAAAAGTATTTTTATTTGTTTACATTTGCACTAACCTAAAATTTATTTGAGCAGTGCGTTTGTTTGTTTGATACAAATAGATTATTTGTTTAATTAAATGGGATGCTTTGAAACCCAAAAAACGTTGTTTGAATCAAACAATCCGTGCGTTCAGGGAGTTACGGCGCTGGAAGCGTATACCGCTAGAGCTTGTGTCCAGCGCCTGAAGTCATTGAACGGGTCACAGTAGTACATTTTAAAATTGAAGGGCTCTATGCAAGAAGTCCCTAAGTCACTTTTTCATGTTCTGAGATATTTGAGATTTTATGTTTCAATTTGATCTGGAAATCACATTGTTTTGATTTTGACTAATCTTTTTTTCCTAAAGATTATTTGTATCATTTCTTATATTATCGCCAAATTTCAAGGTAAAAAATCCACACTTAATGCAAAAAAAAATATAAACAATTTACACTTAGGTACTTTTTAACAAAATTACTGCAAACTTGTTTCAAAAATTTTATTTCAAGTAAAAATAGACCAGTGATATACGATAATAATAAAATAAACTTTCCCACAAACTTAATTTATTGTCATAACACGCAATAAAAGGTTTTTTCTGCTTAAACGTAATAATTTCAACAAAAAACTTATTCGAACTGTTCTACATCAGACTCTTGATCCTCTTCTCTTCCCAACTTCACGGATTCTTCGTCTAACACTTTATAAAACTCCCTGTTTTCCTCTGCTTCAATATAATGAACCAAAAATTTTATGTTTGCCAGTTTCTCTTCCTTCAGTTTTAAAAATTTATCGTATGCAAAACTTGGGATAATGTTGGAAAGAAGTCTCTGATATCCTACTTTGTATAAGTTGAAACAACTGCCATAATCCCCAGTCATAGCCTCTCTCAGTCTTGGTTTATCCGCAGCAGAAAAGATAACTGATCGGCATTTTGAAATTCCCGGTAAGGACGATTTTATTTTGTCACCATACAACTTTTTGTAGTCCAGCACTTTCAGTGTCGCAAAATTTCCTGTAATTTTGCTGCTTTTGGTCAATAAGGATTGTTCCAAGAACACTACTTCAAAGGAATCTTTGCATCGGGCATTTTGTATAAGCTGTATGTAATAGTCTGGGTTATCGACTTTTTCCCTTTTCACTCTCTTTTTTTCGATCAGGGCAAAACAGCGGTCTACAGGCATCATGGAATGTCCTGGAATAGGGTAGTATACCACAATACCTCGAAAAATTCCAGATGCACATAAAGAATCTAAATAAGTGAATAAATATCTGTTTTTGTTTTGCGAGAAACAGTTATCGCAGAAAATCGATAATTTCTCTTGTTCGTCGGTTTTATATTTTTTGATATAATAATTTAGAGCTGTGATAACCTCGTTCGGACCTTTAGTAGCAAAATTTTCCGTGAAGAGAAACATAGTGGCTTGATTACTGACAATATTATTGATTCCAAAATTATGTAGCCAAAGTTGCCTTTTGTAATATTCGTCGCCAATATTAGTTACCGGCAATGGCAAATTTTTTTGGAAGTCAAAACATATTGCTAACTCTTTGTTGCTTGCGTTTTCTTTTTTCTCTTTAAGAAGAGTAAAAAAAAACCTGAGATCGACGAAGGTGTAACTCTCTAGCGGTACTGAGAGACATTATTTCATTTTCATTGTTTCGTAATTTTGCCGAGTTAAGATCCGCCATAAATTTTGTACAAGTTGCACATATATCTTTTCTTGGATGAGCAAAAGAATAGTTGAAATTTTCAACAAAAATTTTATGAAACATTCCATACTTCACTGGATTATCAGGAAAACATTGGCCATAGTTCTTATGGAGCTGAGATACTGTAAGATCAGACTGTAGATATTTTTTGCACATGTTTTGTGAACGACTATAATGTGATTCAACGGCTGGCAGATTTTTCAAAAAACTGTTAACTTTTTCAACTGTATCGGTAGGTAATTTATTTTTCCGGTTATGGTGCTTTCCTCTAAAATCTCTTACATCGTCTATGTCAAACTTTAAAATCTTCTTTCTGAGTCTATCTCTAGTGATTGCATGCATTGCAAGAAAAAAGTTTTGGCAAATTGTAACAGATTTGTTGTTGTCTACAACAGTATACTGAAAAACCTTTCGCGGAGGTTTATTTTTATTAGAATGGCGCGCAGCTGGTTTTGAACTGATGCACCCTCGCAAGTACAAATTTTGTTCATTATGGTTACTTAAATTTTGGAAACGTTCACAAACTTGCTTATAGGAAATACCAGTGAACTTGGTTTTACACTTACAGCGACATTCTGGCATTTCACTCTGTATACGAGATTTTCTTAACTTTGACTTTTTGTTTTCTCTTTCCCATTTTTTTGGATCTGATCTTCTTTTCTTTGGTTTTGCTTTTTCTTCATCATTCCCATTTTCGTCTTCAGTAATAATCAGGTCATAATTCTCTACTGGACTTGCCCTAACCCTAACCTCATCAGGAGGCAGCCACACATCGTCATCATCGCTAGCTGGATAAGGTTCTATAAAAACAATACATTACTGTAATAGGTACTCATCTACATAACTTTTTAACATTGCAACTTACCTGCGATACTTTCATCACTGCTCATCTTAGAAAAAGTATTTATTTTGCGCTAGGTACAATAGGTAGTTGAGAGCTGTTTTAATGTAAAATGCAACTAACCACTTCTTTTTTACCTAGGGTATTCTTAAACATTTAGGTACTTCTTAAACACTTAGGTACTTTTTGCACAAAAATTCCTAAACCAGCTGAGAATGGGACATTTAAAATAACATGGTTAGGGGCCTTTTAAACGGAAACCAGCAAGTGGGATGGAAAGTTCATCCATTCTTATTAGAGATGGCGCTAATAGTACAAAATCTCTAAAATGTCACTTAGGGACTTCTTGCATAGAGCCCTTCAATTGTTGCTTGGACATGCGTACTTTTACTACCTTCTGAAGTCTGACAGCGGCAATATGGTGTTGTGAAGTTTATTATTATTTCATTTAATTATTATTATTATTGTTTGAAGTATGAAGACCTGACATACGTACTTTTAAAATCTAAACTAAAAATAAAGTCAACGTATTTGGTTTTATAGCAATATAAAATCCTTATTTTAGAATTGACCGAGGAGATGGTAAATTATTTACTATAATATAAAGTGTGTCTAAATATTTAATACTACATTTCACAGTGTATTATTATATGGATTATGTGGAAGTTTTCGATGAAGTTGGCGTAATCTATTATCAATATTATATCAGCAGTTTTGATTGATATATTTATCGGCACTGTGAACAGTATTCATTTCAATTTTAATTAGTTGCTGAATTTTCTGAATGCTAATGTTGCAGTAAGAGTAGGTATAACCACAGAATTATAACTGATACATAAATTTATTACAAAGAAATAACTTTGTGTATTTCTTTTATTACTGTAGTTGTAAAAACAATATTCTTCCAATATTTAACTTATTGAAATCTGATGTTAGCAAATTCGTTGGAATGTTTTGAGGTTTTAGTTGAAGATGATGTAACGATTAACACTATTATATTAGCAGTGTTGGCTGAGATATTTATCGGCACTTTGAATAGTTGTTCATTTCAATTTTAATTAATTGATGTATTTTTTGAATGCTACTTTGTAATAAGTGTATAAATAAATAAATAAATCGCCTATCCTATTGATAAATAAATATGACATAAACTGATAACATTGTGTGTTTGTTTTATTGTTGTGGTTGAAGAAGCAATATTATTCCAACATTTATCGTACTGGAATCTGATGGTAGATCTTGTGTAAAAGTCTTAAGTTACGTTACCTAATAGATTATGTAGCTATCTATACTTATGCATACAATACTAATGTATTTTAGAACACGAAAATATAATAAGAAGATAAGGCCCAAAAACAAACAATATTATATATATAGCTCATAAGTTTCAGTAGCAGCTCTTAATATTTTTGATTAAATTTAGTGCCAGAAGGAATTATGCTGTTTGACATTACTTGTTAGTTATATCTATTTCAAAATACATTTCAATACGTATATAAACATATCAAAAAGACTTATTAGGCACTATTTAAGATCTATTGTGCAACATAATTGAAGTTTTTATTGATCGTATTATTCACAAGATTCAAATTTGAATTTTAACCGCTTTCTTTTACCGCTGCTATGTCATCGAGCCAAATTTATTTTCATTATTACTTAGGATTCACTAACAGTTATTTGTTTATTAGAAATAAATAATCTCTTTCAAGTAGAAAAAAGATATTCACTTTATATGTAAACCGAATATAATAGTACTTATCAATATCTATTTTATATGATAAATTTACCTATAACTTTCGCATAACATAAATATATCAACAAGTACAACAGCAACCGTAAAAATTATATTTACTACTACAATTAATACATTAATGTGTTTATTAATCCGCGGGTTTGAATTTTTAAATTCATATTTGAATATTCACCGCTTATCCCCACTTCTTTCTAGCGCCGCTAGGTCATCCAGCGAAATTTATTTTCGCTAGGCAAGATGACGACCGCTAGCTCCAGCGCCGGCACTTAGCAGTCGCTGGCAGTCGCGTTCAGGACACCGCTCGAGCTAGCACAGCTCAGCGCTAGCGGCGCCGTAACTCCCTGAACACACGGAATTATTCCAAATAAATATACCTAATTCGGGTATTTATTTCATTCAAAGAAATATTTTTTACCAAACAAATATTTGTATGTCTATATTTAAAACCAGGATTTCTTTCAACAAAAATCTTACTTCTGTGTTATAATAAGGTAGATGCCGGATACTTATAATCTATAATACATATAAACTAGAGAAAAATTAAAGATAATGTTGATAACTATATATGAACATGATATTTCACAATATTCAGTTCAGTAGTTTATTGCTGAGTTTATTCCTTATAATTCCTTATAAATTCCAATCTAAATCTACACAAAATTATAAAATTACATTTATTTTATTCATGAATGCCTACTTAATTTTAATATGCTTCTCGGAAATCAAAATAGAATACTATAAAATACTGTGCTACCACAATCTAATCATGTTTATATTTATTTTCATTATGTTTTTGTTTTCAAACGATTTGCTTGCAAATAGCTAAAATTAAAATTAGAATAGATGTTTATGACCTTTTTAAATAATACCGGCCGGCGGGTCAAAACAAAATTATGAAGATTAGGTGCTGTAGACAATAATAAAAATAATCTTATTAATCGCATGAAAAATATAGTACGCGTACAAGTTCAATGGCAGCGTATCTCACCCACGTAAAAATAATCTAGATTTAGTCAGATATGAAAAAAAAAGGAAAACAAAAACATTATTTATACGTGTTACCATTATGGTGTATTTACTTAGAGAAGAAATTAGGTAATTAAGAAAAATAAAAATT
The DNA here is from genome assembly GCA_963170755.1 of Amphimallon solstitiale. NCBI lineage: Eukaryota > Metazoa > Arthropoda > Insecta > Coleoptera > Scarabaeidae > Amphimallon > Amphimallon solstitiale. The sequence continues at coordinate 123,270,112 of OY720681.1, read as the reverse complement.
ATATAACACCTCTTGAAGACCTCTTTATTAAGAGAAAACTGCCGCTGTCTGTGAGATTCTTGACGAGAGAGTACGAAAAATTCCAAGCAGGACAGTAGATCCCGACACATGGAAAATACAATGTGCCGAATGTGGATCAAAGGGGGTAAAATTAAAATGGGATGGATGCGCCCGTCTAGACTCTTGCAAATTATGTGAAACTCGAGTTTGTTTACGACGTTTTTACTTTCTTATACATACGTGGTATACGGAAGTATTGTGATGATGAAAATTTTCGATCTCGAGATTTCTGCAGATATCCACTTTTTGAAGTCCCCTGGTACTGAAAAAGTGGTTTTAAAAAAATATGTCTGTCTGTCTGTCTGTCGGTGTGTCTGTGTGTGACCACGATAGCGGTCAAACCGCTATAGCTATCTATTCCACATTTTGCATTTAGTAGTACAATCTGCCTCTTGAGAACTGATTAAATTTTCAGTAAAATCGGCAGACCGGAAGTAGTAGTTTACTTCAGTGAAAAAATCGAATTTTGCCAATATTTCGTCAACTACTAAGTTTAAACAAATTTATAAAGAATTCATATGTACTCAAAATTGAATTTGAGAAGAATTTTATTATGAAAGTTTTTCGAAATTGATACCGGAAGCAGGTCTTTTACTCTTATCAAAAATCAGTTTTTTGCAAATATTTCGCAAGTCATGCTTTTTAGATAGGTACGCTAGGAATATAAAAGTATTTATAACTTAATTTTCAATATCTTTTGTATAAAAAAAATCAAAATTCGAACCAGAAGTATTACTTTTACTCTTATCGAATAGCGATTTTTTGCCAATATGTCGTAAATTATGCGTTCTATAAATATTTGTCAAGAGCACAAAGGTATTTAGAGTTGGTTTTGAAATATTTTTGGTATAAATGAAATTTCAAAATTCAGACCGGAAATAACACTTTCTTTTTTAGTATACATTCTATAGAGATTTATTAAGAGAATAGAAGTACTTATAATAGGACATGAAATAATTTTTATATACAAAACTTTTAAAACTATAATTTGCAACGCTCATACGTATAAGAAAGTCGTGGGGTGGCCACACCTCATTTTTTACTTTCTTATACGTAGTATAAGGAATTATAATTTTGTATTTACGAGTATAATGTCCCTCTTGAGATCTGATTAGATTTTCAGTAAAATCGACAGGCCGGAAGTAGTAGTTTACTTCAGTGAAAAAAATTGACTTTTGCCAATATTTTGTCAACTACTTAGTCTAAACAAATTTATAAAGAATTCATATGTAATCAAAATTAAATTTGAGAAGAATTTTATTATAGAAGTTTTTCAAAATTCCAACCCGAAGTAGCTCTTTTACTCCTATCGAAAAACAGTTTTTTTGCCAATATTTCGCAAGTCATGCTTCTTAGCTACGTTACGAGTATAAAAGTATTTAGAACTTATTTTTATTACCTTTTCTATAAAAAAAAATACAAAATTCGGACCGGAAGTAACACTTTTACTCTTATTGTACAGAGATTTTTTGCAAATATGTTATAAATTATGCATCCTATATATATTTATCAAGAATACAAAAGTATTTAGAGCTAGATTTGGAATACTTTTTGTACAAATGAAGTTTCAAAATTCGGTCCCGAAATAACACTTTTAATTTTAGCGAGTAGCACTTTCTTTTAAATATTACGCAAAGTATGCATTCTATACAGATTTATTAAGAGAATAAAAGTACTTAAAATAGGATTTTGAATAATTTTTGTATAAAAAGATTCTTAAAATTGTATAATTTAAAACGCTCATACGTCTAAGAAAGTCGTGTGGTGTCCACATCTCATTATTTTGTATGAGCAGACAACGTTTCGTGTTTATTATATTCGTATAATCCAGCGAATCTAAACTTCCCCAGGTATCTAAAATGTAAGTATGATAACCAAAACTGTCCTATAACTATACATCATAAAAATATTTGTACGTCAAATCTTGAGAAATTACAGCCACTAATTTACTTTATTACTTATTTACCAAAGTTTCCACAAACGGTTCCCGAGCTTCTGGCCAATTTTGACACGTTTTTAGTTGGCAGCGTTCTTATGAAGAGTTACAAAGTCAGTTGAGCCAATACAATTTGTGTTGATAGTATAATTGATACTATTATACTATCATATTTGTTTAACTAATTTTAGCTACCATCTCACCTAAAATGACAAGACTAAGAGAAAATTACTGAAGGAAAAGTATGGGTCGAAAAATGAAAAAAATACGAGAAGGCCGTCAGGCTTCTGCAGAAATGGAAGAAAACAAAAAAGTACTGTACTCATGTGCTTCTCCATTTAGCTGGTATTCTTTATGGTGTTCATGAATATATTTTAACGTTTGGTATATGTAAAGAGACTTCAAAGTAAGTATATTTGTTTGCTTGAAGTAGCCTCTGCACGAGTCTCTATATCTTAAATTATGCAATACTCTAATGGCTTTCTTTTGCAGGACAAAAATTCTGTCTGCCGCATTCGAGGTACCCCACAGGAGGATACCGTAGGAAAGGTGGCAATGAAATACTGCATGGTAGGCAAGTGTAGCCGCCTCGTACGTGGCTGTGGCATTTATACGGCGGATTGCGAAGATTCCTGACGACAATTTCTTTGCCAGGTGGTCAATATGTCGTGTCCAGCTCAAACCTGTATCTATATACAAACCCAATAGCTTAACCTGATTTTCTTCTTCGCAACGTGTCTGAATAGTAAGGGTTTGCGTTTTAGCGGTGTTCAATTTTAGTTTATTACTTTCGAACCATGACTCACTTTGTTGTACGGCTATATTTGTTTTTGCTATAGCTTCTTCCATGCTTTGATGCTTGACAAGAATCGTCGTGTCACCAGCATACAAGCACATTTCTACTCCTGGAAGAGAATACGGCAGGTCATTGATATAGATTGTAAACATAAGCGGGCCTAAAATTGAGCCTTGGGGTACTCCTAGTGTTGTAGAACCCACTGAAGAGTTGTGCCCTTTCCAATTTACTACTTGTGCTCTACCTGATAAGTAAGGCCGAATTAGTTGTAAAGGTGGCCCTCTCACTCCATATCCTTCCAATTTGTCTAATAAAATACCGTGGTCTACGGTATCGAAAGCTTTGGTTAGATCGAATAGGCTCATTATGACCGTTTTCTTTTCATCTAGAGTTTTGTTGATGTATGTTATTACATCCACAAGAGCCGTAGTAGTCGATTTGTTTTTTCGATACCCATGTTCACTAGGAGTCAAGCACTTTCTATTTTCCATATAATTGTAAAGTCTCGATGCAATTACTACTTCGAACACCTTAGAGAGAACAGGCAGTACACTAATTGGTCTATAATTTTGGCAATTGTTAATATCTCCTGCTTTGTGTATTGGTACGACCTTTGATATCTTTAGTTGTATGGGAAAATATCCTTCTACAAGACAGGAGTTAATAATTTCCACCAATGGCTTACTTATGTCATCAACTACCCATTTTAGTATCTTAGTGCTCATTCCATAAATGTCCTTACTTTCTTTAGACTTCATCTCGTTTATTATTCCCCGTATTTCCCTTTCAGTTACAGGTCCAAAAAAACAGCATGTGTTCGCCGTTAGATTTGAGTTATGCATTAAATGAGGAGGAGTGTTTCCTGTTATATTGTTAGCCACTTGAGCACCTGCGTTGCAGAAATAAGTATTCATTTCATCTGGTGTTATAGATGATGCATTACTTGATCCTCTCTGCTTATCTGAAATTTCTGCGTTTATGATCTTCCAAATCACTTTCATTTTGTTGTCGCTGCTTCGTATCATTAAAGCATTTTTTCCCTTTTTGCTCGTTTTTATTGCCTCTAAATATTTTTTTTTGAAACAGGTGTAGGTTTCAAACCATTCATTATCCTTTGTACTTTTAGCTATTACCGCAAGCGCATCAAGTGTATTTTTCATATTTTGCAATTCTTCGCTATATGTAACACATGTATCTTCGTTACCTTTTTTCTTTTTTTGTTGCAGAGGGAACGACGATTCAAAAGCAGACACCATTATATTGTGGAATACGTCAAACTGAGCCCTTGCTCCATTGTCTGCCACTGGTAACTCTGTTATTTTTGTACTGAGAACTTGCTTAAAGGTATTGAGATTTCGTACGGAAAAGTTTCTGAAGCTCACTTTCTCTAGTTTTGCAGGTATGACATCAATACTAAATTTTACCAATTGCCCCATATGATCGGAAATGTGAAGATCAAGAACCTCAGCGATGTAGCCACTGTCACAAATATTGGAAAATACATTATCAATACATGTGTTAGAATTTTTTGTTATTCTAGAATACTCTTTGGACATTTGACGGAGATGAGTGTTCTGAATAAATCTGTAATAGCATTTGTGTTATTGTTTGGAGTTAAGAAGGCAATATTAAAGTCTCCTGCAATAATTATTTGTTTCGCTAGGCCGTCACGATCTAGTAGCTCAAGCATACTGCTTATTTTTTCAGTAAATAAGGCCATATTGCCCAATGGTGGTCTATAGATTGAAACCACAACTATTTTGAGTTGCATTATTTCTACTGCTGCGATTTCTACATTCTTTTCTACTGATAATTCCTTTATTTCCGTTCTTTCTATCGCACTGAGATTATCTCTTATCATTATCATCGTTCCGCCATGTATTGAATCTTCTCTACAGAAAATACTTTGTATCTTCTAGTATGGTAATCGGCAGCGTGCAATCTTTTCGTATGAAAGAAAGTGTTCCGTTACACATAAAATATCTAAACTATACTGTTTAGAGACATTTAATGCGTCAATTTTATTTTAGATTTAAGATTGAGTAATTTTTATTCACCAAATTCCGTTCTCTATCCACGTCTGTTTTGTGAGTAGGTATAACTTTTTTGTGTATAGTTTGTTCTTTTATGGAATCTATTACTTTTTCTTGATTTTTTAAATTCTCGAAAAAACTTTACGTTAATGTTTTCCGGCCATCGGTTCGGATCGAATATAGTTTGATCATCCACTGTGTGATTAAAGCCGATTTAAAAAGAGTTATAGTTCTCTCGAGTCTCGTAATCCTTTTTTTAAATGTTTCTATAACAAAATCATCTCTACCGAATTTGCTAACCAGGAGGTGTCTCATCTCATCATTTGAGGAACTATCCTTAAATCTGTCTACAAATATCCATTTGCGTTTTTCTTTCAAAAAGGCCACGTTTTCTTTGCTTGTGCCGGTTATTGCTGTATATTTTCTATCTCTGTCAGTATGTGGTTGCCTCTCTTTTATTTTGATTTGTTGGGGTTTACTGTTTTTCGTATCTTGGTCCCTTTTTACTTCTAACTTTTGAGCGGAATTCATTTGATTTAATGATTTTCCTTTCCATGTTTATCTGCTCTCGGAGGTTCTTCATTGTTGCAGGGTTCTGTAATTTGATATTTTGCGAGATTATAGTTTTCGGCATCAGATGGCTGTTGTATGTTCGATGTTGAATTTTGTATGTTTACATTCTGTTTGTTTTGTACTTCTTTGACAATGACATAAAATAATGAACTTTTAATATGCGTTTGAATACTATTTTGTATAAATACCTTCAATTCTGTTATTTCTTTTGTAAGTAGATCTTTAAATATAGTTGCTTGCTCATGTTTGGATATATCCCTGTCAGCAGTAATTCCTTCTATGTTGTTATCGTGTACGGATTCGAGATAGTCAGAGTTGTTAAAATTCTCCGCAAGCAATTTTTCAAGCAGCTTCTCGTTTGTTATCGATAACCTTTGTTGTAATTCTCTAATATTACTTTCCTTTTCATTCTTTACTATGGTTAATTCATCTTTTAGCTGTTTTATTTCTTTCTCTTTTATGTCACATTTACAGGTTATTTGCAGAGAAACTAATTGCTGTTCCAAGATTTGGATTTGTTTCTCTCTCTCGAAACACTTACATTTTGATTTTAGTGTTTCGATTTCCTCCTTTAATTTTCTGTTATCGTCCTGTATTTTCTTAGTATTCTCTTCAATAGAGGTTATGTTGTCGCAGCATCTTATCTTACCACTTGCATCGACGTTTACTCCCGGAATTTTTAGAATACAACTTGGATGAAAACTATTAGAACATTTAACACACATAACATAGTTTTTAACTTCTTTAGTACACTTTTTACACGCAAATATTAACTGATTACTAGAATTTACATTAACCGGCGCCATGTTGCAATCTCGATATATTAGGAAGCTGTGTGGTAAATGTTGTAGCTGGTGTACTACATTCAACTATTTCATATAACAGTTGATGCGGAAACAGCTGCTAAAACCATTGACGAAAATTTGCACAAAATGCTTCATTCACACGACAGGTACACGGAAAAAATACTTTTGTTAGTGACAGTGTCGCATATATGTTAAAAACATACAGAATTTTAAAGGAAACATATCCTTGTATGCTGCATATTACTTGTGTAGCACATACTCTGCACAGAATCTGTGTATACTGGGGTGTCTCTAAAAGGTGCGGAAAAAACGCTACCACACATTTCTGAGGGCAAAATATGACGATCTAACCCAACTTACCTCAGTCCAAAAGTGGATGCTTTCGGAGATACAGAGTGTCAAAAGTTCAATTTGATTTTAGTTTTTTATAAATAATTTCTGTAATAATTGGTATATTGTCACAATATTTGGGTAGGGGGGGTTTCGTGGGGTAAAAAATTTAAATCTGCTCTCATTTTCATTGCAAAATGTAGAGGGCGCCACCTGCGGCATATTGTATCCATTTAAAACGTAATAACTTTTTTGAGACACACTGTATTTAACTTTTAAATAAAAATTCTTATTCTCCAATGTATATCAGACACGCCTATCCGGAAGTTGATAGACTTGTATCCGCTTTAAAAGAAGTCTTCATTCGCTTTAAAAGAAGTTTTCAGAAAAGCACCACTGAGAATAGTTCTTTACAAGGAAAAACGTCCATCTTTTTCACTGCCTCCCTCGCCAGTAATAACTAGATGGGGAACATAGTTGGAAACTACTAGTTTTTATGCAGAGAATTTCGTTACATGTTTAAATGACGCTGCTCGAAGTATTTCTGAGTGCAAGGAACTAACACAAATCCCAAATTAGAAAAAATCAGTTGTTATTCCTTCAGGAACACTTTGGAAATTTGCCTAAACTAATCACATACTTTGAAAATCGAAATCTCAAATTGAAAGACGGATTAACCACATTAGATGTGGCTAGTAATAATTTCAAAAGTATTTCAAGTGACTTCGAATGTGCCCCTCGGCAAAAGTTAGACGCAGGTGTTAATAGAAATCCAGATTTAATAACAATGCGGCAATTGTGTATGGGGACAATGACACAAAATCTAACTGCTAAATACCCTGAAATAAAAGAATATTTCCAGTACGCACCTATAACCAGGTGCGATGTAGAAAAGACGTTTTCTATCTACAATTATATTATATAGATCACCAGCCACTTGTTATCCAATTATATAAATAAAATTAAAACCTCTTTAAAAATACAACATTTCAATAGTGCGCCCTTGGACGATGAGTCATCAACAGTGCGTGTCCGCGCCCTAGTAATAACTACTATCCAATCGAAGGTAGTCCTTATACAAATTTTCCAACAACGGACTTTGTTTTTCGACGCTGTAATAAGTTTAAAACTTACTTTTCTCTTATGGCAATGAACATTTGAATGTGATAGCAATGATTCAGAAGCACTCGACATAAATAAAGCTGCAGTTTTGGGAAGTATATCCACTACAAACGGCTACACATAGTTCAAACAATTTCTTTCAACGTGTGATATGCCTTCGATGGGACACCACGTTTTTACAAAAAATTAAAAAAACTTAATCGAAATTTATTCATGAAACAGCTTGGGAATCCAGAAATAGTAGATCCCCAATACACGAAGAAAAACCCAATTAAAGATTAAGGAATTGCTTAAAGTCTGCTAATTTTGTGAATGTTTTTTTTGGCTAGTTGTATAAATTGCAATTATCTATTATCTATTTTGTTGAACAAATACAAAAAAAAGTAATTTATTCTTGTATTTTAGTACCAGTTACGTACATCTTATGATTGATTAATTACTATAGTCATTATACGAATGGAATTTTTAAATTTTCTTTAATTCATATACTCCTTAACAATCTAATTCTGTCAACAAAGTGTCAATTGTCAATTGACCTTGATTAGATTAAAAATTATTAATTATATTTGAATTAATAAATGACAGTTTTACAGTCCGTGTTATCCTTCATCCATCGAGTTGTTTTCATTACCTAAATCTCATTTAAAGTGTTTTTTTTAATTTATGTAACACCTCTTTCCCTAAAGCGGTTTTTTAAATTTTACAGGTGAATAGACGAAAATTATTTGAAACACCTTGCGTTTTATATTAGAGTCGACAATGTCATTGATTACTAGATCAGAAACAAAATCACATTGTATATTATTATACATATGAGCATTACTTTTATTGAGGCCTACTGTGGGACTGTTATAAAATATGCAGTCAAAACAATATTCTCACTATATTGCTGCTCACAGCTTGGTTTTAATAAAATTAATAAATAAGTACATATGCAATTGCGGATGACGACTAGACCTGTATAAGGATACCTATCTACTGCAACGCCTGAAAGGTAGGCTATGTGTATTCATAAATAGGGCAAAACCACAGATAAGGGAGATTACAGATAGCCGGTGTTTATGGAGAGATTGGCAACACAAAAAATAACTTTAATTCAATCCAAAAGATGGTGTATGAATGTCGAATTATGTAAAGTCCCTAGATATATAAAGTACCGCAACTGCCTCCATTTTGCCCCAAAGAAGCGGTAAATTTAAAAATCTGTCCATTTTTTTTAACTTTACAAATGTAATACGAGAAATATTGTATTTTAATTTTCTGAAAAATTCATGTCCTGTGCGGATGCGATCCCGAGCCGGCCGCGTGTGAAGCGAATATCTTACCATTAGACCACCGCGGGTACTTCAATGTAAGTTGTCTTATCGTGTATTTGTATATATCCGTACGAATTACTAAATAACTACTAAAAGTCACCAAATCATCGCCATTTTGGCGCCGTTATAATAGGACAAACCAATTGCGGTACTTTATATATCTAGGGACTTTAGAATTATTGTATTTTCGTATTATTTTCCCAAATTTATTGGATAAAAGATGGCAACGTATGTCTTATCACAGTTATCTTAGATTACAATTAAATTATTCAGGATTCAGACGGCGCCTTTTTTTTATGGCAGAACCGAACAACGAGTTTTTGTTGTAGTTCGGGAATATCAGATATTCGTTTTTATTTAAGTGTTTATATTATAAAACGGAAATGCTGACTTTGAAAAATAATTTTGGAATTCTCCACAATTTAAGAAACTATTTCTATTTTTAATCATTTCATGGAAAAGATCCTGTTTTATAAACTACTATTAAATATAATGTTTGTAAATGTGTAAATATAAATCTTTCCTTATTTGATTTAGACAAAAACTTTAAATAGGTATTTTTAATTATTATTGCATTTCTGAAAAATGAATACAGGCTGATTCAATGCCGACGCTCATCAGAGGGATTTCACGTATTGAGATAGACGGTAGGTTTAAATTTGGCGAATTTGATAGATTATGTGCCTGTTATGGACCTGGTGAGAAAACGTCAGTGATAAATGACTTTCGAACCGGAAATGCTGATTTTTTCTATTAACATTGCCATTTTAATTTGGCCTTGTAGGGAAGGATCACAAAGTTCATTCTTGAGGACTCTTTTAGCCTCCTAGCTAATGGCGTTATCGAAGTTTTTATAAGACGTTTCGGCTCTTCTGGACATCATCAACCTTCTTATTTCTTATAACCGTTATTCTAACACTATACGGAATTTTTTTTTGGTTTCAAATATTTATTTAAAACATAATGAAGAATGTTTTTAATATTAGGTAATATATTTCAAAATACATTGAGTCATTGCTTTCATTCAGCAGACACAATAGTTGCGCAACTGTTAAGTGATCATGTCCAGTAGACGACCGCTCACTCTGAACATGTTCAGGAGCGGCCGCCATTTTTGTGAGCGGAAAAATTCTGTACGCATGCGCCATTGATGCATTCCAAGACCAACCTAATACGATATTTTTGAAGAAAGTTACTAGAAAAGTAAGATACAGCAAATTAAAGGTATTGTGCAGAAATAAATGTATTAATATATTGGAGTTCACCCAGTATTTTTTTAACGCAAACACGAGTATAGGGAACGTTAAATCAAAAAAAGTTTAATCAATGTTTAGACTCTGGAGACAGTTTATAACGCCTACAATACTGCATCTGGTCAATGGGAAGGTTAGAAAAAAAAGATTTTTTTAAACAAGGTAACTCTAATAGTATGCGACACGACAATACAAGTCGTCTCGACCCCAAACTGCGCCTTTTAAGAATACTGATTAAACTTGGTAGTTTAAAGTTTGATTTTTTCACTAACGAAAACTACTATTTCCGGTCTACTGATTTCACTGAAAATCTAGAGTAAAAACGACTTTTTTGCTGCCCGTTTTCCAGACGAAAAGAGATGTTGGAGTTCACCATATGAATAGTGCTATTCAGTAACTGCGTGATGTTATACATTATTTCTTTTGTCCGTCATAATTTCGGCCTTATACGTCCGGTCTGTACTAATCAGATCTCAAGAGGGAGATTATATTCTTAAATATAAGATGTGGAGTTGATAGCTTGAGCCGTTTGCTCGCTATCGCGGTGAGACACACAGAGAGAGGAAAGACTATTCTTGGAATATTGTCCGAATTTTAAAGCTTCGCAAATATTTTGAGTATGCAATCTCGGTACACAAAATAGTGTTTTACTTTCTTATACGCAGTGTAAGGAAGTATTGTGATGATGAACATTTTTGACCTCGACATTTTTGCAGATATCCACGTTTTGAAACCTGTGAAAAGACTAAGAATATTTCGTTTCTCTTTATTTATTTACGGTATTTTACTTTGGCTACTGACTTACCTGTGAGAATAGTTTCAAATTCCAGGACCACATGTTTGAAGGTGCCAAGAAGGAATTAAAACGCCTTTTAAACATTGAGAGAAAATGCTGTAATTGGGGCTAATAACGTGTTTTTAGTTTTAGTCAGTGAGTTCAAATAAAAGTGCTAGATTTAAAAGAGTAAAACCCACCATTTTAGGCGTCATTTGTTCCAGATCCACTTTCCCTCAAGCACAAAATCTGTCAACTTTGCCAAATTTAAACCTACCGTCTATTCAATATGACTCGGCCTGTATTGACAGGTAAATATATTACGAAGACATACTCTGCATACAACTTTGACAATTAATTATGTATTATAAATTTTATTCAAAGTATTATATTACCATTCAAAATTAAAAACACCAGTAAACAGGGTGTCATTATTATCTATTGTATATAAATATTAAATAATCATAATCAGAATTAGAATATTTGAAAGATATTTTAAATTCAGTAAAGAAGTATAAATATAACCTGGGCATACAAATAATATATGATAAAATGTGTCTGTTAAAACTCCTTGCTTGTAAATGCGCTTGTATGTAGAAAATACAACAAAGGCGCATCAGTTCTATTTCGCGTTTTTTGTCCTCAGGTATATTTTTTATTTGAAAGACTATTCTTCTGAATGTCCGACAGAGTCAGGTATATAAGAAGTATGTCGTCGCCTTATTTGAAGTAGAAATTAAAATAACAACCTAGATTTTGCGCCCCGAATATTGTAATAAAACTTATAGTAGCGCTCTCCATCTTAGTGCCTTGTTTCCAAACTAACGCCGAACTCCTAACGGTCGTTTCCAAAATATGTTGCCAATAATTATCATTACATCGGCTACCTACAATCTCCCTTATCTATGGCAAAACTTACGTGGCTAATTCAAATTTTTCTCAATAACTATTAACGTTTACAGTAAGATTCATTGAAGGTACTTAAAGAAAGTTTTGTTTCCCTTTGTGGAAAAATAATATAGAAAACATGTGGAACAGTTTAGTCTAGGCTCCATCTATAGTTTTATAAAATTTAGTTCTTTAGGTACTTCGGAAAAACCTTAAAATATTTGTTGTTTCTTTCTAAAAAAATCGCTGCAAAAATAATGGAGAAAAAACTGAATGACTAAGCTCTTGATTTCGGTATAATAATAATAATAATAATCTTTATTGTCAGAGGTCCAAAACAGACATGGACATTGTCAGATATAAAAATAAAACAGGTATAGCAATAATACAAAAAGTACAGGTACATCAAAATTTCACGAGCAATACAGATTATAACAGCCATTAAGGCTCCTCTGTACCACCCCAGAAAACAATACAAAATGGTAGCGGATTTTTTAGCTCCATTTTTATATTTGAAGGAAAGATCGATATTTGTGTGGGTATCAAATATGCTGCTTAAGTGCGCTGCAATATCAAAGTTGGGAAATAGGAATTATTTTTGTAGATATTGCGATAAATGTTTTTTATAAAAAACCGTTTTTTTGCGGTTATTTATAATGATTTTTAGTTGAAATTTATATCGATGTGTAGAGAATTCACATACCAAGTGCGCTCTCATTTTTCTTTTAAATAAAATTCTTTCATTCTTTTGATAATTTAATTGTAAGCTCTATAATTTTCTGCCAGAAATTTTAATCTAGACAGCCCCTTATATATTTAACAAATCCATATTATTTGATTTATAATAGCTAGGTACTTAACCAGCGGGGGGTCGGCTAATCGTTACGACCATTACAAGGCCGCAATGAATATTTTTCTTTAGGTCGTGGATTGTATTTACTACCTACTAAGGGTTTTGTGTTAAATTTTGTGTATGCTTTGCATGAAAGAACTGTCCCGGTTTCGCAATCCAATATTTTATTTTTTTTATATGATCTGTAGGACTTCTCAAATCTTACCTTCCGAAACAAATAATCATAAAAGTTCAGGGCGAGATATGTAATTTTTTTTGTCCAATTGCCTTCAAAGCTAAAGGTTTAGGTATGATATTATCTTTATTCCGAGTATTACATGCAATTGTGTTCACCTATTTTAACAATTTCTTTGTTTTTTTAAAGATGTATAAGCGTAGCATAAGCGTACACTTGTCGCACATCAAAAACACCCGTTTCAAATAAGTCTCCACTCGGGTAATCGCGTTTGTTTATTAAAAATAATCTTTAATATTCACTTCTGAACTATATCTAAGTTCCTCAAGGAACATTCCGAAACACCTCCCCACCCAAACATTACATATTGAATATATGTACTCTATATCTGCAAATCTCTACGTAAAATACTTTTGATAGGTTTTTTCCTATTTACACAGGAATCAATTATTTCTGGTAATAAAGCGTTCATATAAAATTGTTCCAAAACATTTACTATTTTCGTATTCCAACAATTATCATCCGAAAATGAAAAGTGTGAACACATGGATGTTAAAACTAACATCAAGCAGTAAATAATTACTGTGACTTACATATATATCTATACGTAAAACGTATATGCATATATGCATTTACTGCTTGATGTTAGTTTTAACATCCATGTGTTCACACTTTTCATTTTCGTTTTGATCGGTGACGCCACCTAAGGCTCTATTAAATGAGATACACTATTAACATACAGGCCTCTGTATAGCAGAACATGCCGTCAGAAGCCATCGCTTTGTTCTGTGTCATCTTTTGGGTGTTAGATGTCGCTGTGATACTCTCACTGCATTTAACACGCTAAAATGACATAAGCAGCGATTTAAGTCTTGAAGCTATTGTCGAGAATCTCCACGCACACTGATGAGACCTCATAGGTCGAAACACCGGTGTCTGTGCGTTCGATTGTCGACAATAGCACTTAATGTATGTGTGTATCTCAAACACATGCATATATGCATATACGTTTTACGTATAGATATATATGTAAGTCACAGTAATTATCATCCTTTTCAATAATTTCGCAAGCTATATTTTTTCTGTGTATACTATAAAGTAACATTCATCCCTTCGCGTTATATGTAACTGACCCTGTATTTGGTACATGTAATTATGATCCGGTTTTAACTTTATTTCTTCAGCATCATTAATTGTACAATAATCAATCATCTTATTTCGAATGGCTTCCTGAACTGTTAGTTCTCTCGCAGAATATGGGGCTTTTATTTCTACAACAGCAATAGACTCCCAATCAATCCGTCAGGGGATGCGGCTAAAAACTTTTTTTCAATATCAATAAATAAACCAGTTATCTTTATTTCAATTTTAAACTAATTTTGAAGTTTTTCAATAGCCTTATTCTCGCTATTTACACCGTGTTGTAATGAATTTGGCAACCCATATGTTTGCAAATTTTGCTTTGAATACAATATCAGATTTACACTGAATCTTGTATCGGTCGAAGGTCTCATATGGCATATTTTTCCAAAGTTGCTCGCAGTTAGCCTAATTGATTTTTCCTTAAACCAGACAGGGTTTGAGCTTTGTCCTAATGTTATTTCTTGAATTATATTAACATCGGCTTTATCAATGTTATCTAAAAATGTCTGTTTTGCGATGATATGTTGGGCTTCATTCATATCTCTGGAATGTCTTCATTATCTAGATTATTAAGTCCATAATCGGAATCTGCGCTTTGAATGCGTTTTCGCTTCAATGGTTTTATTCTTTTTCCAATTAGTTTAACGCGTGTTTTAGAAAAACTGTTTGTACAGGGTGAATCATTAGTAGCCGCTTCTTCGATTGCTCTTTTGTGTTTTAAATAAAAGAAAAAGCAATTAGTGGAAGATCCATGGTTGCTTGTGGCGCATATTGTAAAAATACTTGAAGCCCTGACGCACTTCCGGTTTCACCGGAAATGCATAGAACTTAATTTTTTTAAGTGACTCACCCTATATATTTTTGGATTTTCTTGTACTGCTTTAAATTGTCTGTTCAACTGTCTTTTCTTTCTCAAAATTGAGCCAATAGTTTTTGAGTTATTAATTTTTTTGGAAAATATTTGACCAAAACACGTGTTCAGAAAAAAATCATTTTCACATTGTCTCTAAAAGTAAAAGCATTAACATTGGTGGTGCTTGTAGCCAAGAAAATTCTGCATCATTTGGTAAAGTTGCACTCGACAATACCTCAAAAAACTTTGTTTTTCAAAGCCTACTTCCTGAAATTTTCACATACCAAAAACTTATTTTTTTTAAACGGAACACCCAGTATTTTATTGAGGCATTTTGTTTCTTTTTTTATTCTCTTTCATTTTTGTTAACAATGTCCTATACCTATTTTTTGTAATTTTTGAGATAATCACTATTGAAGCCCGTAGTTCTTTAATTGACCGCTAATTAAAGAACTACGGGCGCTGTTCTATGCACCCAAATATTCGTCCAATAAAGGCTGGAATGCGGCTGACTGCCTGGGTAAACTGTTAAAGAAAGTCGGTATACCTGTATGTCAAACTTATAAGAGCATCGCTATTAGTTATCATCCAAATGAATTATTCTTATGAAGAGTTAATAGATATGATTGACGTTATGAGTGAATCTGCTAGCATCCAATCTTTATGCACAACGATCCCTGATAGAAGTCAACCGAAGCCAGAAACCTTCGAAAGTATAAAGGGACGGTTTGAGTGAACAGGAAGTAATGAATATAAAGGAAAGAGCGGAAAAAGCAATAACTGGTGAGGATAAAACGTTTACGGTACTTGAGTGTAGTCGAACACCCCTATACAAGTACTACGAAAATTAGTCGACAGTTAGATATAAATCAAATTTGAGAACCCAGAATAATAAGGAAATATGAAATTCAGCCGTAGCATATACATACACAAGGTTATATGAAAGAAATTTTCAGAATCGCTTACATTTTTGTCAATTGACAGCAGATAAATTATTCCGGCTTTCTCAATTTTTTGTTGTTTATCAACGAAGCCACCTTCTATTAAAGTGAATACGTTCATCGTCACAATTTCCATTATTATAACACATAAAACCCTCCCACTTTATCACACCTGTTAACTTTCAAAATCCTTGGTCATTAAAACTGTGGGGAGGAATAGTGGGTAGTTACATAATGGGACCTTACTTCTTTGATGAAAATGTTAATAGAGGAGAGTATCTTCGCTATCTACGGACGGATTTTCAAAACTTTTTGAAGACATCTTCAAGTATGTCTGTAAACATAACCTCTATTTTATTTCGTTTTTAACCAACAGTGTCAAAAATGAAATACTGCAACTGGACAAGGCCGGAATTAAAAAATTGAAATCCGATGTTCTTCATTCTGTAAAATTGTCACTTTTGGGATAGTTGGATTTAACATTTACTTTGTTTGACAGTTGACTAAGGAAGTCGGGCGTCATTCCTGCCTTCCATTGGTTGAACGGATATTTTGGTGCATAAAACAACAGCGCTCGTAGTTCTTTAATTGACCGCTAATTGCTCCTATAGTGATTATCTCAGAAATTACAAAAGAGAGGTATAGGACATTGTTAACAAAAATGAAAGAGAATAAAAAAAGTAACAAAATGCCTCAATAAAATACTGGGTGTTCCATTAAAAAAAAAATAAGTTTTTGGTATGTGAAAATTTCAGAAAGTAGGCTTTGAAAAAACAAAGTTTTTTGAGGTATTGTCGAGTGCAACTTTACCAAATGATGCAGAATTTTCTTGGCTACAAGCACCACCAAAGTTAATGTTTTTACTTTTAAAAACAATGTGAAAATGACTTTTTTTTGAACACGCGTTTTGGTCAAATATTTTCCAAAAAAATTAATAACTCAAAAACTATTGGCTCAATTTTGAAAAAGAAAAAACAGTTGAACAGACAATTTAAAGCAGTACAAGAAAATCCAAAAATATATAGTGTGAGTCATTTAAAAAAATTAAGTTCCGTGCATTTCCGGTGAAACCGGAAGTGCGTCAGAGCTTAAAGTATTTTTACAATATGCGCCACAAGCAACCATGGATCTTCCACTAATTGTTTTTTCTTTTATTTAAAACACAAAAGAGCAATCGAAGAAGCGGCTACTAATGACTCACCCTGTATACTTACTTTACCGTTATTAATATTTGCAATAATCTTTGAAATAAATAACCCCTTGTTATTGTAACTTATTACAGCTGCATAACATCTACCCTCGTAAGATCCTTTAAAGAAAAATGTATTAGTTTACCCCCAATAACTTTCTGTACAACTGAATTAAATGCCTCAGCAGCATTGTTATCAATTTCCTATAACAAACTGGATGATACGTTTGCAACTCCATTTAAACATTTGAAAAAACATGTGTAAGTGGAACTGTTTAGAAATTCATTGAGCATTACATTTACAGTTGCTTGATTTTGTTTATCGCAAAAATATGTAGCGCAATTAGAATGATCGCCGAAAATATGTCGAGGACCGTTCAAAATATCGTGTTTTAAATTTTCAATTTTGACGTGATCTGGTGAGGACTCTACTTTACGGTGCTTTATTGCACTAACAATGGCTGTTCTAAATTTCAAAACGTTGCTACGTATGAATTTTTTCACATACATATTCCCTCCTGACATTTTTGATATTTCTCTAAGTTTGTAAGAAAAATTTCGTAATATGTGATTTCTACATTCGATTTTTTCTATAAAAAATCGGGACCATAAGGTTTGTCCTCACGTATTCTTTTATACACACTACTGTCTCCGTCACCAATAATTTTTCCATATTTCAAATTATGCATTACTATCGATTTTCGAAATATTTCCAATATAATTTGGCTTTCCAATGATGTTGAAGTTCCACTCCAATTTTTAAAACATGTGTGTTGTAATAGTTATTTACGAACCAAGTGCGGGAAGACGGTTTTCCCGCATGAGCGCACATTGTAAGCACGAGCGACCGCAGGAAGCGAGTGCTTTTAATTGCGCGAATGCGTGGAAGATGTCTTTACGCAAGTGGTTTGTACAATATTTTTTGTACGAGCATTAAATTAAAAGTCTTAGTTTTAATACATCAAAATTCAGAGCAAACATAAATGCAACAGGCAATGATTATTGTTTACTATAACATTCAAATACAGGGTGTCCCACCGGGAACCAAATCGATCTATATATGGAAAACCACACATAGGAAAATTTTTAAAATTTGGGGGCGTGCGAAAGTCGATGGGGGCAACTCAGAGAAATAGAGTAGGGGAGAACGCGCTTCGACGAGTGCGCATCCAGTTTTAAGCAAACGCTATAGTGGTCGCCATTTTGCAGGAAGGCATTTCTTTTCACACGTAAGTTTGTTTACATTTTTCTAAGTCAATGAACTTTACATGCGAATTGTTGAGCTAGGTATAAATATAACCTTCAAAATGGCGGAATTCAATTTAACTTAGTTGGCGCATCTTTAAGCGCGTTCTCCCCTACTCTATTTCTCTGGGGCAACTCGGCTAAAATATTTTCAAGATGGCGGCACTTCCGGTTATACAGGAAGTAGATGTCAACACCCTGTTTATTATTGCATTTTTGGAATCTACACAAGATTCTAGGCTAATTTTATGTATCACGTCCTATACCTAAGTCTAACTGTTTTTGACTTATTTAATTTTTTACGTGAAAAATGACGTTTGCAGCATCTAAAATAATTAATATTTTTTCCCATAAGGAAGCCCTTATTATTCAATTTGGACTAGAGTCCTTGTTGAGAAAGACCTACTGAAATAGTTTTTTTAGAATATTTTGAAAACTTTTAGTACAGGGTGTTTAAAAAATATGATTAAAAATGAAATTGAAAAAAATGCCAAAAATCAATTTTTTCAAATGGAAACCCCCAATTTTTATAATTTTATTTAATTTAGCATTAAAAAATAGTGTAAGTTTGTGTAAGGTTATCTATGCAAAAAATTTTTAGTTTTCGAAATATTGCCAATTTAATATTTCTATTCGGAAATTTTGCTGCGTGAATTTTAAATTCAGTTTCTCTTAGTTGGCTTTGGCGGCATTGACAATCAAATGCTAAAGAAATGTATGACGCTGTCATTATTTGAGAAGTATTATTAATTATTATGCCAGGGCGCTTAAATTACACAAACGAAGATTATTTAAACCTAATTATTATTTATGGAGAATGTAACAAAGTTATATCAAGAACATGTGACACATTTTCTATTCGATATCCGCAAAAACAGAAGCCATCACAATGTACCGTTAAACAAATTATAGAAAATTTCAAGAACTTTGGATCCGTCAAAGCAATGGTGCAAAGAAATAAACCTCTCGTTAATAATGAAAATATCGAAATTGCTATTTTGGGATATTTCGTCGCTAATCCAACAATGTCTGTAAGACAAGCTGCATTGGAGTCAGGATTATCAAAATCAACAGTTCACAGAATATTACGCAAACATAAATTTCGTCCATATGCATTTTCCATAGTCCACCATCTAAAAGAAACTGATTTTCCAAGACGAGTGGCGTTCTGTGAGTTTATTACAACTTGGGCGCAAGGAAACAATTTTTTTTTGGACAATATCATTTGGACAGACGAAGCGAAATTTACAAAAAACGGTGCATTTAATCGACATAATTCCCATTATTGGAGTGATTCGAATATACACGTGTTTAGAGAGCAGAATTTTCAAGATTCCTGGCAATTTAATGTTTATTGTGCGATAAGAAACGATGGCGTCGTGGCACTACACTTTTATCAAGAAAATTTAAATGGTAAGTTAGGAATTTTAGAATATTTCTAGGTAAAAATGTGCTTATTAACTTACAGGTGAGGGCTACTTGAACATTTTACAGAATTTAGAAACCGACTATTTGGACAATTTGCCGCTCGCCGTTCGTAGAAACCTCTTTTACCAACATGATGGCGCACCTCCACATGGCAGCTACCTCATTGACAATTTTTTGCAAAATGCTTTTGTTGATCGATGGATAGCCAACAACGGTCCTTTCCTTTGGCCAGCCCGCTCCCCAGATCTTGCAGTGCTCGATTTTTTTATTTGGGGTACAATCAAAAATCGAGTGTATAACACTCCCATAACAACCATGGGAGATTGTATGCAGCGCGTGAGGCATGAATTTGCAAGTTTAACACCCGAGTCAATAAGGAAAGCGACTCATGAACAACTGTTGCTTAGATGCCAAAAGTGTCTGGAAGTTCAAGGACGTCAGTTTGAACATTTATTGAAAAAATAATTATGCTGTTCTCTTTAAATTAAACAATAATAATATTCTGTGAACTGTTGATTTTGATAATCCTGACTCCAATGCAGCTTGTCTTACAGACATTGTTGGATTAGCGACGAAATATCCCAAAATAGCAATTTCGATATTTTCATTATTAACGAGAGGTTTATTTCTTTGCACCATTGCTTTGACGGATCCAAAGTTCTTGAAATTTTCTATAATTTGTTTAACGGTACATTGTGATGGCTTCTGTTTTTGCGGATATCGAATAGAAAATGTGTCACATGTTCTTGATATAACTTTGTTACATTCTCCATAAATAATAATTAGGTTTAAATAATCTTCGTTTGTGTAATTTAAGCGCCCTGGTATAATAATTAATAATACTTCTCAAATAATGACAGCGTCATACATTTCTTTAGCATTTGATTGTCAATGCCGCCAAAGCCAACTAAGAGAAACTGAATTTAAAATTCACGCAGCAAAATTTCCGAATAGAAATATTAATTTGGCAATATTTCGAAAACTAAAAATTTTTTGCATAGATAACCTTACACAAACTTACACTATTTTTTAATGCTAAATTAAATAAAATTATAAAAATTGTGGGTTTCCATTTGAAAAAATTGATTTTTGGCATTTTTTTCAATTTCATTTTTAATCATATTTTTTAAACACCCTGTACTAAAAGTTTTCAAAATATTATAAAAAAACTATTTCAGTAGGTCTTTCTCAACAAGGACTCTAGTCCAAATTGAATAATAAGGGCTTCCTTATTAATTAAATATTAATTATTTTAGATGCTGCAAACGTCATTTTTCACGTAAAAAATTAAATAAGTCAAAAACAGTTAGACTTAGGTATAGGACGTGATACATAAAATTAGCCTAGAATCTTGTGTAGATTCCAAAAATGCAATAATACACAGGGTGTTCCATTTGAAATAAGAAAGTTGACATCTACTTCCTGTATAACCGGAAGTGCCGCCATCTTGAAAATATTTTAGCCGAGTTGCCCCCATCGACTTTCGCATGCCCCCAAATTTTAAAAATTTTCCTATGTGTGGTTTTCCATATATAGATCGATTTGGTTCCCGGTGGGACAGCCTGTATATTCCCTTGATATTGTATATACAATATGTCTCACTAAGTTGGAACCATATGGAAAACTTTTTTATTATTAATTTTAGGAAAAAAAGTTATTCTTTATAAAAACTTCTGCATGTTCTAAAATCTAAAATACGATCATCAGATATTAAATTTTTTCAGTTGTATACGAGGTATGTCAAAAAATATTAATTTTACTCAAGAGTAAAGTACCTTTATATTGGAGAATATCGAACAACTTTATTAAAAAAAGTTGATTAGAACTAAAAATTACGTTCAAATATGCCATTACATCCATTTATATGGAAAAATTTATTTTTTCTATTTTTGCCTACAATATCAATGCACATTTAACTGTAGTTACATGGTATCTAGGATGCACTGACATACAAATGATTTGTTGTTTGCTAGAAATGTTTGATAATGAATGTCAAAACGCGTGAGAATTTATATGACACATAAACATGGTATCGTTATTAACTTGTAAAGAGAAAATAGAAATTGTTTTGATTGTGGGAGAAAACTATACAACAATTTCGCAATTTAAACACGTAATGAATGCATGTGCATTTATTTTGTAAATAAGAAAAAACAAAAAAGTTGTGTAACTAATATAATATTAATAATAGAAGTAAATAGAAATTTAATTTTCCATCATTCCACTAATGCCTCGACATATCCACCCTCTCGTTCAATACATTTAATCGTTCTTTTGGCAAATTGACGTAATACATTCTTTATCATTTCTGGAGAAATTTCTTGGCATGTTACTATAATTATCCTCTCCAAATGATTAACATCTTGAAACGGCCCTTTCTGGTAAACTTTTTGTTTCAAGTAACCCCATAAAAAGTAATCAAGGGGGGTTAAGTCAGGGGATCTAGCAGGCCAATAAAGATTTGAGTATCTGTGAATAACATTTCCATGGAACATATATTCAAGATATTCCCTAACATTTAATGTACTGTGGCATGCGGCACCGTCTTGTTGGAACCAAATACATTGACGTTCTTGTATGGGTAGTTCGTCCATGAACTCATTGATGTAAGTTTGTAAAAACTGTAAATAACGTACGGCATTCATTGGTTGATGAAAAAAGAAAGGTCCTATTAATCTGTTCTTATAAATGCCACACCATACGTTCGTCTTAAATGAATATTGGTCATGAGACTTTATTATAAAATTGGGATTTTCTTTAGACCACCAGCGACAATGTTGTGACGAGACAGTTCCATTTGACGAAAATGTTGCTTCATCGGAAAAAATTATACGCCTCGTAAAGAAAGTGTCCTCTTCTAACTCTCCTTGGATGAGTGAGCAAAAATCAAAGCGCCTGTCATAATCCCTATCTTTTAATGTGTGAACGATTTTTGGTTTGAATGGTCTGTATTTATTTAGTTTTAGAATTCTTGCCACTGTATCTTTACTTACATTTTGTTGCATCAACGACTTCCTTTTGCGCAATGACATTTTTGGATTTTCTACAACAGACAGCATTACTTCAAACTGCGTATTCTCATCGGCAACCAGCTTTTGGCGTTTTCTATTATGATTATTTTTAATACTTCCAGTACTCGTAAATTTATTTATTATTTTCGTAACAGTTGAATGATTAATATTTTTATTGGGATATCTATTATTAAAAATAATTGCTGCTTCTCTATGCGTTTTATACTTTTCTCCCACAATCAAAACAATTTCTATTTTCTCTTCACAAGTTAATAACCCTACCATGTTTATGTGTCATATAAATTCTAACGCGTTTTGACATTCACTGTCAAACCTTTCTAGCAAACAACAAATCATTTGTATGTCAGTGCATCCTAGATAATATGTAACTACAGTTAAATTTGCATTGTTATTGTAGGCAAAAAATTGCAAAAATGAGTTTTTCCATATAAATGGATGTAATGGCATATTTGAAAGTAATTTTTAGTTCTAATCAACTTTGTTTAATAAAGTTGTTCGATATTGTCAAATATAAAGGTACTTTACTCTTGGGTAAAATTAATATTTTTGACATATCTAGTATACAACTGAAAAAAATTAATATCCGATGATTGTATTTTAGATTTTAGAACATGCAGAAGTTTTTATGAAGAATAACTTTTTTCCCTAAAATTAATAATAAAAAAGTTTCCCATATGGTTCCAACTTAGTGAGACATATTGTATATATACATACATACCTATTCAGATCTTGACGACTTAATTTTATACTTGCCTACATAGATTAATAGTACTATTTAAAAAGGAATTAATGCATATATATGCATTTGGAATATGACAGTTCTATTGTTACTAGAAACAATTGCAAACGCAACTAAATATGGTGTCAATTCAACAAGTATAGAAGTAATTGTTTCAGTTGACATTTATATTTTTGCAGCAATTTGCCAGTTTCTTTTTCAAGTGCACAATTTTCTACAAAATCTATGTCTGATAATTCATGTACTCCTCCCGAAATTCGGGAAGCTGCAAATGCGGCGGTACAAAATTTGCTGCCAATAAAATCAAAACGACGATATGAAGTTGTCTATAAAAAATTTGTACAATGGTGCAAAGACAAAAATATTAGAAATTATACTGAAAATTGTTTATTGGCATATTTTCAAGGCTTTTCTAGCAAAAAGTCATTGTGGCCAACCTATTCAATGTTGAAGTCCTGTTTAATTATTTACAACAATATCAATATATCAAAATTCGAAAAACTAATCGCCTTTCTCAAAAGAGAAACAGAACACCAGTCTTCGAAGAAATCAAAAATTCTCGAGATTGAACACATTGAAAGATTTATTGCAGAAGCTCCGGATTCCTCATATCTTTTAATGAAGGTTTTATTATACATAATTACTTCAAGTTTATTTATGTATTATTAAATATTACATTTCAATTTAGGTGGTATTAATAATGGGTATTGCTGGAGCATGTCGCCGGGAAGAATTATGTAAAATGTCCATTGATGATATCGAGTTCAAAGCAGATGTGATATGTGTAACTGTACCAGAAACAAAGAATAATATATGCCGTCGCTTTGCAGTGATCAATCCTGCATGGATTAAATTGGTTCTAAAATATAAAGAATTAAGAAACACAGTAAATACTAGGTTTTTTTTAACATACCGTAATAAAAAATGTGTTAATACTCCAGTGGGTCTAAACACAATTGGAAAAATTCCTTCAAAAATTGCTGAATACCTTCGCTTAGACAGTCCTGGTCAATATACAGGTCACTGCTTCCGCAGAAGTTCCGCTACTCTTCTTGCGAACAATGGGGGGGACTTGTTGACCCTTAAAAGACATGGGGGTTGGCGTTCTTCAACAGTGGCCGAGGGTTATGTAGAAAACTCCCTGCATAGCAGGAAAATGATTGCAGATAAAATAATGAAACCAGGACCACTTTCTACTACTACAAGTTATAACATAATGCAACCAGGACCATCATCTGTGACTGCAACTTATACACCTGAATCTGTAAATGTTGCACAAACTTTATCAGTTGCAAACCAAGCCACTCCAGGAACTTCGATTTCTAATTGTCAAAATTTTACTGTACATGTTAACAATAATATCTGTAATAGTTGTAGATCTTCCCAAAATAAAAATATTGTTGATTAATGTGATTAGTATCACACCTAACCTAAAATAGATTACCTAATTAATTTCAGAATTTCGTGTACGTATCTATTACTCACCTTTCCATAAAATTAAATTATTATATTCTTACACATGGCAAACATGAGGTATTTATTCTGATATTTATAAATTTATAGTACATTATTGCGTTCTTTGATTTAATTACAATTTATTAGAATAGCCAATATGAATATCTTCAGATAGATGGCGCCACAATTTTTTTCGATGAATTTTTAATTATTACTCCTATTTCCCCAACTTTTAGTGAAGAATAGTGGAGGGAAGTAGCATTTTATAGACTAAATGTTATTACTATCAAGATAGATTTTTTTTTAAATGTCCCAAAGTGCCAGTGTTTTTTTCAATTTTTACAGTCGCCTCAACCGGGAAAACGTACTTCCCAGTCGAGCTACACGTGCGCCAATTATGACTTTACAGGCGGCGAGTACAAAAATTGACTTTTTCAGCTTTATTTTTTTCACATTTTCGACAGTATTTATTTTTCACTCCTACCTAAAGAACTTTCTTTGTTCTTGCCCCTATAATACATCCAACACCAGAGGAAGCATTATAATTTGTTCTATATGATCGTTTGCTCCAAGCACCGTCAACTACTACGGTAATTATAGGTATACCATCTACATCAACTTCCCCAGCTTTTACCGCTAATTCATGTTCCTCTTTGTCAGCTGCAAACATGTCTGCCGTTGCTAATTGTTTGATACTGGTCATTACCTCATTTTCATACTTTGAATATGTTCGTTCTAACATTTGAGGAATATCTAAACTAGCACATAATTCAGAAAGTTGTGAACCACCCGCACCAATTGCAACTACCCCGCTAATCGCTGCTTTGTTTACTGAATTTCCCACGTCACTATCTTCGGTACTGAAAGAACCTTCAATACCGCACATAGCGCATTTATAACTAAAGACACTTTTAAATCCCAAGCGCATTTCACCGATAATATTTATTTGGTAAAAACTACAGTCAAATCCTTTGTGTTCTATGGATTTTAAAGATGAAAACAAATGATTGATATTTACAATTCTTCGACCGCTAAGTTCAAATTTTTTTGCAGATGTTGGAATGTTATCATTGTCAACGTACATCGAAGAACTACTACATGATTCATAATCAGTAGACTTTTAATTTAATTGTATCGATTTTTCACCCTGCCGTTGTTTCCATATATATTTTACTAATCGTCGTTTACTTTTACGCCACACGCTTAGTTTTTGAAAGTCCCATTTTCAAACAATATAATATGTAGGTATTTCAAATATCTATCCTAAGTTTTTCCTAACGTTACGTTAATGTAAACCTACACCTACTTTTTTTGTTGATACTATACAAGAGGATATATTTAAAAAAAACTGTTGATAGCGCCGTAAGATTTGGTCACAAACCTGCCTTCACTTGTAAAAAAAAAAACACACACACTACCACACTACTCTGCTGGCGACTAACAATCATCAAGACAACCTCAAGTGAGTTAGAAATCCAAAATAATATGCAAAATTAGATACTGAGTAATAGCAAAGAAAAAGTGTTTTATTTTTAATCGGAGAACATTACAATATAAGAACGAGGATATTCAGGTAATAATATAAATGTAAAGTTTCTTTTCATATTATGATGCTAAATAATCAATTGCTAAAAGAAACTCTATTATTTGGTATAACAAAATGTGTTATCATTTATATCATCTTAAAATTTACATATTGTATCGCAGTGTTTGTTTGCTCTCACATCTATTTTTACTAAATACACTTTAAAATGAATTTCCTTTTACTTTCTTATACGTAGTATAAGGAAGCATTGTGATGATGAAAATTTTCGACCTCGAGATTTTTGCAGATGTCCACGTTTTGAGATCCCCTGATACCAAAAAAGTGTTTTTTAAAAAATGTCTGTGTGTCTGTCTGTCTGTCTGTCTGTCTGTCTGTCTGTGACAACGATAGCGGTCACACCGCTACAGATATCAATTCCAAATTTTGTATTTATGAATATAATCTTCCTCTTGAGAACTGATTAGATTTTGAGCAAAATCGACAGACCGGATGTAGTAGTTTACTTCAGTGAAAAAAATCGAATTTTGCAAATATTTCGTCAATTACTAAGTTTAAACAAATTTATAAAGAATTCAAATGTACTCAAAATTAAATTTAACAAAAATTGTATTAATAAAGTATTTCGAAATTCCTACCGAAAGTAGGTCTTTTACTCTTATCGAAAATCAGTTTTTTACGAATATCTCGCAAGTCATGCTTCTAGGCAGATACATTACCAGTATAAAAGTATTTAGAACGTACTTTTAAATATCTTTTGTATAAATAAAATTTCAAAATTCGGACCGGAAGTACCACTTTTACTCTTACCGAATAGCGATATTTTGCAAATATGTCGTAAATTATGCATTCTATATATATTTATTAAGAGTACAAAATTATTTAGAGTTGGATTTGCAATATTTTTTGTATACATGAAATTTCAAAATTCGGACGGGAAATAGCACTTTTACTCTTAGCGAGTAGCACTTTTTTTCGAATATCTTGCAAAGTATGCATTCTATAGCGATTTATTAAGAGAATGAAAGTACTTAGAATAGGATTTTGAATAATTTTTGTGTAAAAAAATTCTTAAAATTGTATAGTTTGAAACGCTCATACGTATAAGAAAGTCGTGTGGTGGCCACACCTCATTTTTTACTTTCTTATACGTAGTATAAGGAAGTATTGTGATGAAAATTTTCGACCTCGAGATTTTTGCAGATGTCCACGTTTTGATGTCCCCTGATACCGAAAAAATGGTTTTTAACCCAGATAAAGCCGAAATTATGTTTTTCAAAAATTTTTGAATCTTTCTTTCAAATTTAATTGAATATATCATAGTAAGTGACTTTGCATAGATTTTGTTTAATCCTTTTTTATACTTTTTTCAAAAATTGATGTCCTTTATAAAGGACGGTGGCCATTTAAACAACTACTGTAAAATATTTGTTGGTAAAAAATTACAAAATATTGACTATGGTTATGAAAACAATGTTCAAGTATGAAAATTATATTTGATCTTATTCACATGCCATAGTAATTATACATTATTTGCTATGATAATACAAAAAACATTCTTTTGGGTGTAATGCTAATTTACATTTTTTACAGGAAAAGTTACATTTTTTATGACAGTATCCACATCGTGTTTGATTTTCTTGATATACAACAAGATGGTCTACACCGTCAAACCTTGAATATTGATGCAAATTTACAGACGATCTACTTGGACCTCTTTTTGTTGTTTTTTTGAATGATTCTAAGATTCCAACTGCCACAGCTCTTCTAAAGCCTAGATGATCTAACTTCCCTCCTTTGTGTCTGTAAAGCTGCCACGAATTTTGTTCAGCCATATCCACACATTGACTTATTAGAGGAAAATACCATTTCTTTCCTCTAATGGATACTCTATACAGACTAATATTTTCATCGGCTCTATCGACACCACCCATGTTCTCGTTATAATGTTTTATAATTTTGGGTTGCTCGACGTATATGCCCTTTTTTTCGGCTCGTGAAAATCTTTTTACTTGGCCTGTCGGTAATACTTGGCAGTTATTAGATGCAATGGTCACCACACTATTGTCATGCCATTTGCACACTACTGTTTTATTGTCATCGCTGCAGGCATATTCAAAATATCCTCTTTCGTGTTTTTTTATTTTACTGGAATGAACTAATTTACATTCTTTAGGAATTCTGTTTTCTCTAATTGTTCCAGTTCCTTTTATACCCCTTGCCGCTAGTTGATCCAACAATGGAACCGATGTGAAGAAATTGTCGAAATATAAATCATAAGGCATATTGTTACTTTTTTCTTCTAAAATATCGGCAAATTGTAAAACAACACAGGATCCTAACCCTAAATATTTGTATTCTTGAGGTAGGACTGTGGAGGAGCCTTGATAAGGTTCAAACCACTCAATAAAACCGAGTCTACTTGTACCCATCCACAATTTATAGCCCCATCTTATAGGCTTTCCACGAATAAATTGTTTGGTGCCATGACGGCCATAATACGGCACCATCGACTCATCGATGCTGTGAATTTCTTCATGTGGTGCAAGATTTATAAATCGTTGATTTAAAATTTTGATGAGTGGTCTGATTTTAGCAAATTTGTCGGCTTGGTCCAAATTAGTGTTGTCGCAGCAATGAATGTTTTGCATAATAAATCTGAATCTATTACGAGACATTGCCTCACACACTAAAGTGTTATTAGAATCCAAATTATTTTCCCAATACATCTCACACCTTGGCAGACAAACATATCCACTCAACAGAAGTATGCCTATAAAGCACCGCATCTCATTATGATTGATGTCACCAATCCTGTTGTTTTGATTGGCGTATGTATTTGAATAATGTACAAGTAAGTCTATTATTTCGTTATCAAAAAATTGGAAAAATGCTTCTACTGGTCCTATTTCACATTTTTCTTCATTATTAGGAACCCAGACCGGCATATTTGAAACTATATCTTTGTTTGACCAAGTCTTATTTTGGCGATTACTACCACTATCAGATCTGCTAGTAGAACATACCTGTTTTTTTCTTTTTACAAACGTTGATAAAGGCAGATTATCTTCACTATCGCTGGAGCTGCCGTCGTAACGATCATTAGAACGTAAAATTTCTGCCTCTGATCGTAAATGACTTCCTGGTAAGTTAGCAAGCAACACATTGTCTTCAGCTCCACTGTCTTCATCGGTCAGTTGGCTGTTAGCATTTTCCGGTGGAAGAATGACGATACCTTCTGGAATATTTTTGATATGGTCGATCTTCTCAATCTCTTCAAGAATTTCGTTCAAAGACAGAGGTTTCTTCCAGTAACTAAAAAGTGCAACACAATAATTGGTAGTATAAGTTGCCACCGTCCTTTATAAAGGACAGTAACAGTTACAGCGAATTATCATAAAAATTACATGCAAATTAAAAAAGAAATTGATGGGTAAGCAAAATATAACATATTTAAAAAGGATCGGTAGCGTGAAACTAAAGAAAGGCTTTCAAATACAAAAAAAAATCCTACCTCCAATTATCCATGCTGGTGGTCACAACAAACCTTCATATATTAAATCTCGCAAGTGACAAAAGCAGACGTTTAAAACATTGCAGCGAGCTGTAATACTGTTAAGTGAGATTTCTGTAATAGAATACAACTATAGCCATCTAGTGCATAACTTGAAAATTATTAATTTTACAGGTTCCTAATACTTGTCTTTTAAAAGGACGGTGGCAATATTTGGGTTAAGAAA